>VZSF01009108.1:77063-242699 GCA_013398295.1 Chionis minor
TGAAGACTGAGGCAAAAAAGTCATTCAGTACCTCAGCCTTATCCATATCCTGCGTGGCCAGGTCTCCCGTTTCGTTCCAGAGAGGGCCCACAGCCTCCCAAGTCCTACCTTTTCCCCTGACATAGCGATAGAATTTTTTCTTATTGTCTTTGATGTCCTTGGCCAGATTCAGTTCTCTTAGGGCTTTTGCCTGCCTGATATGGTTCCTGGCCACTCGGACAGTTTCTCTATATTCCACCCAGTCCACCTGTCCTTGCTTCCACCCTCTATAGGCCTCCTTTTTGATTTTGAGCTTATCTAACACTTCCTTATTCATCCACGCAGGTCTTCTGGCTATTTTGCCTGACTTTTTCTTTTTTGGGATGCACCCCTTCTGAGCCTGGAGAAGGTGATCCCTGAACACTAACCAACTTTCATGGGCTCCTCTCCCCTCCAGTTCTTTTTCCCGCAAATCCAAAGCAACAAACATTTTTCAAAATACCTATACTGAATCACAAAAATTACTATTTTTTAAAGTCATGCTAGTAGAACAACTCAATTCAAGAATGTTTGTTTTGCACTTAAGTTCAAGGGTCTGTGCAGTACATCCACATCACAGGTGTTTGCACTTCCAATACAAGTAAACAGTGAAAAGAAGAATTGATTGGATTAATTCTGGCCCTAGTACGTACAAAACATTTTCATCCTAATTTTATCACCATTACTAGCAATAGAAGGGAAAATGGCTCAAGGAGTATAAAAGTACAAAGGTGGAAGTGGTTAGATATTTTTAGCTACTGGAACAGTTCTGGTTCATTATCCGTGTTAGACATTTTGGGATAAATATTCCAATGTGTTGCTACTAGATTATATTTGTTTGCCATATGTTCTATAATATCTTTATCTGGTATATTTTTTATAAAGGGTGAAGTAGGCACCTACAGTTCTTCCAGTTTATACACCATTAAAGCTTTAAAAAGATATATTAAAAATGTAAAGGCCTCAAATTTTTGACTTTTTTTGATTAATTTAAAAACAAAAGGCATTTCCACCTTGTCAGCTCAGGATCTTATCACAATCTCTTTTCAAGAAGAAAATAAGCGGGTTTTTTTTGTTTGGTTTTTTTTTTGATTCTTTAAAGAAAACCTCTTTTTGAATAGAAAGGCTGGATGTTATATTTATCAATGTTCAAAGAAAAGTAATTTTAAAACTGTCTGTGAGACACTTCCATAGATTTTTGTCCATTTTTAGGAGGAACCATAAGTGAGATGCCAAATTATCTCCACCGTTTTTTCTCCAGTCAACAGAAAATTAAACGATGTTGGTTTTACTAGCTTTTCTTATTTTTAAAATAATATTTGCCTGCATTCAAGTCTTCTCTTTGGTGTTGCTAAAGATAACTAACAAAGTTAGTTTGGCTATTTGTTTCTATCACATTTGTCCTTTTAGCAAATCTTATTTTCATAATCAGTGAATTTAATTTTGCTATTGAACCAAGTAAAGTTTCTTGTGATTTCCACTGCCATTTCCCATTTCAAATTAAGTTGCAAACTATGTAAGGAAAATTCAGGCAGTTACTGAGGCATAACCTAACAAGCAAACATAACTATTATCAACATTTGTATCTTGGGAAAACTGTAAAAATAGAATTGATAAGATGTATTTGTGTTGTAATGGGTCATTATAAAATATTTACACAGCGATTAAGCCATAGATTGAGCCAAATTCAAAGGTCATTTCTACATTTCATAAGTATTTCAAGATTGTTGCTGCCTCAAGCTTTGTCTCAAGCACTTACCTGTCTAAGAGGGAAGCACTGAAGAAAGTGAATGAATATGCAACTTAAAACTGGTCATTTTGGAAAGAGAAAGGTCCACTTATCATTTGTGCTGACTGTTTTTTCACTATCAATTGTGTATTTCTTAGTAAAATACAGGGAAAATCTGAGAAGGAAACTGAAAATTATCATTGACTTGAAATCAAATATATTATGGAGAGATTTAAGGTGACTAGTATGACTAAGACATCACAAAGGACTGACAAATAGGACCTACTGGCAGAAAGTGGTTAACAGGAAACAGCAGCAAGCTCAAGTACGGGTTTTTGAGTCCACAGTTTTATGATCAATTTCAGTTTAAGCGAATCAAGCTGCTTCCTCAAGTCAGGCAGGAGTATGGTGCATCCACGAGTGGAGATAAAATATAGATCCTCTTCTTTCTCTTTCTGTGCTAGGCTACTTATTTGTCTTTAAATCAGTTGTGAAACATCGAAATACATCAGTGACTGATACCTGACCATCTGAGATTATGTCACAAGAAGGGAAATTCTGATTATTAGGAAAAGAACAGTTCAATATTCTTGTGTTTTCTGGGGGTCACTGCTGTCTACCCAATTTGGCATGTGTTTATTCTGTTTATTTTCTAGTATTTGAAAAGAATTTTCTTAAAAACAAACAAAACCAAACATAATTTGAGGACAGTACCAGAAATGTCTGCTTTAAAATTAACAAAAATTGATAATATATATATGAGTGCCCAGTATCATCTGCCCTTGGAAAACTCATTAAAAATAATTACCAAGTCTAAATAAAGTTCAAATCACTTTAACTGAAGAATTTGAGGGATGCTCTATTTTTTAAAAAAGAAGGATGAGTAAGTATTCTCTTGAGAATGACTCACTCTGGATCACTAACTGTCCCCTGTCAAGTATCATGAAAGATCAAAAGTCACTTGTCCAAGTTTGATGTCTAAAGCTGGGTGGCAAATTGTTCCTGAATTTGTGTTCATCTTGGCCTTCACTGCTTTGTAACAATGTTGTTTAAAAACAAAGTATCTTTTTTTTCTGTATTTTGTGGCTTAACCTATTTCTCAGATATTTAAGTGTCTTTTATTTTACATATGCTAGAATATCCAAAGAAGATTTCCTCCTGTAATTTTCATAGTTATGACACCAATTTATGTATTTCCTCAAAAATAAATAAAATATATTTCTATACTTTTTATACTTTTCCATTTGCGTGATTTTATTTCTGTCAAAATTCCAGGCCAACTGTAGTATTAATAGTGTCATTAATTTAGAAAATTGAGGGAATCCATTAACTCAAAATACATCAGCACAAGAAAACTCCCTTTTAATCAGGTAAGAGCTAAACAAGATAACTTCCCATGCCTCTAAATATCTAGATGTTTCAATGGCCATCATCACTATAACATCTGGATACTTTTAATGACTTTGGAAGGCATCTAGCAGCAGATGGAATTGGCATAAAATAGTTGACTGGTTAAAAATTTCATCAAAGAACTTTTGGTTTCTTTTTTAAAGTAAGAAATAAAGTTAGAAATAAACATGTATAGAGTTTAATTCTGTCTTTTAATTGGACTGTTTAAAATATAAGAAAAAATACTGGTATAATTTAAATAGTATTAGATTAATGAATTATATTCTCAGTATAATTCCTATCAAAATCAGAAAATAACAGACTAAAAGATTCCAGAGGTCATCTCCTCCAGTCCTCTTGCTCAGAGAAAGGTCATTTAAAGCAGATTACTCAGGCCCATGTCCAGTCATGTTTTGAATAATTCCAGGGATGAAGACTCTCCAACCTCTCTGATGAACCAGTTCCAGCATCCAATCTCCCTTACAGTAATAGTTATGCTCTTTTGTTTAAGGGGGATTTCCTGTGTTTCAGTTTCTGCCCATTGCCCCTTGTTCTTTCTCTGGGTACCACTGAGAAGTCTGGCTATGCCTCCTTTACTTCCAAGGTATTTGTACACATTGATGAGATCCCCCTGGGCTTTCTCCAGGCTGGACAATTCCAGCTCTTTGAGCCTCTATTTATATTCTGCAGTGTGTAATCTCTCCAATGATCCAGTCCTTTAATCATCTGTTTTGCACTGAACTCACTCCAGTATGCTTATGTCTCTCTTGTAACAGGGAGACCCTCGCACCCCAAATGCATCTCACCAGTGCTGAAGAAAGGAGAAGGATCACATCTCTTGAGCTGCCGGCAACACTTTGCTGAATGCATCCCAGGAGGCTGGTGGCATTCTTTGCCACAAGGGCACATTGTTACCTCTTGTTGAGTTTGGTATGCATCAGGATCCCCAAGACCTTTTCTGCAAGCCTGTTTTTCATCTTGCTAGCCAGTCTGTACTGGTGGACAGGTTTATTCTTTAGCTGCAGATTCTTTATTTCCCTTTGTTGAACTTCATGAGCTTCCTGTCTCCCCATTTATCTGAGACTTTGAGGTCCGTCTGAATGGCAGGACAACCATATGTTGTATCAGACACTCATCCAGTTCTGTATCATCTGCCTACTTGCGGAGAGCGCGCTCTGTCCCATTAGGTAGGTATTTTATGAAGATATTAGACAGTACTGGCTGCAGCACCAGTCCCTGGGGTACATCATTACTGATGACTGCCAGCTATCCTTCATGCTGCTGACCACGACACTTTGAACTCGGCAGTTCAGACAGTTTTCAATCCACATCACTGTCTCCTTATCTAGTTGGTATTTCATCAATATGTCTATAAGGATGTTATGGGAGCCCGTGTTGAAAGGCTTGCTGAAGTCAAGATAAACGACATCCAGTGCTCTCCACTCAACCACTGAGCTGGTCATCTCATTGTAGAAGGCTGTTAGGGTGGTCAGGACTGATTTCCCATTTGTAAATCCATGGTGACTACTTTCAGTCAACTTCCTGTCCTTAATATGTTTGAAGGAGGTGACCAGGACTATTTGATCTATCACCTTCCCAGGTACAGAGGTGAGGCTGGCTGAACTAGATGCTCCCTCAATGTTTCTTCTTGCCCTTCTTGAAGACAGGAGTGACATTTGTCTTTTTCCAGCCTGCAGCAACCTCCCTCAACCATCATGACCTTTCAAGATAACTGACCCCCTTAGCACTCATGGATGCATCGCATCAAGTCCCATGGGTCTGTGTATGTCCAGTTTGTTTAAGTGCTCCCTCACCCAGTCCTCATTCAAGTCATCCTTGCTCTAGACATTTCTACTGATCTCAGAGGTCTGGGATTGCTCACAGCTGGTTTACCACTAAAAACTGGAGTAAAGAAGGCATTTAGTAATTCAGTCTTCTCTGCCCCTTTTTCCACCAGGGACGTCACCCCTTTCAAGAATGGTCATGAAGGAACTAGGGCTTCTGCCCACAAAAAGGTGGTAGGATCAAGAGCACAAATGTGCATTTACACCAATGCATGCAGCATGGGCAACAAACTGGAGGAGCTGGAAGCCATTGTGCATCAGGAAAATGATGACATAGTTGCCATCATGGAAACATGTTGGGATGACTCACGTAACTAGAGTGCTGCAATGGATGGCTATAAACTCTTCAGAGAGGACAGGCAAGGAAGGAGAGGCGGTGTGGTAACCCTGTATGTTAGGGAGTGTTTTGATTGTCTAGAGCTCAATGATGGTGATGGTAGGGTTGTTTATGGGTAAGAATCAGGGAAAGGGCCAACAAGACAGATATCATGGTGAGAGTCTGTTGTAGACCACCCATCCAGGATGAAAAGGCACATGAAATATTCTATAAACAGCTGGGAGAAGTCTCACTATCACTAGCCCTTGTTCTTGTGGGGGCTTAAACTTGCAAAATGTCTTCTGGAAATACAATACAGCAGAGAGGGAACAGTCTAGGAGGTTCCTGGATTGTGTGGAATTTGATAACTTCCTGACACAATTGGTGAGGGAGCCAAATAGGGCAGGCACTCTGGCTGGACCTGTTGTTTGCGAACGGAGAAGGACATGTGGCTGATGTGATGGTTGGAGGCTGTCTTGAGCATAGTGATCACAAAATGATAAGAGTTTTTGATTCTCGGAGAAGTAAGGAGGGGATCAGCAGAACTGCTACCTTGGGCACCAGAGGGCAAATTTTGGTTTGTTTAGGAGCCTGGTTGACAGAGTCTCTTGGGAGGCAGCCCTCAACGGAAGGCTGGACATTATTCAAGAAGGAAATCTTTAAGGCACAGGAGCAGACCGTCTCCATGTGCTGAAAGACAAGCCAGCAAGGAAGAAGACCAGCCTGGCTGAACNATCAGCAGAACTGCTACCTTGGGCACCAGAGGGCAAATTTTGGTTTGTTTAGGAGCCTGGTTGACAGAGTCTCTTGGGAGGCAGCCCTCAACGGAAGGCTGGACATTATTCAAGAAGGAAATCTTTAAGGCACAGGAGCAGACCGTCTCCATGTGCTGAAAGACAAGCCAGCAAGGAAGAAGACCAGCCTGGCTGAACAGAGAGCTTTGGCTGGAACTCAGGAAAAAAAGGAGAGTTTATGACCTATGGAAGAAGGGACAGGCAACTCAGAGAACTGCAAGGATGTTGTGAGGTTATGTAGGGAGAAAATTTGAAGGGCCAAAGACCAATTAGAATTTAATCTCGCTACTGCTGTAAAAAAACAATATAAAAAAATTTCTATAAATATGTTCACAACAAAAGGAGGGCTAAGGAGAATATCCATCTTATATTGGACGTGGGGGGAAACATAGTGACAAAGGATGAGGAAAAGCCTGAGGTACTTAATCACTTCTTGTGATCCGCATCTAGGAGGATTTTAAAGTTAATATCCATTATTTATTCATATGAAGTAGCTTAATATTCATGTACTGCAAGCCAAAAGTTTTACATAAAATAATTTAATCTTAGAAAGTATGGTTAATAAACTCACAGATGCTAAAGGCAGAAAGGTTTACTATGACCTATTGCTGTCTTAAGGTGGAAGGAGAAAAATGACTTTTATTATATTGTTGAAAAAGTCAGAGGCTGTCTACTGTTACAACATATATCTGCCTCCTCCTCCTGGAACATAACCTTCCCTGTGAGTAATCTCTTTGGTTTAAGTATTTAGCTCCATAACAAGCAACAGATAAGAAAAAATGTATAGTTTTCCTTTGTAATTAGGATGACCTAGCAGTACATTATAATGATTGAATAACTCAATATTTTTAAATTAAAATATACTCCTTTAGACACTAAATAAACTGATAGTCACCCCTTTCTGCCTGAGAAAAGTGTCCAGCAAAGCCGCAAGATAACCTGAATATATGCTGAGCTCTTCAAAGAGAAATTGTTCAGTAATCACTGGGAAGGTTTTTGAAGAAAAGACTGAAAGATGACATCTTAAAGAGATGGTCTTACAGTATTCATGCATATATGAATATATATGCTTTCAGTAAGGAAACAAGGAAAGAACAAATTTTGACCAGCTCACATAAAGCTATTGGAAGATCTTGTACCGTTCAGTGGAATACTTCAGTCTGACATAACAACTGAGTATCTCTGTTAGCAATGTTACTATCATTATTTAGTTTTTAAATGAAATCAGTAACAGAAGTGTCATTTTTTTTGAATGTTTCTCCTCTTAGATTTCCAAACATTTGGTTGTCTGCCAGTTACTGTTAATACATTCAGTCTACTCTGTGTCTGTAGCAGTAATCTTTAGTGATATCTGTAATGGTTGGCACTTTTTAGCATATGCCATAACAGGAAAAATATTAATTGTTTGTGAATGCAAAGTAAAGTCCCTACTAGTATTATCCTGTTGGCTAAATCTCAGTCCATTTCAAAGCAAATATCAGAATAAAACAGCTGTCTATTGTTCCTGAACTTGGAAGCAGTAAAAATTAATTCTTACAGTATAAGCCTCTTGGGTGTGCTGCAGACTAGATATCAAAATAAGGCTGGTGATGGGTTTATGTGTAAACCACTAGAAGAGATATTTTTACTGACAGCACTAAGGGTAGAGAACTCAACAGATAATGATTAACAAGAGTGACTAAGTAACTGAAACTGAATGGAGTTGATACAATAATGTTACAAAAAGTAATTAGATATAAAAAGAGAATACATGAAATAACTGAAAATTAAAAGATGCTTAAGATGTCAAAAGGCAAAAGGAACTTATATATATACACATAATACACATAAATACATAATATAGATTGCCCTTACACAAGTTTCCCAATGTATAAAGGTATGGCTATAAAATGCAAACCTAGAGAAGCCCTGACATATAATGGAATTGCATTTCTATATCATCATATGTATAGCACAACTTTACTGTTATTAGCAAATTAAATATGCTTGAATAAGGTTACATTTAGTATCAATGGTCAACATAAAAGTTATGGAGATTTTCCAAACCACACACAGGTGTGCCAGCTAGCTGTACTTGGATAGGGCAAATTAATGTGAATTTATACTAGTTCTTCACAATGTATCTGACACAGACCACTCTCTAGTTCTTAATCTCTTTTTCTTCTTTACTGAACTATACGCCTTTCATTGCCCTCTATTAGTGTTCCCTCAGTAGTTCCAGCCATTGTTCTCTCAGATGGAGTCCTCCTTTTCCTGGCAGGACATCCAGAAGATTAGGGAGAATAAGAAAGAATAAAGGATTTTCTCTGCAAACAAGGGACAGGTAAGGAGGGGTAAAAAGAGTTCTGGTTCTTAAAGGCCTCGGGTGTTTTTTTCCTCCCCTCGCATGAAGGCAAAGAAAATATCTGTCTCAGAGACAGAAGAAGCAGGAGTGTATAGATCTAGGTCTGACCTGTAAGCCGTACTCTGCTGCTGTTCCTTTGTTTTTCTTCTGTAAAGAAAGTGTTGACTGAAAACATGCTGGCCTGTCCTTTTTCTTGTTACTGTATTCCTGCATTCCCAGACTAGGAAAGGAAGAAGGAGATGGGAAATGCTACATTTTCTCATGTTTGAGAAAATAAAGTGTTTATCAGAATGTATGAAAAGGCAATAAGAATATGTTTGGGGACAGGAGATGGGGCAGTTAAAAACAGTCAGAGCAGAATAAGGAATTCAAATGAGATTGCTCAGAAAATGATACATGCATATTTCTCCAGAAGTGGGCATAATTCCGTATAAAATTGGAGAAAAGTGAGACTCATGCCTTTTCCTGGAGCTGGAAAAGGAATGAACTCTCCTAATTAACACATTTCTTGCTTGCTCCTAAAATCAGTGAAGTTGATTACATTACATAAATTATCATTCTCCTCCAGGCTTCAAACCTCTGCTTCTCCCTTTGTGCTGTTCACATCCCGCTCTTCCGGCCTGACTCATTACGCATACATGTGAAACCCTTCCTGGATCTGCAACAGCTCAATAGTAGGGGCAAAAAAGTCAAACCAGTACATTTTGTTTCAAATACCATTGATGTGATCTGATGTTATGTTATGTTATTATATGTTGTATTAGCAATAACAATAAATAATGCTAATATGCTGCATCTGCTATGTAATATAGAACCCTGAAAGAAGCACCACACCATACCATCTTCTTTATATTGGTTTGTTTCAATCTGACTAAACTGAAATTCAAACATTTATTATTATTTTTTTGTTTAAACAGATAACACTGGTTTATTTATCATTACAGACAAAACATGTATGTTACCATTTTAACTGCCTTTAAAGCTCTTAAGATTGATTTTATACCAAAAATGTTGAATTTATCTCATTTTGCCCAAGCTACTTAAAAGTTAGATAGTTCTGGGGGGTTTATTTCTTGAAATTTTTCCTGAAGTGCTATGAATCCTGCTCTGGAGGGGCCTATCTTTCTTCATTAACTAGACTGAGAACCTGGACAACTAGTGTAAATTAGATAACCAATTTTCAGGTGTCTGAAGAAAGCTGAGATGAACCTCACCCATAATGTTTTGACCTTACAGACACAATTTAAACTTCTTGTTGCCTTACAAAGCAGTCTCCTAAAAACTTCACTATAAACTGAAGCACGAAATTATATCTCACTAAATAAAAAATAAATACATGTGTGTTAAATAAACAAATGTGTCTTTACCCATGTGCAAGCTGACATGTTATAACGTCATGCCTCCTGCAATAGAAATAATTATTTTCCTCCAGAGTATACTTTTTTTTTTTTTAAAAAAAAAAGAAGGAAATAAGTACATATGTTATGAAAAGGACAAGGGCAGAGCTCTAGAATAGGGTTGTTTTTTCATCCAACATCAATATCAAAATATACTGATAGAGAATTTGCTTTTAATGACACATGTCCTATTTTCTCTTGTGTGTTTATATGTAACTATTTTTGAAAGTGGAAAATAAGACTTCTCCAAAATTTATTTTAAAATATATAAAATCTCTGACACATTGAAATACTAACAGTTTACACTAGGTTTTCCTTAAATTAATGAGATTCACTAGGTGAAATGAACAGTAAGTATTCAACACAAAATAAGTTGATCAGTAAGACAAAAAGCTTTGAACTATGAGAAGTTCCTGGTGCTACAGGTTTCTAGTGCATTAACTGGCATGAAGCAGGGGTGTTTCTAGCCAGAAAAGACCTTCACAAATACTTAACTAATGCTTATGTAGTGATGCCTAACTCTTTTGTTGATGTATGTACTTATCACATACAGATCACATTCAGCTGCCACTTTAAGGAAAAATTGTTGGATATATTTTTATCCAATCTTATAGCATACAATGTGTAAACCAGTAATAATTAATGAAAAAAACATTTCACAAATATTATCTGGTTTGGTATTCTTTTCAATATGGAGCACACTTCATACTGTACTTCCAGTCAGAAGAACTGACTATTTATGCTGAATCAGAAAGAGCAACACTCAACACCAAAACCAATCAAACATCACAAATGAGACCAACATACATGTTCTTTCTTTTAGTTCCTATAAAATAAGAACAATTAGAAAACCAAAGAAAAATAATATGAGCAAAAGAGGTAAAAAAAAGCGCTTATGAAAGCTAGTGAAAAGTACAGAAGAAAAATAGATGTACAGAAGAAAAATAAAAGATACAAACCAAGATACAAGCATACACACTAAACAGAAAAAAGGTAAAACTACTACATATGTCATGGAATCGAAGAATGAATCATAGAACGATTTAGGTTGGAATCACAGAATCACATAGAATCACAGAATGTTAAAGGTTGGAAGGGACCTCTAGAGATCATCTGGTCCAACCCTCCTGTCAGGGAGGTTTGGAATGTCTCCAGTGTCAGAGACTCCACCACCTTGCTGGGCAGCCTGTTCCAGTGCTCTGCCACCCTCAAAGTAAAGAAGTTCCTCCTCATGTTCAGATGGAACTTCCTATACTCGGTTTTATACCCATTGCCCCTTGTCATATCACTGGGTACTACTGAAAAAAAGTCTGGCCCCCTCCTTCTGGCACTGTCCCTTGAAGTATTTGTAAGCAGTGATGAGATCCCCCCTCAGTCTTCTCTTCTCTAGACTAAAAAGACCCAACTCCTCCAGCCTTTCCTCATAAGAAAGATGCTCCAGCCCCCTAATCATCTTCATGGCCCTTCGCTGCACCCTCTCCAGCTGTTCCCTGTCTTTCTTAAACCAGGGAGCCCAGAACTGAACACAGTACTCAAGTTGTGGTCTCACCAGGGCAGAGTAGAGGGGGAGGATGACCTCCCTCGACCTGCTGGCCACACTCCTCTTGATGCACCCCAGGATGCCATTGGCCTTCTTGGCCACAAGGGCACATTGCTGGCTCATGGTCATCCTGTTGTCCACCAGGACTCCCAGGTCCGTCTCTGCAGAGCTGCTTCCCAGCAGGTCAGCCCCCAACCTGTACTGGTGCATGGGGTTATTCCTCCCCAGGTGCAGGACCCTACACTTACCTTTGTTAAACTTCATACGGTTTCTCTCTGCCAATGCTCTAGCCTGTCCAGGTCGCACTGAATGGCAGCTCGGCCTTCTTGTGTGTCAGCCCCCCTCCCAGCTTTGTGTCATCAGTAAACTTGCTGATGGTGCACTCCGTCCCTTCTTCCAAGTCATTGATGAATACATTGAACAGGACTAGACCCAGCACTGACCCCTGAGGAACACCAATAGTCGCAGGCCTCCAACTAGACTCTGACCCACTGCTCACAACCCTCTGAGAACTACCTGATAACCAGTTTTCAATCCACCCCACTGTCCTTTCATCTAACCCACACTTCCTAAGCTTGCCTATGAGGATGCTGTAGGAGATGGTGTCAAAGGCCTTGCTGAAGTCTAGTTAGAAAACATCCACTGCTCTCCCCTCATCTATCCATCCAGTCATTCCATCATAGAAGGCTATCAGATTGGTCAGACATGACTTCCCCTTGGTGAATCCGTGCTGACTACTTCTGATAACTCTCTTTTCCTCCAGATGCTTGGAGATGATGCCCAGAACAAGCTGTTCGATCATCTACCAGGGACGGAGGGGAGGCTGACTGGCCTGTAGTTTCCTGGGTCCTCCTTCTTGCCCTTTTTGAAGACTGGAGTGACACTGGCTTTCCTCCAGTCCTCAGGCACCTTGCCTGTTCTCCAGGACCTTTCAAAGATGCTGGAGAGCAGACCAGCAATGACTTCTGCCAGCTAGCTCCCACAGCACTCGTGGGTGCACCCCATCAGGACCCATGGACTTGTGGCTGTCCAGTTTACTTAATAGGTCTCTGACTTGATCCTGCCCAAACAAGGGAGAGTTTTTTGTGGTCCAGACTTTTCCTGTTACCTGTAAAGTATGGGGGTCCTTAGAGCTGGCCTGAGTAGTGAAGACAGGGAATGATTTTTACAGTCCTTTCAAGTTGAAGAACTGGAGAGTATCCAGTGAAAAAAGAAAATAGTGTATTTAAAACTGGGGACATATTTCTTTACACAGTGAAGGAGTGAAAGTGCTTGCCATGTGATGTCATAAATTATAAACCTAAATGGACTAAAAAAAGCAGCTATGTAAATCAATGGAAGAAGGACTCATGAGGAACTACTAGAAGAAAAGGTACTATGTATAAATGAACAGCTCGTTCAGTCACAGATTAATGGAGTCTGAGAAAGTACTTCTGCAACCATCAGTAAGCATTTTCCTAAGGTTATATTTTTCCTGGATTTCCACATTTATTGCTGCTAAAACCACACTGTGTTGGTTTGAACACATGAGTTTGAATGTGTGGAAAACACATTGTTTTCTGACCTGGTACAATGATGGTTCTTTTGCTCCAGGTCTATGGCTTCAGAATTTGTAGCTATTAAGACTGGAAAGTCTTGATTTAAATACTTCAGGTGATGGAACTGCAGCATGTATTTAGGCAAACTATTCCATTGTCCAGCACTTTAAAAATATCACTATAAATTTTTCCCCTCTGTGTATTCCAAATTTATTTAGGTCTGGATTTTAATTAGTATGACCCTGACTATGTCTGCAGACTGATTTTAATATGAATACTGATGTACTCAGACTTCATCTGTGATAATACAAATAGTGATTTCTAATGTAGGTAAGTATAAGCATATTTTTTTAAGAATTTTTATTTTATAAAGGTACCAAGTTTCAAAATCTGAATTTTTTTCACTTCTATTATATATAACATAGGATATTATTATTAAGCAGTAAGGAATATGTACTTACTTAACCAAAAAGGACAGCAACAAAGATGTTTGTACTCCACTTTATATTAACTAGTTATATATGCACATTACAAACATATATGTTGCAGGTTGCTTAACATCATTTCACATTTGACTACACTATTGACAGTCTTAATATTCTCAAATAGTATTAAAAAATCCAGAAGGCTTTGGTCTCAGTAACTGGCAATTTACAAACATTAAAAATGGAAACCTGATAGAATACATTAAAATATATTACATAGAATACATATAATTACATTCTAAACTGTTTTCTCAACAAGAAGCTTGAATATCTTTCAACCATTTTTCTCTCAGCAAGAAATTAGCCTTCACTGCTGGAAGATCAGATGATTATAAAACTTTCAGAACTATTAGTTGACATTTTATTTGAACTGTGAAACTTTATAAGGAAATAAAAACTGTTCCTAGCTGCTGATTTTAAATTAACTCTTTTCTTTCTGTGTCCCAAAGAAAATATCACCGGTTTTTAGAAGCCAATTTCCAGCTTTATTCCCTCAATTCTCACATCTTTCTATTAAACTTCCAGCTTCAAATCTACCTTGAAGGGAAGAGCAAGGGAGAAGTATGTGTTCACTTCTCTGAAAGTCCATCAGTGAACAAACTGAATATAGTAGGTAAGAAAATAATTTTTTAAAAGCATCATTAATACTTATTTTTATTACTCAAACTAACCATAAGATTTTAAAGAGCAAAACTATTTTTCTACCTTAGGAAATTACATTAAATTTTACCAAATATTAGAAAAGTGTACCTACTTTTCATCTCCATATACTTTCTGTTATTGAAATATTCAATATTCAAGGTTTTCTTAGCCTATAAACCCTGCATCACACTGTGATACATCATAGGTAACAACTCAAGGGTACATTAGTTACAAGAAAATAGTAGGACTTCAAAGGAAATATGTGAGACCATAAAAACCAGTTAATTACTTCCAGGTTTCATGTGTTTTCTTGGTCTAACATCAAACATAAGCCTTGTATTTCACTTCAGGATCACAGAGTACCTTTTTGTATTTAACTCTTGAAGTGTTACTCCAATCAATTTTCATAGAATTTCTTTGACTAATGTTATAATTTTGTCTTGCAAATGGATAAACAGAGATACAGAGAGATTAAGTGCCTTGCCCAACTAATTTATACACAGAAATATTTATTCTCCCTTGCTATTTTTTAAACTTTACTTTTACAGAATTCTTTCTGATTCCTTCTCTATTGTTCCTCTTATGTGACAAGAAGTACACCTTTTTGTAAGAGGTAAAACAAGAAAATGGAAGTGATTTAATTTAAATTCTCACATCTTCTGATTAGCCGTAATGAACACAATCCCACTAAAAAGAGGCACAGTCAAATATCTCACAGCAGGGGTGCTTCCTTATTGCTGAACAATATTTTTTTGTCTTGAGGGGACCATGACTACTGTGCTATTTACTTTAAAAAAGCAGTTTTCAAAACAACAATCTGGACTCCAACTAACTTATTATCTGTGTAACTATCTATGTTTGACCTCTCTACCTACAGAGGGATATTTGTTAATTCTTCAGCCCTTGGGCATATATTCACATTGCACAATGCAAATTTTATATATCCACATTGCAATTATTTGACATTAAGCTATTTACAGCTAGATTCAATGGAACTTCTGGTGAAGAAGTTAGTTACTGGCTTATCCTCCTATCTTGCACTGTGTTGCATGATGTACCTTATTGAATAGTATGAACACACTTAAACAGTATGATTTCTGCCCCTGAAGTTGTATGCATTTATCAGCATATTCTATTGTTTCTTATTTGACATTCCATTCATGGAGCAAAATGGATTACTATATCCCAGAGACAGACTCTTTTCTGGGATACTTCTTTTGACTTTCTTAGGTTTTAAAACTGAATCTTGGACAAGATTCCTGGTTATTATTATACAGCTCCCATGAAGTAAAGAAAATATTTTTATTGATGGTTCTTGAGACTGTAATCACAAAACCATTCATAAAACTGTAATCTCCAAAGACACAAACAACATGAAGTTCAACTCAGTTGCACTCTACAAAACTCTTCACTATAGTTCTGGCAAGAACTGATTTTTCAATGTAAGAAACTTATAACAAAAAAATATATAGC
This sequence comes from Chionis minor, assembly GCA_013398295.1. Lineage (NCBI taxonomy): Eukaryota > Metazoa > Chordata > Aves > Charadriiformes > Chionidae > Chionis > Chionis minor. The sequence goes on from VZSF01009108.1 coordinate 92,573, forward strand.
AAGTGACCATAAAATTGGCTAATGAGGTATTTAAACAAGGTGCCTAATTTTGAAGGCTCATCTCCCCTTAATAAATTCATGGTTAAACCTCTCTCTAATGCTTGTGTAGGGACCAAAGGGACACTAACCTCTTAAGTAGTACATATAATAGAAGGAACAAACAATTTTGTTTCTGGAATAACAATAAGAACAAGAATTAAAAAAAATGTTGTTATTGTTTGTTATAATTTTTATTATATTATTATTATTAACAATAACAACAACAACAATAATCCAGTGTTATTTTATTTGCGATACAATTAAGAATAAAATCTTATTAAGTTATCAGATTTAATTCATTCCATCTTGTTAATTAAGTAATAAGGGTTCTAGATTTAATGGAAAAGTCACTTTGAAAAAGCTGTTTGGTTCTTCAATCACCTCTCAGTTAATTTAGATCTACTAATTAAAAGTACAACAGCTTTCTGAGTATAAGAATTATCTTTTATTATCCTACTAGTAGATGTTATTGTTTAGACCAGATGATTCATCAGTTCATTCATCTGAAACAAATTGTCACTTCAGTTTACTGAACGGTGTGGATGGAATTAATACTTGAATAATAATTTTTTCTTTTCATTAGTAAGCAAAACCGAAACAACTCCCAGTGGAAAATAAGAAAATAAAATTAAGAAACACTGAAAAAATCCTTCATATCAATTATCAAAATCTATACAAAGAAAACACGTGAAAGAAAAAATGAAAATATTTTAGCCTTTCAATAGCTGTAGGTAGGAGAAAAAGGACTTCGTAATATGATCCCTAAAGTAGATGTAACCATTCGTCAGAGTTTCAAGTCTGGCAACAGATGTGTTGCCAGTCTGCCTGAGTCTATAACTGAAATGTGAACTTGAAACTTAGGGAGTGTTTCAAAGTGAAATATTTCAAGAGCTAAATGAGAAATTCTTTTGTTTGTGGAGAAAATTAATCTATAACTATAAGCTTGCAATTTTATTTTTAGCAGAATATCAGCACAAAAATGATAAGGAATGCATACTAGATATGATGAGAATGTTGTAATTTTTGAGGGTTTTTTTCTTATTGAAATTAACATATTTTCATTATTTTAATTAATGTTATAATAATTAATTGTAATAATGTTATAAAGTTGTAGAAATTAGTTGCTCTCTTTTTAATTCATTTTAGTTGCTCTGTATTTATCAAAGTAGTATGACTGAAACTGCTTTATAATCCTGATTTACTAGTGCAAAATGCTTTTATCTACTATCAACATATTAGAATACCTTGTGTTTCCTTTAGGATGAGGATCTTACCACACATTTCAGTACATATACCGATTATTCAAATTTATGACAGTAAAAGATTCACCCGTGAACAAAACTGAGTGACTTAAATTTCTGAGGTTCAGTTTAACCATCACACCACTCCTTTGGTCTGTATTTTCTAGTGCACTTCCTATTTCAGTTCAGAGTCTGATGTTTTAAACTACCATCAACATCATTAAATGATAAAATTTAGACACCCCCTTCACCTCTGGGAAGAAAAGTAAATTTATTCACTTTTTATACAACATGAGGATGGTAAATCTTAGCATCAGTTCAGACTTCCCAGATCTGGTTTTGGACAGTATGACGGGAAATGAAACCACCAGAGAAATCAGGCTGAAAATCTTGCTGATATGATGACACAACATTAAGCTACAATTACTCCCAAACTTTCAGTTATACATATCCTCCCCCCCAAAAAAAAAAAAACCCAAACCCAAAAGCTCACAAAATAAGCATTTTGGGCTTCCAAAAGCCCAAATGGAAGTATCCAAACCATCTAATAATTTTAGTGATGCATATATGCAAGGTATTCATGATGTAGTGACAGATGCTATGGAAAACTTTAAACACAGCTATTAAAATTACATGAAAAATGAAATATTGTATGTGTTAAAGTATAGATTGGGACTTTTTTGAAATGCTAAAAATATTTGTATTTTAGCAATAACTAATTTAATACACAAGATCAAACCTAAAATTTAAGTGCCTATGAAGTTCATAAGTATGGTAATATCTTTGAGAATGAGCTTTGCCAAGCAAAATGAAAGAACATTCTCACTGAAACTAAAAGAAAAGCAAAACAAAGAAAAGAAAAGCCATACTAAAGCAATACAAGTCATGTGTGTTCCTCTTAACCATTAACATATGAATTCTGACTGATTTGGTTTCAACAGGGTGATATAAACTCACTGCAGACAAACTTTCCATCATTTATCAGCAGTCCTGGATAACTGGGGAGGTTCCAAGCTGACTGAAAGATAGCAAATGTGACACCCCTCTACAAGAAAGGCCAGAAGGAGAATCCAGGGAAATACAGGCCTCTCAGTCTGACCTCAGTGCCCAGGTAGGTTATGGAGCAGATCATCCTGAGTGCGATCATGTGGCATGTGCAGGACAATGAGGTGATCAGACACAGTCAGAATGGGTTCATGAAAGGCACATCCTGCTTGACTAACTGGATGTCCATCTATGGCAAGGTGACCCACTTAACATATGAGGGAAAGGTTGTGGATGTTGTCTACCCAGACTTTAGAAAAGCCTTTGACACCATTTCCCACAGCATTCTCCTGGAGAAACTGGCTGATCATGGCTTGAATGTATGTACTCTTTGCTGGCTAAAAAACAGGCTGGATGGCTGAGTCCAAAGAGTTGTGGTAAATAGAGTTAAATTCAGACGGCAGCCGGTCACAACTGGTATTCCCCAGGGCTCGGTACTGGGGCCAGTTCTCTTTAATATCTTTATCAATGATCTGGATGAGGGGATCGAGTGCCCCCTCAGTAAGTTTGCAGACAACACCAAGTTAGGTGGGAGTGTTGATCTGCTTGAGGATAGGAAGGCTCTACAGAAGGATCTGGACAGGCTGGATTGATGGGCCAAAGCCACTTGTATGAGATCCAACAAGGCCGAGTGCTGGGTCCTGTACTTGGGTCACAACAACCCCAAGCAATGCTACAAACTTGGGGAAGAGTGGCTGGAAAGCTGCCTGGCAAAAAATGACCTGGGGGTATTGGTTGACAACTGACTGAATATGAGCCAGCAGTGTGCCCAGACAGTCAAGAAGTCTAATAGCATCCTGGCTTGTATCAGGAATAGCAGTGTTAGGTTAATGCTTGGACTCCATCTTCTTTTCTAACCTAAATGATTCTATGATTCTGTAATTCTATGATTCTATGAAAAAGTATGGAAAGGTGACTCAGTAGCATAAGATTGTAGGTAGAAATAAGCATGTTTATCTTAGAGGTATATTAAACTAATTTAAGGTTTTAACTGTGTACTTTGATCTTAAAAATGAATCTAATATTAAATATTTATTTGGACATGACATACAAAATGAAGACATGAACCTTTACTTAAAATACTGTTCCCTGTAAATTATCAGACATTGATCAAAAGCACTTATACCAAATAACCACCAAAGTTATAGTATTACAAGATTTACCCTCTCTGTAAAGCGTAATATGAACCCTCAACATGTTTAATAATTCTTAATAGTATATGTTAATATTTGGAGGATTTTTACTATTCTCTNCTGTTAGAGTGGAACTTGGGGTGTGATATTCACAAGAGAAACACAACACTCAATGAATGACATATAATCCCAAATATGTTGACAAAGCAGGGTGGACAATGTATTGGATAGAAGTAGGTAGTGATAGTCTAGGATTTCCCTTCTATGGCATACATATAACTTCACCCTCACACTGGCCAAGACAACATCTCCTCCAGTCAAGCTGTGACCAGTACCATAGGTGCAGGGAAACAAAACACTTTGACAGCATACATTCATATGTACCCATACATATGTATATACACTACTTTTCCTGTTCTTCCCATCACTTCTCCTACTATTTATCCCTTGTAATCATTGAATGATTTGGTCCTCTTCCATTTTCCTGCCTAATTGACATACCCCAGCTGGAACCCATCAGAAACACTGGGACTGTCACCCTTCACTGGCGTCACACACCTGTCACCAAAACTGAAATTCAGCCATCTTCTGTAAGTAGCAACTCAAACCAATTTCCACTCACCAACTAGCCGTATTTTTTCAGTCGTTTAATAACTTTTTAAAATACATTTCAAATTCCAAACTCTTACATAAAGTTGGGTTTTTTTTTCCACAAAATGTGTGCAAGAGCCTGGCTTCCAAGTTGTTGTTTGTTTTGTTTTCTTGGAGGATTTAATCACATTCTCCTGAAATTTACTGATGTTAACAGAGTAGCAATTCAACTCTATCCCAAGTTTAACTAGAATATGTTTTTTTTAAATGAATTTAAATAAACAACTGGATACAACCAGCAAACAGCTAAAAACCCGAACCATTCTTCAGTAAAATAGAGCACTCCAAGCTTCTATTTTAAGATTGTGGAATAATCACTCATTTCTGCAGGCAGGACTGCGACTGGAAAAAATACAAAGTTTAATGAAGATTGCAAGCACTTTTTAATTTCTTTTCTAAACAAAGGTAATTACAGGGAAATCACTGAGAGAAATCCTGAATCTTCGAAGATTTTATCTGTGTACACAATGATGAACATAAACATCTGAGTCAATACTGATATATCCAGAGGAATACAAGAGGAAGAGGAGAGGTGAGAAGTATGAATAATAACTACATGAGCAGGGCCTAATACTGAAAATTTTCATAAGTAGAAGACTTTCATAACAAGATTTTTACAGTTCCTGGATCCTAGCCTGTTCCTAACAAACTTCTTCCCTGAAATATAGCAGACTACTTCAAGATTGAGACTTTGCAATGATCACAATGACTCCTCACAGATTCCCTGGCCAGGTTTCTCTGTCTCTTACTAAAACAGAGTAAATTTTGATAAGTTTCTGTTGCTGAAACTTCTGTATCAGGGAGTAGGGACTTGGAGATTCCTTAGTTGTTCTTTTAGGATTACTTTCCTATTGATTTTTACAACTACAAAGGTGGGAAAATGCAGGGGGGGAAAAAAAGACCCAACCAAAAAAATGAGAGAAAGAAAGGCCTGGTCCAAGAGCCTGTATGTGCTGATTACTGAAAATACATTTAACTTTAAAAATTGTCAAGTGATTTAACTGAAGACTAAGGATATTTATAAAAAGCTAAGCAATGATGACTATTCCTTCCTTTTATGAAGGCAGGAAGAGTTATTTCCAGAACTTTGCAAGTAAGGCCAAATCTGCTGATCCCCCTAGTAGAATGCCATTTGCTTAGGTGAAGTCTAGACTGGTTTATGAGACTGGTATGATTTGAATTTTTCAGAATTTTGTATAGCCCATTAAAGTTAAAGAACTAGATGAGCAGTTGAATAGACTTTTAGTTTTTCTTTAGCCTGAGGGAAATTGAAACCTCATTTCTATCATCTGAGATGTGTACCCTATCAGACAAACTACATCTTGTTCTAAATAGGAACACTGTTAGCCTTTCCAGTTGCCTGGGATTTTACATAGCCATATATGCAAAATTAGTGTTTCTAGAAGAATCATAAACTGTAAGAGCTCTTTTGTCCATCAGGAACCCTTTCCCTTTATTATTTTGTTGTCTGTAATTCTTAGGAACGAAGAGCAGAACTATAAATTTCCACAGCCTAGCTAATCCTTGAAGATTCAGGCTCTCCAAAGAGAGTTCACTTGCTCTCTTCCTGGCTTCATATGCAGCTAGGCAAATTCTGAGGTGGACTGTGGCCTTTTTCCAAAAGGAGAAATAAAGAAATCTCCCATTAGTGCAGACTTTTGCTGGCGAGGGACAGGATGCTCCTGAATCTCCTGTGTGGGCTGATCAGAAGTAAGCAATTTTGCACCACCTAATCAACCCCACGCTGGTCAGTCTTGAAGAGTGAGAAAACAGTTTTTTCACTCATACAAAGATTAAGAGTAAAAATAACACCTTCATTATTAATATAACTTTACATTTAAAGGACACAATCAATGGCGATGCAAGCTTTTGGTATTGTGCTGATAAAGTACTTCAATCCTGTTCTAAGAAGTGAACCTAACAAAAAAGCAGAATTGTTTAGAAAACCTGCCACCACTCAGTCTAATCCCAAGGGCAGTAACATGTATTGAAAAGCATGTAAGTGACAAATGTAATGTAATCTGGCCTCTATCATTTGGAATCATGAACCCAGACTAATTTCAGACATTTTAATAATAGCCTTTCTGTGAACAAGCTTTGATAATTAAATATTTGGAGCAGCTGGAGTCACACTGTTCAGAAAAAAAGAAAAAAAATCTTTAGAAATCTTTCATCAATTCATTGGCATCATAGTAAAATTATCTTACTTATTGTGAAGCCATGAATTTCTTCGAAGACCACGGATGTGGTCTTAACATCATTCCACTTTGTTATTAGGCTATTAGAAAGACAGCTAGACTGTTGCCATATCTTTGTAGTCAAACTCAATAGCTTAAACTGTTTAGTGGTCTGTATTAAATTGGCTATCATTATATTCAAAAACGTCATTAATATTTGAGCCAAAACTAATCATTTTTTATTCAAAAAATCTAAAAGCAACATTTAAAAAGTGACTTCAAATCATAATAAGCAACTGAAATAGTAAATCTCTTCAAATTTTATATCAAAAATACATTGAAGAGTTTGATCAAAAGGTTGTTGTAGGTTGTTAAAAGTCACCCTATGGTGACTTCGTTATTGGCATCTGTTCACTTGGCAAGCATGTTAAACACTGAACCAATGAATGAAATACTCCCCAGCTGTGAGTTTGTGTATATAAAACCTTCCAGTCCTTCCTCTGATAAACCTAGGAGATTCATAGATAAGTGGAAAATGATGTGAAATGACCTTGTGGCACTTCTTTAAATTATACATTCAGCGCCTGAATGACACAAACCTGGCCTTGAATTGAAAAGCAAACCAGAAGTTGATAGTTATAAAACTAATGCTCACCTTTATTCTCCTAAAATCTTAGACTGCAATTTCAAGCTATTTTATGGAGAGCAGGTAGCACAGTAATTCATGTGTACTTAGCAGTATGACAAAAAAATATATTCAATATCTACCAGTTATCTTCTATATACAATATATTGCTACTAGCCTATTCATATCTGAATTAAGTAGTTAATATTATTGCTCTGTGTTTGAAATATAATGAAAAATAAAAATCTTTGGCACAATCTTTTAAAACTAAAATCTTAATATTCATATTATAAAAAGTCTTCAAATAAATATTTCTTTAATATCAGTGGGAAAATAATTTCCTAGTATGTAACTATATGTACTATATGAACTATATATGAACTATATGTATAAGAACTATATGTAACCTAAATTCTTGCATTATAATTCATTTTATACCAAAACCTGAAAATATTTATATTTTAAGTAGCACTTTAACGTACATTTATTATATATTCTGTGGAAGAAGATACTTAATACTTGCTAAAAAAAAAAACCAACAAACCACAGCAAAAATTGTTTCCAGCATATAATTAATCCTGCCTTTCAGTTTCTTCTTCCAGATGGCAACATAAATCTATTACATATTCATTGTGTAAACAGGCTATAGGCCATGGCTTTCTGTTCCTGTGGAATATCTAACATAATGCAGTCCATCACCTGAAATTCTTCTTGAGTATGTGATCTAACAACATTTAAACAAGCATGCATGTTAATGACTAATATATGCTTAATAATAAGATGCAGATTTTGTTTGCCTCCAGTGTTAGAACCATAGAATCACAGAATCTTAGGGGTTGGAAGGGACCTCTGGAGATCATCTGGTGCAACCCCCCTTGTCAGAGCAGGTCCACCTGGAGCAGGTTGCTCAGGATGGCGTCCAGGAGGGTTTTGAATGTCTCCAAAGTCAGAGACTTCAAATAGTTTTAAAAGATTTGTGGATGAGGAATCAGTAAGTAAAGCTGGAATTTGAATCTTCCAAGCTCAAGCCCCTAAATGGCTGCTAACTGAAATGTATCTGAAATTGCTGTATACTCACAAGATAAAATCATGAAGCTATGTCTGTGCAACGTGACTACTGGATGGATGTAGATTACACTAGCAGCAATGTTCTCTAATTCATTTAACCCGCAGTAGCTGCCAGAACAAATATTGCAAAACGAGGCTGTGCTGTTTCTTTTACATTACAAACAATTTATCTCCTTCCAAAAATTGCAGATAGATGTTTTAGATGGGATGAATCATGCCATGGCAATATGTATCTCTCTTGTTGATTATAGCAAGCATCTAAATGGCATATAGTAGGTGTCTAACTTCCATAATTAGGTATTTAACTAAATCAAGAGGAAACATATCCCACCAAAGGGTTAGATTACATGTATACACACCTATATGCTTTGTATGTAAGCCTAAAACATATATACACATAAATCAGCAACATTTAAGGGCAGGTCTTCAGGACAAGGTACATTCACAGATTTAGAACATCCCCACTTGGACTGTACAGATTAAAATGCAAATCATGTCACTGCATCTGACTCCAAAGGTCCAGATCTTACACTTATGGATGAAGATTTTTTTTTCCCATTAAGCTTTTTAATGTCCATTTATTGTGCAGAAGATAAATTTTTAAGTTTGCTTATGTTTCTGGCTCACCACCTGTATATTCTTGCTAAAATGAACCCAATACAATGAGCTAGATACTACATATTTTTATTGTATTTATTATATAGTTATATAATCTCTTTTTTTTTAAAGAATAAATGAACCATGCCTTAAGAATGCAATGTGCATTTCAAACAAATAGTTTATTTTTCATAGTCAGTCAAAATAATAGTGGAAAATAAATTTATATTCAGTCATTCAGTGTACATTGAATGCACATTGATAATATTCAATTTCCATTGTGGTGGAATGGTGTATTATTTGTTTCTAGCAAAATGTACACAACGTACATATTTTTCTGACTCTCAGTAACCTGACTGCATTCTTATCCCTCCTTGGTGTTCCTCATTAACTCTCAAAATTAACTTGACAAAAGAGTCAAATGATAAGACGTACACCCACCACAGTTAAGTTCACTCAGAGAATTTTCAAATCAAAACAATATTCTGGCAATTAGTTAAATTAACATAAAGCAGCATTTACAACAACAATATTCCAAATATTTCCTTTCCACACTGATAATAATACATCATTAAAAAAAAAAAAAAAAAAGAAAGACAAAAAAAAGAAAGAATACTCTGCCAATTGTGTGTCTGATTGCATATTACTTTAATAAGACTTACTGTCTCTGGGATGAAAACCACTTTTATGTCTTCCCAGTACTTTTTTCACAATGACATCTAAGTTCTGGCCAGAGTTTCTGAATTCTAAATTCTATCACAGATAATACTGCTGTTTATGTACTTTTTAATGAAGATTAGTTAGTTGACTGAAGAAAGTTACAGAAAAGGACTCCCATACACCTTTTAATGCTGAGCATTCGAAGCTCAGTTTTAAGAATTTACTAAACATCATTCTAATGTTTTCAGATGCTAGTACAAGATCTTTTGAAAATCTTATATTAAATGAATGGTGTTAAAAAGAGAAACAACAACAGGGCAACAGAGTTGAAAGAATGCCAAGAAAAAAGGAAAAAGGGCATAAACTTTCTATCATCTATTGACTTTACTTACACAGTAAATACTTCTTCCTACTGTTAATAATAAATATTTGTATGTAAATGCTCAGTATTCCACGATATTCTATACTTCAGAAAACAGAAAATAAATCAGAAAACTGAAGTACCATACTCCTAATCTAAGTAGTTGTCATGCTCAACTAAATTGAATTTCATTACATTTCTGGATTAAGTGATTCATATTTTTAAAATATTTTTAGTTTTATCTAAAATGTCTTGTGATACACTCAGCTTTTCTGTCTTTATGCCAAATTCTTGTAAATGCATATGCAAATAGTAGAAGATTTTGTCTTAAAATATACAGGTTTATCATTACATGGGGAAAACTATTTTTTCAATACGTACAAATAAAAAATGATCATTTTTCTTGAAATTCATGTGGTTGTAGTCATTCTCTTTTTTCTGAAGGAAAATTGGACTGACTTACTTTTCATAAAATACATGGTAAAATCTGTATCCTTGTCCCTTTCTCCTGAAATTAGTGTCTTGAGCCTTTATACAGTTGGGCACACAAGTATTTGGAGCAGTCTTTGTGGTTTCACTCCATTTCACTCACAAGTAGTCATTGTTTGAACATTGCAATCCCACTTACTTTGAATTGTTTACATGTATGAAAAGAGGGTAGGAAACAGAATAAGATTCCTGTCTATGGTAGGTTTTTTGATATTTTAGATCTTCCTCTATCATCTCTATGTCACATTCAGCAAAGTATTGTTTAATTCAGTAATTGCTTAGTTTGTGGTTGAAAATAATAAAGTTAGACATTCAGCCAGAAATTTCCATCCATTTTAATTTAAGGTGGAGAGTTAAATCCTCCACATTAAAAAATGTCAGTCCAGTCAGTCCATACATGCCTGTCACATTTCTTAAATGAAAGTAAGATGTACACAGCAGTAACAATATATTCAAGTTATTAAAAGCAAATGTTTTATTTTAATGCAGCTAAGTATTATCATAAATACCATTGGGTTCTTATTTCCTCTTGATGTGAGGTTGTCATTTGGGACATTATGCTACTTGTGATCTGTCCTTGCCTATCTTTTTTCTTTCCAGATGTAAACTGAGTTTGAAATCAAATCAAACAGTACTGAAATAACTCTAGTGTGACACGGCTTTTAAGCTGTCTAGCAATTCTAGATGCAGTGAGCCATCTAACAGAAAATACATGTTGACAACATTGTTTGCTCGATGTGTGTCTTCACTGGCAGAATAAAAGTTGTATGTATGTATTTATTGTACGTATGTATTTAACAGTATTTGCAAAAAAAACCTCTTTCAATGATGTTAGTAGTAGTAGTAATAATAATACCGCTACCACCAAATCTCTGCTGTTTGCCTCTATTTCTTCTCTGTTCCTTATTTATGATAATTCAGGGCTATCTCATAACACAGAAATTCAAGAAAAAATACAAGGAAAAGCTGAAAATGCTATAACTGTATGATAGAAAGGTGTCTGTGAATACAAACCAGTTATTCAGGAATTGTAGAGGACAGTGGATTTTAACTTCCCTGTTTATATTAAGCAAACTGCGTCTACCTTCAAAATTCTAAGAAATCTTGTCCCAGAATGTCATGCTTTTCAGTAACATGCTTGTCATTTTTTTAATATTATATCTTGCTGTAAATGTAAAGCATATGTACAGTATCCATGGAAACTAGATATTTTCCCAATTACATACGTGGTTTTTAGCTTCTGTGTGGGGAAAATGAGCTCTGATTTAAATGTCATAGTTTTTGATAGCCACTGAGAATCAATACCTAATTTTCTGACACTATAGCTCATAAACCATGCTTACATACCTTACTGTGTATATTCAGTCTTTTTGCTCTAACAGAAAGGAAAGCCATTTGCTGAGGCAAATTATTACAAAATTTATTTACTGTTAATAATATTAATTCAAATAGATGACACCACTGTGCAGAGCAGGGCATAAAAAGCAATCCATGTGCATCAGGAAAACAAAATAAAATCTTAAACATCTGCATTTTAATTGCAACCAGTGCTGGATTTAAGTGTTGAACAATTAACAATCATTACCACATTTTGAAATATCAGTGGGAGAGTGTCAAAGTAGATGAGTCTTCCATGTTTACAAAAGATTTTGCCTGTGGCATACTGTGTGCTTTTGTGAATCATTTATCTTCTAGGTTAAACCTGTCATGGTATGAAATATTGCAACTGTGATTCTGCATGACAGAATAATGAAACATTGAAAAAAAGTCTACACTACAATGACTTTTCCAAAGAATTTTGGACTTGAGAACCTGAGAAGCTGCACATGAAATAGCTTTTCACACCATCAAAAACTACTCCAGGCCAATGAGTTCCCTTCTACATACTGAATATGCTAATCCATTATTTCTGTTTTTTCCTGGTTTTAGTTTTTGGTCTTGTTTTTGTTTTTTTTTTTTTTAAACTGTGCTGTATTATAAGATCTTATGTACTGTATATATCAAAATAGTTCCTGAAGAGGTTCCATTAAGCAAATATGCGAATGCTGTATTTCACATTGAAAACTGGAGCCTAGGGAAGATTATGGAATATTTTTTTCTGTTTTCTTTAGGAAAACTACTTTAAATTTTCTTATGTCAGCAGCTTTGCTGGAATACCCCTTCGTTCTCCAAAAAGCTCGTTTTGAATCTTTGTTGTTGTGAATAATCTCTGACAAATGTACATGCCATGATGTACATTAGCAAGCGAATTCAGGATGAAATCTGGTGTCTTCATCCATGAAGGCCATTATTTTTTGGGGACCATGTTTTCCTTAAATGATTCCTACACAATTTCTATGAACCACTGCAAGTGAAGACTCTTTTCTTAATGCAATGTATTCCATCAGAACCCAAAATAATAGAGTTACAGGTAATAATTTCCTAAAACTGATCTTAAAGAGCTCAGCATTAAAAATTTATGGTTATCCTTCTCTGCAACTGTACCTGGATATATTGTGATGAGATAGAGGTGAAAGTTATTAGACAAAACACATTCGTCACACAAATGTTTAAAAATTCAGACTGAGACAGATAATCATCTCAAGTTTAGAAAACTTAAGTTGAATTGAATGTCAAAATTACTTTGACTTTCTTAATAGTTTCTACTGTAATAATTTCAGTAATGATAGATTAAAGAAAGTGCATGGGTCACAAAAAATCCATATTAATAACTTAAAAAAAAAACCCATTACTGTATAAATCAAACAAAGATACATATTTTAAAATTACAGCTTTTGGGTGTAAGGAATTCTACTCCCTGTTACTGCAGGAGTGTCATTCAAAAAAAGGAGCTAAAATGGAAATACATGTTTTGGCCTTTTTGATGTGTCATGTCATCCTCATTTTTCAATGGCTACTGCCAGTTATGTTTTTTAGCTTTCTCTTTCAACACAGTAGCATTTATGTTTTCTGTATTCACAAAAGTGTATTAAATACTTCTGTGATATATGGAAATATACAGGTAACTGGCATAATTGTAAAAATATGCTGCTTAAACACAAGAGAAAGAGTAAAGGTCTGTCCTGAGGTAGGACAGCCAAAGAGCTCGAGCGAAATGACAGATACTCTATCATAATCATATCTCCAATACATCACTGAATTCTTGTATGGCAGAGTTACTCATATCTAAACCATGATTTTCCTTTTTCATATCAACTTTTTAAAATTTTATTTTATTTTATTTTATTTTTGTAAGCACTGTGAAAGGGCAATACAGAATTTCTTACTATTGTTCTTAACATGCTCAGTGTATAAAGAAAATTAGTATTTATCAAATTATTCCAAGTAACTATGCAGAACAGCGGGATTTTTCCCCATTTCCATGTCTTGTTTTGGGAATTCTGTCTTTATTTCCAGAAATCACAAAATTACATTTCTATCCAGAATGTCAAAGATACCAAGTAGAGAGCATTTACATTTTATAATCTCTACTGTTGTAATTTTAACTCTTTACATGTTGACATCTGTGTCATAAACTAAGAAGCAACATATTTGACGGAAATGGGAGGGCATACTCTTTCCAGTTTATCTAAAACAAATTAACTAGGTCAAAAGCATATGTTTGTAACAGTTAGAAATAAATCAAGAACTGTGTAAATGGGGTTGGGATTTTTTTCTGACTGTTGTAGAGGAATAAGTAGAGATTCCCATGGCTTAGGAGACAATAAATTTAAAAAACTTTTTGGTTTGTAGTATTCTCTGTACCTCTATTCTATACATAAGAACAAATTAATTGGATATTAAAGGGAGTTCAGTCATCGTGAGTATGGCAGATGGAAATATAACAGTTCAAGTGTTGTCTTTAATTTGGATAAAATGTTTGCAGAATCAACATGAAGGAAGATTAATAATTACTCATCCCTATCCCCAGGCACCTGTTATTTGATGAACTGAAATGTGAGCAGTGGGTCAGAATAAAGTCCTACTTATCTAAGCATAAATCTGAAGCACGGATATTTAAAGAATAAATGATATTCAGTATGTGGCATAATGCTTACTGAGGAGTCAAAGTGAACGACAAATTATCAGCTCTCATCATAGGCATTGTTTAATAATAAAATGGGATAAAATAATTCATAAATCCAGAGATACAAAACAATGCTGTAAAATTCCCGTCTCTCTGTGGGACAGAAGATATCTTTAAAAGATTCATCTAGTCATCGGAAAAAGTGTTAGGATGGGAGTGAAATTTTGATGGAGGATCTGGGAATCTGCAAAAAACAGATGTATGCATGCTGCTCTGATTCCATTCCTTAGGAAAATCTGTGCTATTGCCTCATGATGCAGAGAAGCCAAGGATTATGGGAGCAATATTAACCACACATTTAAGACACATGTTGCTTTACCTGCTTATGTGGATTTACTGGAGCTACGCTATACTTTCTAAAGCCCTGGCACATGACCTTGGATGAAAAGAAACCTTAACTGGTACTGCTCATATATTTGGCTAGCATCACAGCAATATTCTAACTTACATGTTCATTGTCACAGTGAGACAAATATAAATGAACAACAGTAATTTCAAAAGATAATGGCAAATAAAAGTATTTTGAGCAAGCAGTGCACAATAAAAATGGTAAAAAGTATAAACAGAAATAACTGTTTAAAACAGCTTTTTCACTTTAATATAAAAATAATATAAGAGCAACTGTACAAATCATCTAGAATTGTTGAAAGTATCCAAGCAACAAAAAGATACAAATGAGAACAGGTCTACTTACCAAATTCCTTAGGAACAGTGATAGAATAAACACAGTTGTGACCAACACTATAATTTTTGGGGTAGTTTGGTGATAATACAGTGCCTTCAGAGCCTGTTGACCGGCTTCCACAGGGTGCTAGAAAGTGAAGACAATCAGTTTTAAATAATATAATATCAGAAAAAAATCAGTGTAAAGTGATTTGTTGCTATTTTCTGTTACAGTAAATTTTATTACACTTCTACACTGCATTAAATTTGTATATCCTGTGAAGTGCTTATTATACACAAATTTCTCATATATCAAAACAGAACTGATGGCACTCTGCAGTTTTCTGGATCAATTATTGGTTTTCTTTACTGTTTATCAATGATCTTAATAAAATAATGATGTGCTTTATACACAGTATGCTATTATTCACAGCACACAAAACTATTATTCATCTATATGATGCTTTACACTCTAATAAAGGTACAGATTATGCAACCCTTCCACACACTAATAAATTCCTAGTCATGTCAATAGACTCATAATTCAAAATAATGTACAGAACTACTCAAATAAGGAAGTTGTGATTCATTGACTAAACATGATGTATCACTTGTATTTCAACTATTTATAACATTATATATATAATGTCTGAGCAAACACTTTTCTTTATCATATAAACCTCATGTTTATTCTACCATTAATAGCTATAATACTTGATAAAATGGCAGATAAATAACAATGCTATTTACTAAAACAATGTATATTTCTGAGGTTAACAATAGAAGTCAGCATTTGGCATTATTCCAAACTGTCAAGAAAGAAACCGTGCTTTTTCTTCTTCATCATCATCAGATCTTCAGGTGCACTTATATGAAACAGTCATAAGTGTTACTCTTTTCCTACGTGTATTAGCTGCTTCTCATACACACTCTGTCATTTATTAGTTTAATCTATTGTCGAGATTATGGCATCTGTTTAAAATATTTCTTTTTAGCCCCTTTGGACTATAAAACGTTTTTTAATGAGTTTAATGTTAACATACCTATTTAACAATTTTTTTTTCTCTGTTAAGATATGACTTCCTACAATAAGTACTACTCAATGTTTCATTTGCTAAGCACACAAAAAATGTTTTTTGAGGTATGCTCTCAAAACATTAATATCTTCTGAATTATATTAAATATAAAAAAGATGGTTGTCTTACTATTATTTCAGAAGATTTTATCTCATCATTTGTCATATTAAATACAAGCTATGTATTAGTGTAGATACAGATCGTATGTTTTAAGACCACTTTTAGTTAATCAACACAAAACGTATGGCAGAGTGTACCACAAAAAGAACACATCTTTTAATGCTAGCAACTTAGGGTCCCATTGCTTTGAGAATAGATTTCTGTAACTTGCATTAACATGGGTTCCTTTCAGTATGGTATATCTGCAGAGTTTGACCAACTGTGTGCGTGAAACAGGAGCAGATGGTACCTATTGCTCCAGTCTGCATATATAATTTGTAAATTTAATGGGCTAGCATGAAAGTCATGGTATTTGGAATAGGTCAACAGAAAAATCTTGACTTTTGCTTGTGCATGTGTGTGTGTGCATGTGGTAGAATTGGCACATATATTAGAGATTAGCAAATCAGACAGGACCTTGAATGGGACACAGTCTTGGCGATGCTCAGTACAGCTTGGCTGGTAGGCATCTACTCTGAGATACAGAGTAAGCACTAAGAATACCATACTTATATGGAATATTGTTCGCTATGGCTAAAAGAATAATCTTAGTGTTGTCCCTCAATCCACCATCATGTGAAATACCAGAAGTTCATGCTTTGTTGTGAAAACATATTTAGATAATAAAATTACTGGTACTTTTTGCCAAGAAGCAATAGAGTCTTGGCTGAGCCTCACATCCAAGGACTTATTTGCCTCAGGTTATTGAAAAACACAAAGAAGAATATCTTCACTAGCTGAATGTGCCAAATATTTTTCATGAAAACAGATCTTACCAGCTTATAAGTGCTAGATTTTCTAGTCCAAAATTTGGATGAAACAAAAGAGAATATGGAAGAATATAAGAAACAAAAGCACTAAAACTAGAGAAATTGCCAAAAAGCTTATTACTACTCCCTAACCCCATTTCCTTCTTTACTGTTTGAAAACCGAATAAATGAGTTACTGCAACATGTCAACAGTACTGTCCAACTCCGGTACTCATATCATTATTATACTTCCCTAATCAGCAGATGTACAATAATGTGCAAATTCAGGGTAAAATTATGATTCCACTGAAGCCAATGTCATTGACACAAATAGGAACAGAACTTTACCCTTAATTTTTAATAAAACTTGAAGTAATAGCACACAATAGCAATACTTAAAATGAATACCTACATATTTAGTACTTAGAATATAGTGGACAATTACTTATAAAGTCCAAATTTTTAGAACCCCTATTCTTTTTCTTTCCTACAATTTCTGCAGTTAAACAAGGTATTTGTGACTGTACAGGACTACTAGTATGCTTAAAACAGAACAAAATTAAGAAAACCAACAACTTCTTTTAAATAAACATACATTTTTCTATAAATTAATTTAACTTAACTCTGTCCTTTCTGAGTTTACCTTTTCCCTTATGGTCTATCCCATTGTTTTACAACTGCTGCTATAAGGACTCTTTATCCTCACAGGAATTCGCGTTCCTGGGTCACAGAAACAAATAGTATAAAGTTGAAGCAAAATGTAAGCACACAGTTGACCTTTACAATCTGAGAAAATGTTTAACTTCATAAATCATTAGGTGGTAAGTTCTTTAGTTCTTATAGCAGCAAGACTGTCCTCTAAGACTTTTCTGAATGTATCAAGAATCATAGAATCACCTAGGTTGGAAGAGACCTTTAAGATCATTGAGTCTAACCATAAGGAAGGAAGAGATTTATCTGATATTTTAGTAAACCCATAGAGTTTGCTGACATTTATAAGTTTCCTTCCATACCTTTTGGGAAATGATCACTTTAAAATGTGAGGAGTTTCAGGAAGAGGAGATTCTACCCTGACCATCACTAAATATTACTATTCAGAAATCAAAGATGGATCCAGGGTCATGAAAACATAGCTACCTTGAATTAAAAATACTAACTTGATACAAAAATACAACATATTTCTGCCTCTGGAAAATATCTAGTATTCAGTTGTTTGGTTGGATATAATAATCCCACTACTACAATGCTACCCATTGACTTTCATTTATGCTTATTTCAGCTATGCAGGTCTCATTGTCTTTGCATCAGTTTTACAGTGCAGTGATTTATTTCATTTACTGAGAACTACAAAGCTAAAAACTGAAAAGTGAAAATCAGCATGTCTAATTATTATGCTGTGCACTGAAAGATCTACCTGCAGTAAAAATTCTAACAGACCTATGACACCTAGAAATATAAACCGCATTTAACACAAAAAGCAACAAATGCTAAACATCATTTCCATAGGAATGAAAAAAATCCTGCAGAATAAAACAAAACAATCAACCAACCAAAAAAAAAAAAGTTCAAAAGGCAAATGATATTGCCTAATGTCATTTTCCAATAATATTCCAGTATTTTTTAATAATGTTTGCTTAGAGAACTACTGTATCACTTCCTGTATTTACTTCTGCTTCAGTTTATTCCTTGACATATAAAAATACTATTCAGTATGCTGTCCTTGCCCTGTTTTGCAGGATCAGCAATGGAACAGTAATAGGAGCGAAAGGCACTTGATTGTGGTAAGAATGTGATAAGAATCAGTGTGTTGATGCATTACTCACTGTTTCCTTGAAACGTTATTAAGCATTAATGGCAAAAAAATCCTTTTCTGCGTGTGCTGAATTTACTGTAATGATATCTTGTCTTGTTAAATAGCACTCCCTGAAGCCCTTGAAAAAGCCCTACCATAACAGCAACCAAGTATCACATACTCTGGATCTTAAATTGGTAAGCTTTTTTATCCGGAATATTACACATCTTGATCATTAGTATTCATGCACCTTTGTCGAAGAGCTAAATGGTATCTCTTTATGCCAATGCACTAGTAAATAGAGAATACAATATAGAATGCATTACCATCAACAGTGACACCTTTTCTCACATTTTAGCGTATGTTAGTTGTAAAGGAAATGTAGAGAGGCAAAATCACAGAGCAGAACGCCAAAACCATGTGATATACACCTAACTACTACTATAAAATAAAATATTCTACAGCTCCAGCAAAGCATTACAGGGTTAAAAACCCCTCTGATGTACTAATTGCTCACATGTTTTCCATCATGCATTGGCAGTTTAACCAAAAGAAAAAACCTACAAGGAAAAACCAGTAAAAAACCTGTAAAGAATGGAGTACTTAAACATGAGAATTGATTTCTAATCTCGACTTTTGAAGAAATTAATGTTTTTGATACCAAATATTTTTTCTGCAGCTTGAAGCTTTTAATTCCTACTACTGCTTTCAGATTACCTATTTTCTAGCTCCTACAGCTCAGATCTAATAGAATTTAATTTTAATTGCAAATTTAAGTGCCATATTGCACCATCCATTTTTAAGTAGCAATCCACAGTGGAATCAATTGGGAATACTGCTTAAAAATGAACGGCACAATATGGTTTTATGTCATGCAGATAAATTTGATTCCACATATACAAATACAATAACAATTGAAGAATAACAGTGTATAAACTCTGCAGAAGGAGGAAAAATATGCCTTGAAGATCTGCTAATGGGATACTGAGTTTTTATCTAATGTCTTACTGTTTCAAAACCCAGACTAGGATATAGTAATCATTACAGATACCTAATATTTAGTGTATCTAAATGAGTAAGTTAAAAAAAAAATATTATTTGGGGACACGATATATGTTTTCAGATTTTAATATATTAAATCATCGATTGCTGTTTCTCCTAATCTGATATAATACAATGTCATTCCGTTTATTCTTTTTAATCCAAATGACAGTTTTTCAGTTGTAATGATTTCTTACAGCGGTTAAGTCAAGAATAATGTACAAGAAACAGGTAACAAGAAAACCAATATAGTGACTGGTATATCACCACCAGGATATAAAATAATAATTAAAAAAATCATGCAAAGAAAATCTTAACAGATAAAAATTGTAGACAATTTTTTTCCAAACTTCCAAGTTACAGATACTTTTATTGTGGATATCAGTCTGCAAATGTGAGTGTGATGAAGCATCTAAAATTGTTTTGACAATACAATGAATATTGAAAAGACAATCAGACACAGAAATATATCTTTTAGTTGCTGTTTGGAAAGACAGAAATACAATAGAAATGAAAAGACACCAACAAATACACAGAAAGAGAGTGCACCATCATACAGACCATCATACAGTCAGAAAACAGTATCAAAGAAAATGATAACATAAAGAATGAGGAAGCTTTACATGTTGTCATGTCTTCAGTCTTCACAACACAGTTTAATTATGGCAATCAAAACCGATTTAAGAAATGAAAGAGAATCTCAGGCCAATATGTGTTAAAAGTGGTTGAAAGTAGTGAGTTAAACACAGATCAGCAGGAGCTGAATTTCCCTCAGGAATTCAGAAATGTCAAAGCAGGGCCTGAATCATTGATAATGGAGAAATGATGAAATTATTAAAAAACCCAACCAAACAAAAATCAAACCACAGAAATTCTAAGTAGCAACTTAAAAAATATTAACAAATGTTGAAATGCAAAATCTAAAGCATTTGGCTAGCTATTGCAGAAAAAACTTAACAGAACAAATATTGAAAGTGAGTTTCAATACAATATTACTATAGACAAAGGAACTGCTAAGTTAGGCTTTTATGTATTAGACATAGAAGGTAATATTTCTGCTGCATTCAAGAGTGTAAAGCCTCAGCAGGAGCTTCATATCAAGTTTTTGTAATTAAACAAAGAAACAAAAAAAAAAGAAAAAATATAACTTTCAATTTAATCTAACAGGAAATTTTGAAATAATTGGTTTTGTTTAGTCTCCAAAAGTGAAGAATGAGGTCATGGCCAGACTGGTCACTTTGGAGAAGTAGGAGACTGAGGTAAAGAATAGAGAAATGAATTTTTCTCTTCATCCATAAATGATAGGACAAGAAATAACTGCCAACAGTTTTAGTAAAATCAATTAATTTTAGATATTGTCATAACTACTTTTGGGAAGTTATTGAATTTTTTTATGATTCCTGGAAGAACAAAGCATATAAATATCTGTCATAATGGGTTAATTAGATCCAAGCAGACAAAAGCCAGTACTTCACCTTTTAAAACAGATTATGTATCTATATCACTTCATATGATTGTAGCTTGGAAAAGGGGTACATTCAATTTTACTTCTGCTCGCAATGCTAAAGTCACAGACAGAACTGTTATAGTGTGAGGGGCTGTTCTATTTTTTCTAGAAGAGGAAGACTATTTCATGTTGCAAGGTAAAAATCATAAAGAAAAAAAAGGTTATGAATAAAGAAGCATAAAAAGGGAGAACCCTCAAAAGGTAATTCTTCCAAAATTAAAAAACTGTCATAAACTTGAATTATAAAAAATTTGGAAGTGCTCAGAAAGATGTATGAGCAAGAAAATACGCCTCATAAAGAGACAATCAAGGAACTAAAAATCTGCGTAGTATAGCAAAGAAAGATAATTTGATACATTTTAAGGAAGAGATTTCAAGAGTACAGTACCTCTTTCTTTTCAGTAGACAGAAGCAAAAGAAAATTTAGCAGAAGCTGAAGCTCATTTTCAGCTTATGCTTTTGGAATTTTATAAATAAAGTACATACCAATATAAAAAATGCAAATAATCACACAATCAAACTATTTCTTTGTAGACTTATTTAACAATTCATCAGTTTTTACCTCTAAAGCCAACAAAACCAACAATAAATCCAAATAACTTTGTGTCTTCAATTTCATTCCACGCAATCTTTAAAACAAAACTACATGTCTTTCTGAAGATACGAGAAACAGATTTTATAGAGTTGAGTATGAGATATGCTTTTAAATTTGGGGGAAAAAATACAAAGAAGACTTGTATAAAGCCTAACTTCAGAAATGAGGTTTGTTCCAATTTAATGATTAATCATTATCAAATTTCAATTACATTCCTTTTTTCCTTATGAACTGTGGTGCACACAATTTTATTCTCTATAGTTTTCTTAGTTACCGAAATCACATTTGGTTAAAATTAGTTTACAAAATTTACTTATTTTAGCTAAGTCTATATAAAGTCTGAAATGAATTTTCTGATATGAACTGAGATGTGGCTTCCACAGCTGGAAAAAAATAACTGCATAAAAATTTAAAAGTGTTTTTCAAGTCAGCCCTCTGCAGCAAAGCTTTGACATGATATTTAAGAAACTTTTGGAAGAAAACAAACACAACATAATAAATGAATAAAAATAACAGAAAAGAAAATTGGCAGTAATAGAGTCTTCTGGGGGAGACTGTTTCAGAGTCTTTCAAGTCTATTTAGATAGCAATAGGAAAAGACCATTACATGACAGATGTGTAGTAGTAAAAATAAGTCAGAGCTTAACAAAGCTTAACACATTTTTAGCTACAACAGCAGAATTGAGACATTGACTACTCATGAGAATGTATGAATTAAAGATGTGTAAGATTTACAAATCTTTTCTCAATAAATAATCATCCCTCCATTCAAATATTATTTTTCTTTTTTTAGAGGTCATATAGCTTCAATATTATATGTTTGTTCACCTGTTCACTCTTTATATCTAAATTATATTTCATTACTTATTTGGTTTAAGAAAGAATCATTCCTATTGTGGGATGAAGAATGTAGTGACCGCTTCTAAGTAATAAAATAGGCAATGCAGTGGAAGTCTCACTGAGAATATTTTTTGTTCCATAACCTTAGTGGATAAGGACATACTTAAAACATCTTTTCATTATGCAGAAGGAGAAACCTATAAAATGTGAGGATGAAAGAAAAAATTATGAGCTTTCTTAGAACTCGCTAACTTAATGAGTTCATTTAGAACTGCACAAAACCAAGAATCTACTTATTTCTAGAGAGCCGTTAAGTGATACCATCTCCTGAATCTTGTTTTGCTAATAAGAGTCTACTATTTTAGGGGTGGGGAGGCTCTAACGAGTGTATTACCCATCCAAAAATCCATCTGCATGTCTCTAGAATGTCCCTTTACCCAAATTACTTTTCTTGCACCATCAGCGAATCACAGCTGCTACAAAGAACAAGTTTTTTTTGGAATTATATGAGCATATTATTACAATATAGAATGAAAGTCTGTAATTCCTTAGGTTTCCAAGTGATTGAAGATCACTTGGCTTCCAAGTGATTTCCAATATTTTGAGTATGTGCACGTATCGTTAGTTTGAAAGGAAAATACAGTAATAGTTAAAGAATTTAGTTAAAAAATTTGAGATCTTACAACTACTGATAAATTAACCAAAGTCACTGTAATCTGATCAACCTCATCTTTCTTTCTCATCATTATTGTTTGTCTTTACAACACAGACTTTTGAATTAATTTCAAAAAGATAGAAGTTCCCATTTTTCAAAATCCCTTCCTTAAATGATTTACCTTTTCAATTTTCAAATGGACTTGTGGGTAATTAAATTTACCAGTGGATTCATACCTAGAAAGTAAATATCAATTTGCTATAATGAACTGGTATTAAGAGAACAAAGTCAATATAGTAAGTTTCCTAGAGAATAAAATCCCATGATACATCCAATCCAATATTAACTCTAATAAATACTTCTGTGCTTAAAAGGGAGAAATACATTAAAATACAAACAGTAAGAACAGCTATCTCAATTCAACTACTTAAATGAGTTAATTCAAGGTTTACATAGGATCATTCTCAAAGCAGTAGAAAATTAAATATGACAATCCCATGCACAAACACAAGCCAGGCAGAGAATGGATCGAGAGCAGTCCTGAGGAGAGGAACTTTGTAGTGTAGTAGATGAGAAACTCAATATGAGCTGGCAACGTTTCCTTGCAGCCCAGAAGGCCAACTGCATCCTGGACTACATCAAAAGAAGCATGGCCAGCAGGTCAAAAGAGGTGATTCTGCCTCTCTGCTCTGCTCTGGTGAGATCCCACCTAGAGTACTGTGTCCAGCTCTGGAGCCTCCAACATAAGAAAGACATAGACCTGTTGGAGTGGGTCAAGAGGAGGGCCACAGAGATGGTCAGAGGGCTGCAGCACCTCTCCTATGAAGACAGGCTGAGAGGGTTGGCATTGTTCAGCCTGGAGAAGACTCCAGGGAGATCTTATAGCAGCTTTCCAGTATCTGAAGGGGGCCTACAAGAAACCTGGAGAGGGACTTTTTGCAAGGTCATGTAGTGACATGGCAAGGGGTAATGGCTTCAAAGTGAAGAGGGTAGATTTAGATTAGATCTCAGGAAGGAATTTTTCACTCTGAGGGTGACACTGAAACGGTTTGTCTGGGGAAGCTGTGGAGGCCCCATCCCTGGAAGTGTTCAAGGCTAGGTTGGATGAGGCTTTAAGCAATCTAGTCAGGTAAGAGTTGCCCTTGCCCGTGGCAGGGGCCTTTGGAACTAGATGGTCTTTAAGGTTCCTTCCAACCTAAACCATTCTATCATTCAATAACTGAGAGGAAAAGAAGCATACTAAAACACAAATAAGTCAAGAAAACAACAGCAGCAAAACACTGCTGCTTTTAGACACGTATGTGTAAATAAAAAAATTTAAAAGGAAATGTATTTCCCCAGAGGATTGTTCATCTCACTCTGTAGTATTCAGGACAGACATGTGCATATGCCTATCTCTCTCAAATTTGTAATTTGAGAAAAAGGAATATCATTTAAGGTTACTGTACATGAGACCACAGATTCATGTTTCTTAATTCTAGGCTTCTAATACACAGCTGCCTTGTCATCATAGGCACTCTTTCAGCAGAGGGAAAAAACACATACTATTAATTGCACTCTGGAGAACTCTAGTTCTCATCTACTATGCAATATGTTGAAGAAGATGAAGAAGTATCAGATTAAAACACACATAATGGAGGGGAAAAAAACCCCACTGCACACACCACCCCCCCAAAACATACACAATGCATAAGTACAATCATATGCACATTAGAAGCAAACAAAAATAATTAATTCACCCCAGAAAGTGTGGAACCAGAACCCAACTCCTGAAACACAAGAAAGAAAAACAGGGTAAAACCCAACTGTTAATAGTAAAATAAACAATAGCCAGAATAACTGGTCTGTAGAATGAATAGTTATGAACATGAGTACCAATTAAAAATATAAAATAAAATAATAATACAAGATTGGCCTTTAAAGCAAATAAACAGACAAAAAATAAAAATACCCACAAAATTTACTAATCTAATCTAAACTGCTTTTACTATACCTGGTGGAAGTAGTTCCACATACAAAAGAGATCCCATTTCTGTGAAAGCCAGTTACATTACTCTGACATAACCAGTAACATCTCTACTTGAATAACAGTGTAGTATGTCAGCACACATTAAGGCAATTCAACCACTGGTTACATATTTACCTAACATAAGACTAAGAATGGACATTTTCATATTGGTGGTTTGACCTTGGGTAGATGCCATGTGCCCACCACGCTACTCTATTACTCCCCCTCCTCAGCTGAACAGTAGGAAAAAAATACAATGAAAGGCTCATGGGTTGAGATGGGTTGAGACAAGCACAGGGAGAGATCACTCGCCAATTACCGTCATAGACAAAACAGACTTGACTTGAGAAAATTAATTTAATTTATTACCAATCGTATCAGAGTAGAGTAATGAGAAATAAAAATCAAATCTTAAAACACCTTCCCCAACCCTTCCCCTCTTCCCAGGTTCAACTTCACTCCCAATTTTCTCTGTCTCCTTCCCCTGAACAGCACAAGGGGACAGGGTATGGAAGTCGTGGTCAGTTCACCACATATTGTCTTTGCCTGTCCTTCCTCTTCACGCTGTACCTCTGCTCCAGCATGGGGTCCCTCCTATGGGAGACAGTGCTCCACAAACTTCTCCAGTGTGGGTCCTTCTCATGGGTTGCAATCCTTCAGGAATGGACTTCTCCAGCGTGGGTCTCCCATGGGGTTACAAGTCCTGCCAGAAAACCTGCTCCAGCATGAGCTTCTCTCCCTATGGGGTCACAGATCCTGCCAGGCACTTGCCCCAGCACAGGCTTTCCATGGGTTCCAGCACATCCACCTGATCTAGCATGGGGTCCTCCATGGGATGCAGGTGGATACCTGCTCCACTGTTAACCTCCATGGTCTGGAGGAGGATAGCCTGCTTCACCATGATCTTCACCACAGGGGAAA
This sequence comes from Chionis minor, assembly GCA_013398295.1. Classification (NCBI taxonomy): domain Eukaryota; kingdom Metazoa; phylum Chordata; class Aves; order Charadriiformes; family Chionidae; genus Chionis; species Chionis minor. The sequence continues at coordinate 118,730 of VZSF01009108.1, forward strand.
TCTCTGCTCCAGTGTCTGCAGCCTCTTCTCTCCCTCCTTCTTTACTGACCCTGGTGTCTGCAGAGTTGTTTCTCTCACATATTCTCGCTCCTCTGTCTGTCTGTTGCTGTGTAGCAGGGTTTTTTTCCCCTTCTTTAATAGGTTATCCCAGAGGCACTAACACCATCACTGATGGGCCTGGCCTTGGCTGGTGGCCTGTCCATCTTAGAGCCGGCTGGCATTGGCTCTGTTGGACATAGGGGAAGCTTCTAGCAGCCTTTCACAGAACCCACTCCTGTAGCACCTCCACTACCAAAACCTTGCCATGCAAACCCAATACATTTATCAACATGGCCTCTTGCAAAACATGACGCATCAAATTTCACCAGTGTTAAAAATCCCAAACTCTTATTTCTTGGCTGAGCTAAAGATTACCTATGTATATTCTTTACGTCTTTTCTGTGTAGCTATTTTCTGACTATACTGTATCTCTTTCTCACTCTTCAGTGAATGATTATATTTAAAGCAAGATCGCAACAATTATATTTATAATTCCTTATATTCTATGCATATCCACTGCAAGTCAGGCTTTGGGCAGATATGAGGAAGACAAATGTTTAGGACAGAGGATAGACTAGGAAGGAGAGTGAGAAAAAAAAAATACATGAAAAAGAGGGAGGTCATGGTTCAAAATGATGCAATCCTGACAGTCCATGTTCCAAGTTTATACAGAGATGACAACAAAACTTGGAAAGACACCAGTTTCACGGTATTCATCAGACTCTAAAGAACACTTTTCTTTCAGAGCTGATTTTGTCAACAACAATAATATGATCTTGTAAATGTGAACACACATTTATATGAACACCCTGTCTATGTCTGACATGTCCATAAAGATTTTTAATAAAATTTTGGGTCCATTTTTGAATGCTTCCTGGAGTACCTAATATCTTTTTTTACTTAACCTTCCTTTTGATTTCCTTAACCATCTTTTTTCTTCCTTGTATTTCAAATATAAAATTAATTCAATGTTATATGTGATAGATTTGCAGTGAACTGGACTGGTTAGAAATGGTTTAGAATTTTAGAAAGGAACTATTTCCTTTTGAGATCTGTTAAATCTAATATTTGATATTTTTGGTTGGTTTAAGAAATAAAAGAAATATTATTTTTGTCATGAGTAGTGACTGTAGTTTTTAGCTTGATAACTGCAACATAATTCTAAATTCAGCTGAGTTGCTAGATTGACATGCAGGGAAATATATGTGTCACATGAAGTAAAAGTTAGAAAATCACTATCCTGTTTAGATTACACTGAAACAACTTAATAGCTTGTACATATCTTTATTTAACAGCCTTCACTTCCGAACATGCCCCGGACTAGTCTATGGAAGTCAAAGTATCCACAATTAAATATTTAATTACAAGTATCTTTGATAGTCCTGCTAAAACCAAGTATTGAACTGCTACACAAGGGAAAAAAAAAGAAAAAAAAGTATTTACTCTTTGAAGAAGTGGAATCGTAGCAGTCTTTGAATTACGTTATTTGAGGAAGGTCTCAATCCTTAGGGATGCCATAAGACAAAAACAAAGCAAGGTTGCTGATATTTGTGTGTCTGGAAGACCTTCACAGGTTGTTCACTTGTATCACTGTGATTGTCTAGTGATCATCAGGCCAGAGAATCTTATTTGCTGCATTTCAAATCACTGAGTTGAAAGTACAGATTTATTTCTCAGTATCAGAAAGATGGATTTAAAGCACTTAGATTCAGCTGCTTACAAGTATTTTAATTGCATTTCTCAGCAAAGGCTGTTTCATTTCTTCATAATAAAGACTATATTTAAAATTTCATTTTTATTTTTTCTTGAACTCTGAGCGCTGAGAAATAACTGCTTCTGTATTTGAAGGAAAGAAGCAAACACTACTTTCATGTTACATTTATTTGTTCTAGTGTTAATAATGACTCATCGGAATGTTTCTTATGGGCTAGGATGCTCTAAGAGAAAAAAGAAATTCTTTAGATATAAACCTGCTAGAATTTTACTAATCTGCAAAGGACTAGTCATAATGATTTCAAGGTAGTTTACCAAACTACTAAAAGCTAACTTTCTGTCATCACATGCCTGTGCTTAGGGTTATCTCTCCTATGAGCATTTATTCTGTATTTAACAAAAGTGAAATTGATGTACATTTTACTGCCTAGTCACAGTATTGAGGATTAATCTTTGTGCATTTGGCCATGGCTTTGATTATTCAGTATAATTTTGTGGTATCTGTGAAATTTGTCTTCCCAATTTTATGTGAAATTTTATTGAATGTCAGAATTCCAAACACAAATATGTATGGGATCTTTGGGGTAAACTTCTTTTATTGAGGTTTTTTTTTTTTTCATAAATAACATAAAACCATCACACCAACAATTTTCAATTCTTACCTTGTAATCAAATATTAATCTTAACACATTGTATTACATGTCCCTTAAAAATTAACCTTTCTCTTTGGAACTCTGTCAAAGGTTTTTAAAAATTCAATGATATCATATTAAGTGCTGTTAATTTCATTCATGTGCTTATTGAGTTCTCAGATTTCCCATTAAGTTCCACATTCCTCTTCAAATGTTATATTGATTTTTCTTCAACATGCTTAACCATGCATTTCCTAGTTCTGTTCTTTTTTTATAATCTCTGCCAATTTTCTAAGTCTGTAAATTGGTCGATTGCTCATCACGGAAGATTCCTGACATGTTCCTGATAAGTTCATCAACTTCCACTACTTTGACAGAAAAGCTAATGTAACCTTAAGGTCAATATTTGTATTTCAAACACTTCATATCTAGGCTCTTTCAGAACTCCACAGAAATTACTGTCTTATCCTAGCAACCTGCTATGGTTCTGTTTATTGGTATTCTTTAAAATCTATTCTATAATTGCTTCCATTTTGACACAGTTCCTTAAAGCCAAAGGAATGGTTCTAAATGCAGGACTTGTTACCTCAGTAAAGTAATATAACATAGCAACGTAACGTAACGTAACGTAACGTATAATTTATGCTTAGCTTTTATGCAATGGTATTGCCCTTGAATGTATTTTTGGCCTTGAACTTCTGTTGACACTTCAGTAAGTTTCCTATTTTTCTCATTTTTGAAGAAGTGCATTAGTGGTTAGATTAGGCTCACATATTCTAAAGTTGTTTCTCAAAACCCCATTAGACATACTTTCTACTACCCTCCTGCATCTATTTGAAAATTATTTTCCTTTCCTGGAATACTTTAATTTCTTTAAATACTTTAATTTAATATTTTAATTTCTATTAGATTTTTGAATTTGTTGTTTCACCACCTATTTTAGTGATCCTTTTAGAACTTGCTTCTGATTGATGAATCACAGAATCACTTAGTTTGGAAGAAATCTCTGAGATTATTGAGTCCAACCATAAACCTACCACTGACAAAACCACCCATAAACCATGTTCCTCAGCACCACAACTACACATCTTTTAAATACTTCCAGGGATGGCTATTCCACCACCTCCCTGGGCAGCCTGTTCCAATGCTTGATAACCCTTTCGGTAAAGAATTTTTTCCTAATATCCAAACTAAACCTTCCCTGGTGTAACTTGAGGCCATTTCCTCTCGCCCTATCGCTTGTTATTTGGGAGAAGAGACAGACCCCACCTCTCTACAACCTCCTTTCAGGAGGTCTCCTCAGTCCTTCCCCTTCTCCCTCAGTCTCCCTTTCTCCAGGCTAAACAATCCCAACTCTCTCAGATCCTCCTCATAAGACCTGTTCTCCAGACCGCTTACCAGCTTCGTTGCCCTTCTCTGGACACGCTCCAGCACCTGAATGTCCCTTCTATACTGTGGCACCCAAAACTGAACACAGTACTCAAGCTGCGGCCCCACCAGTGCTGAGTACAGGGGCACGATCACTTCCTTCCTCCTGCTGGCCACACTATTCTTGATACAGGCCAACATGCCATTGGCCTTCTTGGGCACTTGGGCACACTGCTGGCTCATGTTCAGACGACTGTCTACCAGGACCCCCAGATCCTTTTCTGCCAGACAGCTTTCCAGCCACTCCTCCCTGGAGTGGGGTGGTAGCCCTGCCTGGGGTTGTTGTGATGCAAGTGCAGGACCCGGCACTTGGCCTTGTTGAACCTCACACCATTGGCTTCCACCCATCGATCCAGCCCGTCCAGATTGCTTTGCAGAGCCTTCCTACCCTCAAGCAGATCAACACTGCCACTTAATTTGGTGTCATCTGAAAACTTACCGAGGGTGCCCTCAATCCCCTCATCCAGACCATCAATGAAGATATTAAACAAGACTGGCCCCAAAACTGAGCCCTGAGGAAAACCGCTTAAGACCTGCTGCCAACTGGATTTAGCACCATTCACCACAGCTCTCTGGGCTCGGCCATCCAGCCAGTATTTAACCCACCAAAGAGTCCATGTTTCAATGCCACGGGCTGCCAGCTTTTCTAGCAGAATGCTGCGGAAGACTGTGTCAAAGGCCTTACTGAAGTCCAAATAGACAACATCCACAGCCTTTCCTTTATCCACCAGGTGGGTCACCTGGTCATAAAAGGAGATCAGGTTGGTCCTGAAAGCAGGACCTGCCTTTCATGAACCCACGTTGTCTGCACCTGGTGCCCTGGTTGTTTTTCACTTGCTGTGTGAGTGCACTCAGGATGAGTTGTTCCATAACCTTTCCTGGTACCGAGGTCAGGCTGACAGGTCTGTAGTTGCCCAGATCCTCCATGAAACTCTAAAATGCTATTTCTGCGTGCTTACTAGGTCACCAGTAAATACTTACCTTGATGCTGTTGTCTTCAAATTCATTTCAACGAGCTTCCTCTCTTTGATATAGCCCCCAATACAAAGCCCAAAATTACTTTTAGTTTTTTCTCTTCCCTTCCTCCTAGAGTGTCCAATTTGAGTTTGTTGTGGACACTTTGGATACATTTTAAGCACGTTATTGTCATATTTACTCTTATTGAGAAAATCTGCTCCTCTTTAGGACAGCTGTTTTTCTATTCCTTTGATACTTTTATTTTAATGTTGAAATGAAAAGATGTTAACTGAATCACTAATATTTCAACTGGGGCTAATTAAAATGTCTCTGTAATATTCTCTGACCTTCAGTTACTTATATGTGCTCTCAACTGTAACTCTAAATACAGCTTAATCTCTGAATACATCTTCTATCAAAAATTCACCCATTAATAAAACCAGTGTATTTCCTGGCATGCTACGTAAGTAAAGCTTTAAACTACTAACAGTCACTTACAGAGTATCAGAACAATTGAAAAATATAAAATGAAGTGCATTACAGTAGATAAGGAAATGTAACCTTTTAAATTCATAACCATAAGATGACTTCTGTGGTAGCTGCAGTACACAAATATGTGTTAGGTAGAGTTGTGATTCATTGTATTAACTTCTGTGAGCACTTAGATGACTTCAGGATATAAAAAAGAAATATACAGTAAAAAGGTTGCATTGAATACCTAAAAACTGGAAGTAAAGTTTTATTAGGGAAGATACTGTTCTTTCAAGAGAGTATGAGATCAGGAAAAAAGCTGTTATGCATGCAGCTTCTGAGTGAAACATAAAGAAACATGAGATCATAAAAGAGGCAGTTATCCTCTTTAAGCTGGACAATGGTCTTGCTTACCATTCCTATGGTAGATTGACTAACTTCTATATGTGGCCTAGTCAAGAAGGAAAAGAAAACTGAATTCCATTTTAAAACAATGCAGCCTCTTAATTGCAGGTTTTTCTATTCCACAGAACCCTCCCCTAGTCCCCACTGTGATAGTCAATGTGAAGATGACAAAACTTGTGTAAAGAATGAAATATGAGTATTATACATGTAACCGCCAACATATCCCACCTAATAAATCTTCTTCCACTTGAGTGGGTCACTGAAGTCTTATTAGATAAGAGTTAAGAACCTTCAGACTGCTGTCTGAGGGTAAGCTAGAACCATGCCTATTTATCAGGTATAGCCAGTGCAGATGACTGGATCAGTTTCTTTAATTCCAGTTATTAATTAATCGACTTACCCTGATTACTAACTGACACTACATAATCCTATCCTACTTCAGTGTCTTGCAGTCTTTGGAAAATAAATATTTGCTTATCTGTGTGAATAAATGGTAGAGATTTTTTTCTTTTTTTCCTTCTAAGAACAGAATATCCTGCAGCCACCTTGTATGCTCTAAAAAATCATCAAAGAAAAATATTTGCCTACGATATTTACTCTTAATACAGAAAAAAAAATATGTATTTAAACTAGTGCTAAAAGCTGTTTTTATCACCACCTCAAAACATGATGAAATAACTTTTTTGAGGAATAATAATGTTTTTCAATCTTCTACTGGAAAATTTACTTACGCAAAGCAAATAAAAAAATGTCAGTGTTTAATACACTAAATCAAAAAAAGGAAAATCACAAACTTTATTCTGCATTTTCATGTGCTTTCTGTATGCTTTTATTTCCAAATAAATTAAAAACACTTTGCTGCTCAGTTTACATAGTTTATCATTTATGTGCTATTCTCAATAATACTAAAATTCCCTGTTACATTTTCCTTGCTTATTCATGACGTTTATTCAAACTAACAGTTGCATCTAAGCAGATGTATTTAAAACTATGGCTTGGATATACATGCTTGATTTCAGATACATTTTTTGTAGTAAAGAACATAAAAATTAAGGCTAAAAAAATAAAGTTTACATAGCTTAAACTATTTCTCCTTCTTTCTAACATTACCTTAATTAAACTAGCTTCTATAAATTGGCAGCAGATTTAGTTCAACAGAAGATGAAGTACCTGGTTTTATGGTGCACTCTATTTAAGTAATCCCTTAAATACCTTGGAAATTAGGATTCTCTGACAGCTGATTTTAATGAGGTCATTGTAATTAACTGCTATTCTTCATTTCTTATGCTTTATTTACCATTATATTACATTAGTACTTCTTAAATTAAAGCTTGGAATAATTACACACAGCATTTATTATTCAACTGACAATGTAAAGCCATATTATGAGTTCCAAATGTATATGCAAAAGGTCAGACATTCAAAATAAAGCTTGGTGTGGGTATATGTATGTTTCTTTATTTATTTTTAATACTTTTCTAAGCTTTCTAGAATTATTAACCTTCATATTTCATTCCAGCAACTTTTTCAAACTTTCTCTGACATGAAGAGAACCGCTTTAAGAAAAGCTGAGTTTTTAACTTAATCAGATTTTCCAAAAACTGTAGGGTTTTTTGCAAAATACCAGCTATCTGCATATCCATAGAATCATAGAAAAATAGAATAATTTGGGTTGGAAGGCACCTTTCAAAGTCATCTAGTCCAACCTTCTTGCAATGAGCAGGGACATTTTCAAGTAGATTAGGTTGCTCAGAGCTCCGTCCACCTGACTTTGAATGTTTCTAGAGATGGGACATCTCCCACCTCTCTGGGCAACCTGTGCCAGTGTTTTACCACCCTCATCATAAAAAAATTCTTTCTGATAAGTAGTCTAAATCTTCCTTCTTTTAGTTTAAAACCATTGCCCCTTGTCATATTGCAACAGGCCCTGCTAAAATGTCCCCACATTTCCTGCAGGCCCTCTTTAAGTACTGAAAAGCCACAATAAGTTCTCCCCAGAGCCTTCTCTTCTGGCTGAACAATCCCAACTCTCTCAGCCTGCCCTCCTGGAACACACAGGAGAGGTGTTCCATCCCTCTGATCATTTTTGTGGCCCTCCTCTGGACCCACTCCAACAGGTTCATGTCTTTTCTGGGCTGGAGGCTCCAAAGCTGAACACAGTACTTCAGGTGGGCATATAGAAAAATATTATTTTTGTTCCCTATCCCAAAACCCTTGTGTATTTTACAGTAAACAGTCAGTGACTTGTCATAGGAAAAATGAGCTTGCTATCTCCAAGAAGTATATACTGATAACCAAATCTCTACCCAACTACTGCCAAATCCACTAGGTCTAAATTAGATTTCCTCTTTTTGACCTTTTGACTTGATAGCTCTTGGTGTACAATGGTCTCCTTTCCATGGTGGTAGAGTAATGAATGTGTTCATACAGAAAGTCTCTCTAGTGTGAGGTTTACAGGTTAAGGTAAACTTAGATCTAGATGCCTACTCTTTTTCTTTCTTGGGAAAGTTCTAAGGAATCTTCTAACTGCTACATTTGTGCATACACACACAAAAAATAACCCTACAATCCCTCCCAAACAGTGTTTGTTGTACGCTTTAATCTGAAGCAGTATTACCTCCACACAGTGTACTCGGATACTTCACTATATGTATTATTTCTTATGTTGTTGCCCTAAGTCGTGCCCTACTGAACATCCAAGCGCAGTAAATCCTGTTCGTGTAGTCCAGATGCAAAGGGGAAAATATACCTTCCTAATAATCTTTTTGAATCCCCTCAGGTGACCTTTTAAGAAACTTGTCTCTCTCCACTGACTATATTCGAAGGAGAGCTTGGAATGGTAAAGCAATGGGCATATATTTGTAAAAAATGGGCAGCAGAATCTTGGGAACAAAAGATTTAGTGTTCAGAAGATATTTCAGTTACAATAAAATAAAATCCTTTATATTTTCTTCAAAAGTGCGTCAATTGCCTTTCCAAGTCTGACTATTAACAACTAACTTTTCAGAGTATGCAGCATTTTACATATTCAAATCCTAATTGATTTTAATTCTAATTCCAAGTACTCATGCCATGGTTTATATGATTCTATAAAATAGATGTGTTATTCTGGACAGAAAGAAAATGAGAAATGCTTTGTAAGTAGCCAGCATATGGCAACTTTAAGTAAAGCATGCTGCTCAAGTGGTTAAACTGAACATTACTTTGGAACTATAAAACACAGACAGAGTCTCATTCACAGTAACAGTCAGCTTCATTAGCTACAAGAATACTCTGTGCCTTCTGCAATTGCCTGACTCATTCTTTACAGACTTTCAAACTTTGAAATAAATTAAGTAACAGCCCTTCATATCGTGACTTCAAACATAGGCAACTCTTTATCATCATTGGATCAAAACAAAACAACTGATGCCCTCTCCCAACTACAGTTGAGAGCCCCAACAATATATAAGACTACATTTGAAGGTGTTCCAAACACAACCTCACCTGCATGGCAGACTTCTTTCTGTCATTGACTAATATTTCAATTTTAGATTTTTCAGTATTAAATTATGGGGAGTTTAAAATAAATAACACATTTGTTTATTACTTATAACAGTATAATACTTTTACACACATAAATTAATTATTAATAAATGTTTAATACTTTTATATACATGTACAGTATACTATGCTTCCTAATGATAAATATAATTTTTATTACCTTAAAGGACAAATTTTCCCTCTTTACACGCTTCATCTTGCTTAATGACGCACACATCATTATGTGTCATTTATGTCTTCACAACTTTAAATGCAAAGTTGTGCAAAGTTAACAGAGTAATTGGTGACATTGCATAGTATCATAAACACAGCTACTGCAGGGGGCTATGTTGGGTTTTTTGATTGTTGGCCTTTGGGTTTTTTTTCCTTACTACTGTTTTTCAGATTTTATTTATAAAGATTTAAGGGAACTATTGAGTAGTTTTAAATGAAAAGCATTAATCTTGTCTTCTTGTTTTATGCTTTAAATGTCATGAAGTTGAATTCTTTACCTACTCAAAGGTGTTATGCAAGCATAACAGTGCATGATAAAACCTCACAATATAAGAAAAATAACAGTTAATAACAGTTAATGCTCATTTAAGAAAGGTTTCTGAAGTAGACAGTGAAGAAATCTAGCCAAAATGACCCTTCAGTACTGAAATCCAAGAGCAGGTGGCATAACTTGTTCACATGCTCGAGGCAATTAACAAATCTCACTCGGTGAGACCATGTATCTAGTCATAATTCAAATGTAAAATTAGTAGGAATAAGTTCCTTTTAAATGAAAGGATCATGCTTCAAGAGGAGGTTAAATAGACAGCTACAATTGCAGCATCACTTTTGCCACCTCTTCCATGTGTTTTAATGCCTTTAGTCCTTTTACTACCTTAACGGAATGCTGACTAAGGTACTCCAATACACAGTGGCTCTCTCAATGGCTTCATTCTACTCTTTATACCATAAATACCTACTTTAAACTGATGTCAATCTCAGAGTTTCTGGCCAAGGCCCTTTCCTAACATGAGATAGACATTGGACTTCTGAGAATTAATTTCAGGTTCCGCAAGAATTCTTTAGTGATTATAAGCCATCCTGGCTCTGTATGCTTACTGTATTTCTGCTTCTCTTCTACTATCTTATTCAATCCTCTGTCATCTCCGAAGTATGAAGACAATGTGTTTACTGCAGACTTAATTCTCTGATACATTATTTTAAAGTAAATCATAGAATCATAGAATCATAGAATGGTTTATGTTGGAAGGGACCTTGCAGATCATCAAGTTCCAACCCCCCTGCCATAGGCAGGGACACCTCCCACTAGACCAGGTTGCCCAAGGCCACATCTAGCCTGGTCTTGAGCACTTCCAGGGATGGGGCCTCAACAACCTCTCTGGGCAAACTGTTCCAGTGCCTCACCACCCTCAAAGTAAAAAATTTCTTCCTAATGTTTAATTTAAACCTGCCCTCTTCCAGTATAAAGCCATTCCCCCTCGTCCTATCACTGCATGCCCTAGTAAAAAGTCCTTCCCCTGCTCTCCTGTAAGCCCCCTTTAGGTACTTGAAGGCCGCAATAAGATCTCCCCGGGCCTTCTCTTCTCCAGGCTGAAGAGCCCCAACTCTTTCAGCCTCTCCTCATAGGAGAGGTGCTCCAGCCCTCGGAATCATATGATCATATTGAGGAACAAGCCTCTTGCAGAGAACTGGAAAAGCAAATATTACTCTGGAATGTTAAATTCATGAAATAATTACAAAGGATTTACATATAAGTGTTTTTAACACAAATAATTAATGAGTAGTAACTGTAGCCAACCCAAAATACAGCTACTACTATCCATTTACAGTATCGCTGTGATAATGTCTGATCCTGATCTCACTTACATTTTAGACATGAATTTAATCTGTTCTATTAAAACCAAGCACTTTTGTCTAGAAATGTATTTTGTTTGGTTGCTTTTTTAATAAAGATGAAAATGTTAACTACTACAGATCAGATGGAAGCTAATGAACGTTAGGATTCTAGCAACTCTTTTGTGCTTCTTAAAATCTTCTTTTTAATTGCTTATCTATGATAGTTGAGGATTTGGGAATACAATCAAGCATTCTACATTTGTTCTCCAAAAACACAGAATGGGACAAAAATGCTAATGATAGTTCCAATTGCTTTTATCGAAATCTTTACATCTAAAATACTGTAAACACAAAAACCCCCTTGAATCTTATATGTGTAAAATATACCATCACATGCCCATTCAGTCTGACTGTTCTTTTAAATATTTGCATATTTTTAAGAAATGTAAATTAGATTACCTAGATATTCAGCTTTTTCTTTACCTTCCTATCCTGAATAAAAATAAGGCTAGAAAGTATTTTAGCTTCATGTGCCTTAGTCTTCTATCTTCTTCTAGTTTTATACATTTGCCTATGACAAGAATATTCTCCATTCTTTGTAATATTTCCAATAATAGTGCAAATGATAATTTTCTTGGATTTTTCTTGAAATTTGTAGCAGTACTCTTTCTGGCTATGATTTATCATGTAAACAATTGGCTGACTGAAGTCATGGTTTCAAAAGACCACAGGAGCATTTGATAACCACATTAGAATCATGGTTCCTCTATGTAAAAAGTGTACAAAAATGTGACCTATAAAGTGTCTGGTTAAGCAATCAAAAATGAATGATTCATGAAAAAGCTGTCAACGTTAGTGTATTACAAAATAATAAATAGTAAGATTAAGCTTTTTTGTTCAGTCTTCCATCATGAAAGTTTTCAGACATACGCCTGATTTGAGCTACCTCAAATACTTGTGACAATAAGAGTACAAATCCATGGGACCTGATGTAATTCATCCAAGAGTCCTGAGGGTACTTGTGAACGAAGTTGCTAAGTCACTAGCCATCATATTTGAGAAGTCATGGCAGTCTGGTGAAGTTCCCACTGACTGGAGAAGGGGAAACATAACACTTATTTTTGAAAAGGGGAAAAAAAGAAGACCCAGGGAACTACAGGCTGGTCAGTCTCACCTCTGTGCCCGGCAAGATCATGGAGCAGATCCTCCTGGAAACTCTGCTAAGGCATATAGAAAATAAGGAGGTGATTGGTGGCAGCCAAAATGGCTTCATTAAGGGTAAATCGTGCCTGACAAATTTGGTGGCCTTCTATGATGATATTACAGCATTTGTGAATAAGGGGAGAACAACAGGTATCATCTACCTGAACTTTTGCAAAGATTTGACACTGTCCCGCACGACATCTTCGTCTCTAAATTGGAGAGATGTGGATTTGATGGATGGACTATTTGGGAGAAAAGAAATTGGCTGGATGGCTGCACTCAAAGAGTTGCGGTCAACGGCACAATGTCCAAGTGGTGAGCAGTGACAAGTGGTGATCCTCAGGGGCCGGTATTGGGACTGGTGCTGTTTAACATCTTTGTTGACATCATAGGCAATGGGATTGAGTGCACCCTTAGCAAGTTTGCTGATGACATCAAGCTATGTGGTAGGGTTGACTTGCTGGAAGGAAGGGATGCCGTCCAGAGGGACCTGCACAGGCTTGACAGGCAGACCTGTGTGAACTTCATGAAGTTCAACAAGGTCAAGTGCAAGGTCTTTCGTGTGAGTTGGGGCAATCCCATGCACAAGTACAGGCTGGGCAGAGAACAGATTGAAAGCAGCCCTGAGGAAGACTTGGTAGTGTTGGATGAGAAACTCAACATGAGTCAGCAATGTGCACTCACAGCCCAGAAAGCCAACTGTATCCTGGGCTGCATCAAAAGTGTGGCCAGCAGGGGAAAGGAGGTGATTCTCCCGTTCTACTCTGCTCTAGTGAGTCCCCACCTGGAGGACCGTGTCCAGCTCTGGAGCCTCCAACATAAGAAAGACATGAACCTGTTGGAGCAAGTCCAGAGGAGGGCCACAGAGATGATCAGAGGGCTGGAGCACCTCTCCTATGAAGAGTTGGGGGTTTTCGGCCTGGAGAAGAGAAGACTCCAGGGTGACCTTATAGCAGCCTTTCAGTACATAAAGGGCGCCTACAGGAAAGGTGGACAGGGATTTTTATCAGGGAGTGTAGTGATAGGACAAGGGGTATTGTGTTTAAACTGAAAGGGGGCAGATTTAGATTAGATATTAGGAAGAAACTCTTTTTTGTGAGAGTGGTGAGACACTAGAACAGACTGCGTAGAGGTGTGGATGCCCCATCCCTGGAAGGGTTCAAGACCATACTGGATGGGGCTTTGACCAACCTAGTCTAGTGGAATGTGTCTCTACCCATGGCAGGGGGTGTGGAACTAGATGATCTTTAAGGTCCTTTCCAACTCAAACGACTCTATGATTCTATGACTCCGTGATTCTATAATTCTATGAAGTCAATAAAAATAGAAAGAAACAAAAAAAATCATACAGAAAAGTATGAATTATCAGAAATTAACCCAAGAACTAGTGTTGGAGGCAAAACAAAGAACAGGTAATTCCTCAGCTTTCAAAGAAATATTTCTTTGGAAGAAGATGAGGCTGCAGACCTTTTCCCAGGAGAAGGAGCTTATTAGGAAGTTTTCCCAGGTCCTAATAATGTGAATTATCCTCTAGATCATATGACAGATGAGTGGACATGTAGTTCAAGATCCTCTCTCCTTCTTTCTAATGCATATGCATATGTTTTTTAGCATGGTCTTTAATCAGTAAACCACCACTGCTATAGTATGCAATTGTGTGCATGAGACTGGGAATGAGGATTTCTTCTTTCTGTTTTAAATATTGTGGTATGGAACTGCTCTGTGAGCAATCCCAGGACTTTTCTTTTTTTCTCTTAAAAAAAGACAAACATGAATATTTTGAGTACTGATGTTTTGGAACAGAAAAAAAGAGAATAAATCATAGTCAATTCATGACAATATTTGAGATTGTTAGATATATCCTTCAGATGGAGATATTTTGAGGTTTAGATTCAAATATTTCCAATAATAAAACAGCAGACTATAATGAAATGTAGCAATATTTTCAGCCATCAATAAATAATTTCTTCTGGTGGGAACAAAGTTTTTACACTCAGTAATAAATATGATTTCCCACTTCAAAGCACTTTGTTATTCTGTAAACAATTGTTGCTTGCTACCAAAAATTTAAAATTAACTGGTGAAGCTAAGAGAAGTCATTAATCATCATGTCTGTCATAGAAATATTGCATCTGCATATGTTAATTATATCTTGTTCTTATCATCCACTATGAAATGCCAAATAGCCATGCATATTAGCCTGCATAATCTTTACATGTCTTCACAAAAACATGAAGTCAATGATTTGGTCCACTTCCCACACTTATTAGAGAGGCTCAAGGTCTTTTTAAATAATCATTTCAACCAAATGGAAGTCATGCCTAATTCACATAGGACTAGGCCGTAAAAAGTATTTGGTACATATAGGTGCAATAGAAAAAACATCAGCTTTAAGCACTGGATAGGTTTTTGAAAACCAGTCCTCTACGATTCTGAAAGATTCTGTTCTGCTTATATCTAAGTCCAAAATCATCAGTTACTGACTTTCAGTGTCTGTGGACGAACATATTTTCTAGTTTTGCACATTCACAGGAAAGCAAGTTTTGACAGACTGAGCAACTCATCAGTCAGTTCATGCTGAAGCCTGACCGGATCCAGAACATCTGTTCCGTAGCAAAGATATCCTGTGGGGCTTGATGTACCAGACATTTTCAGAGAATGCTTACAGCCATCACAAAAAGTTGCCCTGCTAGTATAACAGAGCCATGCCCTCCATTTTCTTTTTACTTCCAATTTGACATTGTATTTTTGCCCACATTTTTTCTAAAAGGCTAGGCTTTAGAACAAGTAAGACCTGTAACTCCTTTTCCTATGTGATCCATTCAAACTCACCTACCATCTTAGGAGTATGTCTTAAGTTATGTCAAGTTGTTCAGAACGGTTATAGAGATGGTACTCTATCCTTCTCTGTTGAGATTCTACTGTTCGGTGAAAATATTCATATTCATTGCAACAAGAAGAACTTTTATGTAATAGGGTCTGACTTTGGACTTTGTATCAGTTTCACCCTGATGTTATCCCTGCTATTTATCATGGAAATGATCAGATATTACTGACACAAATTCCCTCACAAGAGAAAAAGCTTTTCTGTGTTATTTGATTTACGCTCTTTACAAGACCTATTCTATACATTGTAAAGCATGCCCCTTGAGCCCAGAGAGCCATCTGGAGTGTTGAAAGTCCTCCCTTCCTCTCCCTTGACCTACTTAGCTTCAGGTATGAGCAAATTGAGAATACTTATTAGTAATATTTATCTCTTCCATATTCTCATGTGCCTCACTCCCCTTATAAAGCTATATGGCTGAATATGGCTCACAGGAATTTAACAGAAGAACCTGGATTCTAAATTAATATTAAACATTTAAAAGTTCAGATAAAATGAAAGGTAGCTTTTAAAAAAAACTTTTTACTTCATACCTAAAGCATTACATTGAAATATTACAGGTATAAAGGAGGTCAGGGTTTTTTTTTTCTTAAAAATAAATAAGAAAATGAAAAAAAAAACCTATTTACAGAAGTGTCCTGTATACTACATTTCATTATAATACTGTAAGTTTTAATGGCATTTCAAAAATACAACTGATAAAATGGAGGAATCTCATTTTTCTACAAAACAAATTTTTTATGTAGGTAAGACTGATGGTTAGGGGCCAAAATTTAGCTCTCAATCTGTTTCTGGCATCTCCATATAATTGAAAGCTAATCAGTTGATATCATCTTTCTCATAGATATATGTTTTCAGTTTTTCTTGAGCTAAATCCTGCAGAAGTGGAAAGCATTGATTACACGGTAAAAATATACTATATCACAGCAACATATCTATAAATCTTCATTGACTCTGTACTGGAGGAAAAAATATAACAAAAACAAGTGAAAATTCCAAAGTTAAGGCATTTTTATGGAGCCTACTGTATGACATCACATCCTAAGAAAGTGTGGGGTTTGTCATCTTTGAAATAAGGCTTTGTTCATCCAGGAAAAAAATGATCCAGTTAGAGTCAGTGACAGATATCCTCTACCCTTTCTATTATAAGATTTTTTTCCCCCTTTTATTAAAATGGTAGTCCTTCCAAGAAAAACTCTCCCTTTAGTGAATGTTAAAATAGATAGCATTGGGAGATTGCTAAATAGATCACAAGGGGCATGAATAGACATAATTACTGCATCGTCGATAAAGAAATTCTTTATCTTTCATTGCCCATGAAAAGGATCTCCCAAAGGAAGAAAACCTTTCTCCTTTTATACACAACAACCTTCCTCACCAACTCTTCTCTAGAAAAAAACATTCATATCTCATCTTAAAACAAGAAACTTTTGACTTCCATTGCACACAGTCTACAAGTTTGAACACATTTCCAAAAGTTTGCTAGGGCCAGTTTTCCAATTTGCTGCCACTGAAGTTTGGTGTTCAGTACTACGGGGTTTCGATTTTTCTTTATAGTTGACAATTTATGTATTTTTTTCTGTTTTGCTGGTAGTCCACCACCCAATTTGCAATAGAATTTAAGTACACAACAAGGAAACCCCATATTCTAGTTGTAATAAATATATTGAAGTTGGAAATGGATTTAAAAGCTGTTTTGCCTTCAAATTATAAAAAGGAATTAATGATTTTGAGGATATTTTCTATTAACTAATGAAGCAAATGTTAATTTTATAATTTGGCATTTTTGTGTTAATTATCAATATCTGGATACATGGGACAGGTTTTGTGCTTAACCTTACAGAGTATGTGAAAAGAACACTAGGGTTTTTTTTTCTGAAGCGGCTATCAATTGCTGGCAAGAAACCTGGTAGGTTGCTGGTTTAAAAACCAGTAATAACAAAAAGAAACAAATTTCTATTGTGACATCCAGATCATACTTAATGCTCTATTTAAATACATACATATGGTATTTATCTTTATACTCTGCTGTAAATTTGCTAATTCAGGAATACAGGTAAGCGTAGAAGGTGGCATTGATATTAACCTCTATTTGCAATAATAATTTGTAGCATTATTTAGCCAATGTTATCAAAAACTTGAAATAATATTTGAGTTATTAAATAAGTTATAATTATTTAAATATATCACTGAAAATGGCTTTATCCTAAAAGAAAAGTTTATTAAAATTGTTTTTTCCAATTTTGTACCTGTTTCTTCCATATGACAAAGCCAGAATAATAACAACAGCAGCTACAATAAATGAAAAACTGCTCTTACCATGACAACTGGGCAGGGCTCTGTTCCATCCAGGCCTTCCATCATCTCCCATGATACATGTTAGTGTAGAATATCCTTGAAGAACATAACCTGCATCACAGTAATATGTGACAGTTGACCCCAGTTTATAATCCATTCCAAGTCTTGTTCCATTCATTATATTTCCAGGATCAAAACAAGATTCACGAAGCTTTGCTGTAGAGGAAACAAATGCAGACATAAGTCTGAATATAATCGAAACTGTTACAAATATTTTCTGAACTTCTCTCAAGGTCTTCTCTGAGCACCCTGTTGACACATAATGTTCCTGTTTTTTTGGTCGGTTTGGGATTTTTTTTGTTTTATTGGGTTTTTTTTAAGAATCCTTTCATTCTACATTAAATGGTTTCTCTCATGTTTTAAAGACTGTAAAACTTACTATATAATAGGCAAAACCATGCTTCCTATATTTTTCTTAGATAATCCCTGTAGAGCTCCATTATGAGAACTATTTTTCCAGAGTTCCTGTCACCAGTGATGTAGTTCCATAGTTAGATGAAGATAGATCTATGGACACTGTCCAAATAGACAAGACACACCTTAGTTTTAAAATATGTGGTCTGAAAACTGGTAACTGGGGGAAAACAATACAAGTAGTTTGTGACAAAGTAAAAAGTATGCAAACAAGAATTTCTTCAAAAGGAATAAGCCCCAAATGAATATCTATATCCATGCATACTCTATGATATATTTCCATGTATCTTTCCTCACTGAAGGACAAAGCATGAAAATATTCCTTAAATTCATCTCCTTTTTCTGTTATTTATATCTATTTGTTTCAAAATATGGGAATAATATCAAGGATATTTTTATGCTCTTATCTCTGCTTTCCTCTCCCTTCTATAATGTGAATACTAGTGTATTTAATATTCAAGACATAAGAAACTGCACAAAAATAACAACTTGGCACTTCTAATTAACAAAACTACTATGCAGAAGGGACAAAAGGTAAACATTTTGGAAAAATTTGCAATGTTTTTCCAGTAACAAAAAAACATTAAATATATTAGGAAATGGTAGAAGCTGGTATGAAGTAGAAGATTTTGTGCTATGCAGGATGGAGTTTGAAGTAATTTATTTTATCAGGTAGAAGATGGAAATGTCAAATTTTCTTCTTTACCATTTAAGGATGTTGTAGAGAAGGCCAATAGAGAACACATTCACTTTCTGCAAGATCACTGCCAACTTTCTAGTACATCAAGAGATGTTTTTACCAGGCATATTTGCGCTGTGCAACTTTCTGCTACAGGTAGGTATGGTTTCCAAAAGACTATACAGGCTTTGAAATTCCTGAAAGGTTATTCAAAAGCCTTAAACACCAAGACACTTATCTGATTCTGGCAGTCTCTAAACTGAAGTTTCTGAAAACTTACAAATCGGGAGATAAGATTATATATTGACTTTTATATAGTTTAGTTGTATGTCAGCTATTGCTCATTACTCAAGACAAATTAATCAAGCAAGTAGGTTGTTTTGACTCCTTAAGGCCACTTTTATGTTGTAATATTTCTGACAGAAAAGAATTACATTACAAAACCATAGAACTACATTTACATTTGAAGATGGAAACACAGAATAATTACTTTGAAATTTCAAATTCACATTTTCCAAAAGAATGTAAATATGTCCCAATGTGGTTAACAATTTATTAGGATTTGAATATCAAATCTACAAAGCATGCTTCTGATATGAAAACCAGTAAAACAAGTAATATTTATATCACATAGCTAATTATTAAGAATGGGTATTTGATATCCACATCGATTCATTTAGGTAGTTGTAGTGTGGTGCTTGTAACACCTGTCTCTTATTCTGAATGGTGAGGCTTCAAAATACAGTGTGACATTAGAAAAAAAGGCTAAAACTTTTGTAACACTCATGAAAAAATCTGGGTGGAGAACCAAAAGTTAAGAGAAACAATTTACTAGAGAATATGTGAGATATCACATAGATATTAATAACACTGTCGCTTGAGAAGTCTGGCAGAACTTAAGGCAAACCAAAAATTTTCTCAAATATAAATTCTCAAATTAAAGAACAAAGTATAATTTTTCCATTCTTGAGTTTATGATAGGAAATCCGTGTTTCAGAATCCTAGCAGAACCTTGGATAAAATAGAGATTAGTATTATACAAGGAATTAAAGAGAGAAGAAGATAAAGTAATCTATGATGTCAGGTGCATAAATCAAAAACTGAGGAAAGACATGATCTGTCACAGCACAAATTTTCTCTAGGGAAAAATTGCAGCCCTATAATTTTCTTTTCCCCAAAGTTGCAGTTGTGACAGACTCCTGAAGTTGCTGACTAAACAGTAACAATGTCACTATAGAAATACAGTTTCTTAATAATTATTCTGAAAAATAAAGCCTGACATACTTAGCACATTCAAATTCTTTTGGAAACCTGAAGTAGCTCCTGTAATGAAAAAGTCAGTACACCACACTACAATATATGAAGAATGAAATCAAAAAGGTTTCATCAGGTTTAGATGAGAACCAGTGAAAAAAAGAGCAAATAAGAAGACTGTATTAACAAATTTATAAAAATAAAATAGAAGTGGTCCCAGCAGTCAAGAGGAAAAGTACTTCAGAGTCAACTGCTCCAACTGAAGAACTCAAGACATTGATGACTCCCATAGCCCTTCCCCTTTCTTTCGCAAGAATACCTGTATCATTAAACTGACAACATGGAAAGGCAGTGGCAGGTTTAGCAGAACATCAGAGACAATCCTGGAGAGTGTGTGCTACAATTTTATCTGTATTATTACGAAGTTTTTTCACAATAGTATTTTTAAAATTGTTTTCTGTAACAATAAGCATGGACTAAAAATTGTTGTTTCATTAAGCAGTTAAGATTTGAGTTGCAGTAACACTATATTTTTGGCGGTGCGTACTGGGTGCAAATTCTTTTTGCCCGTAATAAAATTTCGCAACAAGATTCAAGAAAAACAGCAATTACTTCTCTGATAGCTTTGCATACCACTGGATCAATTAAGGCTTCTGAAATACAGGCTGAAAACAGGTAGCAATATGGGCTGCTGCAATCTGAAGTTCAACAAGGAAGTCTCTGTTGGCTAACCTATGGTAACCATGCCAAAATCCTCTAGAAAACCAGTATCTTAGTGCATGGAAAACAACATTGAAAGCCAAGAAAAGCAGGTGCTTTGTCCAAAACTTGTTTTACTACTCCATCCCTAAGTCTCAAAGAGAACAAAGCCATAATAAACTGTTTAGAGGTAATATTACAGACATACCTAACTACAGCAAACATTCCATAATTATTATCCAAACCACTTATTAGAACTAATAAGCTGCCCCTCCATTATAAAATAGAAATGATAGGATGGAAGAAGGTAAGAACAAAACTCAATCAGAAACATGACTATAGACTAGACCTGAGACATGGGTAAGGCCTGAGATTCGTATCTGAGAAATATGGCCTGTCAGTGAAGTACAGCTTGAGTAATACTGCCACTTCAAATAAGATTAGTGTACATGTAGGTGTGGACTTTGGATAATGAGGTAAAGTCTCTGTGCTCAAAGAACAATTAAGACTGGCCTTGCTATGTCTTGTGCAGTTAATGGGAGTGAAGACTTGCCTGGCCAGCACAGGATGCAGATAAGGAGTGGGCCTTAGGATAGTGTAGGCAGGACAGCCCTGCTTTTCCTCAGTGAAGACAAGATAACAGGAACTTGTGTAGTTCTTTGTTTCTTCAAAAGGCTATCCTGCCTGATGACTGATCTCTGCCTCATTCCCCGTGAAATGCATATTAAAGTTGAGACCCCTGTATATGCTAATGAAGATTATAGAGATCATGCTAAACATATATGACTATAGCACTCATGTCTCCAACCAAATCATACTACATGTCACCTAGGGGAGGGAAACCTCGTAATTTTGCAGATAAAAAGATGGAGAAAATTACTGTTAAATTGAGAGAGAAGAATCTGAATACCTGACAGACCAGTCAATGTGCTGCATTCTCTTCCTGCACCCCAGGAAGTGACACCTTCTTGGGCAAGCGCTGTGCCTTTCACCTTCTGGTGAATGTTACCCCCGGGTTGTTATATTATTATTATTTTTGCAAGCAATATTAACCTTAATTAGTAGTGCTATTGTAGTCAGTGAATTTATCAATGGCAGTCTCAAATCTGTTCTGTTGCTCTCTATAAATAATTAACTTTGATTTTTGTGAATCTGACTCAGTGAAAGTCCTTTGCTGGGACTCTGATAGACAAATCGGTGAAAGTCCTGGGGCTCTAACAGACAAATATCGAAACTACATTCCTTTTAATGTGACAATAGGACACAACTACAGCTGCTACTATTTGTGTGAAAAAGTTCATCGACTCAGAACCATTTATGTTGGAAGAGATGTAACACAACCCCCACTCATGCAGGGCTAATTTGATTAGGTTGCTCAGGGCTTTGTCCAGTCCAGTTATGATTTCAAAGGATTCAGACAACGTGACCTCAGGACAACCAGTTCCAATGTTTGACTGCCCTCAGAGTGATTTTCTTTTTCCTTAATATCTAATTGAAATTCCTCTTGTTGCAACTTGTGACCATTATCTCCCATTTTACCAGTATGTGCCCCTGAGGTGAGTCTGGCTCTGTCTTTTCTATACACTTTCATTAGGTAGTTGAAGCAAAATGAGTTTCCTCAGCCTCTCTTTCTATGTTATATGCTCCAACCTCCTAATTATCTTAGTGACTCACCAGTGGACTGGGCTTAATTCTGTGTCAAAATCGTTCCAGCACTGGTGAGCCTTTAAATGTACTCCAGGTGTGATCTCTTGTCTGGACCTGCTGATTCCACTCTTGCTTCCAGTCTTCTACTCTCAGCCCGGAAGGCTGCTGGGCCTTCTTTACCAAAAGGACAAAAGGACACGTCTGGCTCACGGTCAGTTTGTACACAAGTCGTTTCAGACCTTTGTCTGCAGAGCTTTACCCTATTCAGTTAGTCCCCAGCCTTTACTGTTGCCCAGGGCTGTTCCATCCAAGATGAAGGACTTTACATATGCCTTTGTCAAAGGCTCCTGTCAGCCTGATTCTCCAGCCTCATAAAATCCCTTTGAATAGCAATGCTGCCT
This sequence comes from Chionis minor, assembly GCA_013398295.1. Taxonomy (NCBI): domain Eukaryota; kingdom Metazoa; phylum Chordata; class Aves; order Charadriiformes; family Chionidae; genus Chionis; species Chionis minor. The sequence continues at coordinate 141,287 of VZSF01009108.1, forward strand.
TCCAGAGCACTGTTATTTCCCCCCAAACTGGTGTGGTCCACAAACTTGCTCTGTCCCATTGTACAGGTCATCAATAAAGAGAATACTGCCAACATTATTAATCACAATAAATACTAACCAAGGGTCTAGGTCAACAGTGAAATTTTAAAATTTTACAACCACACTATCATCCACTTATTCAGCCTGCATCACATTAAACTGGGCTCTCAGGATACTGGGGGAGAGGCCAGCGGCCCTTCTGAAGTCAAGATATCCCGTATCCACGACTGCCTCCTTGTCCACGCAGTTTTTCATCTCCTCATAGACAGTGACTTCTTGGTTGGGCGTGAGTCCCCATGGTAAATTCATGCTCACTGTTCCCAAATAGCTGCTTGTCCTTCTTTTATCCACCGAAGGGTGCTGAGGGAACTGGCAGAGGAGATTGCCAAGACACTCTCCATCATTTATCAGTGGTCATGGTCAACAGGGGAGGTCCCAGTTGACTGGAGGCTTGCCAATGTGACACCCATCTACAAGAAGGGCCGTAAGGAGGATCCGGGCAACTACAGACCTGTCAGCCTGACCTCGGTACCAGGAAAGGTTATGGAACAACTCATCCTGAGTGCACTCACACAGCAAGTGAAAAACAACCAGGGCACCAGGTGCAGACAACGTGGGTTCATGAAAGGCAGGTCCTGCTTTCAGGACCAACCTGATCTCCTTTTATGACCAGGTGACCCACCTGGTGGATAAAGGAAAGGCTGTGGATGTTGTCTATTTGGACTTCAGTAAGGCCTTTGACACAGTCTTCCGCAGCATTCTGCTAGAAAAGCTGGCAGCCCGTGGCATTGAAACATGGACTCTTTGGTGGGTTAAATACTGGCTGGATGGCCGAGCCCAGAGAGCTGTGGTGAATGGTGCTAAATCCAGTTGGCAGCAGGTCTTAAGCGGTTTTCCTCAGGGCTCAGTTTTGGGGCCAGTCTTGTTTAATATCTTCATTGATGGTCTGGATGAGGGGATTGAGGGCACCCTCGGTAAGTTTTCAGATGACACCAAATTAAGTGGCAGTGTTGATCTGCTTGAGGGTAGGAAGGCTCTGCAAAGCAATCTGGACGGGCTGGATCGATGGGTGGAAGCCAATGGTGTGAGGTTCAACAAGGCCAAGTGCCGGGTCCTGCACTTGCATCACAACAACCCCAGGCAGGGCTACCACCCCACTCCAGGGAGGAGTGGCTGGAAAGCTGTCTGGCAGAAAAGGATCTGGGGGTCCTGGTAGACAGTCGTCTGAACATGAGCCAGCAGTGTGCCCAAGTGCCCAAGAAGGCCAATGGCATGTTGGCCTGTATCAAGAATAGTGTGGCCAGCAGGAGGAAGGAAGTGATCGTGCCCCTGTACTCAGCACTGGTGGGGCCGCAGCTTGAGTACTGTGTTCAGTTTTGGGTGCCACAGTATAGAAGGGACATTCAGGTGCTGGAGCGTGTCCAGAGAAGGGCAACGAAGCTGGTAAGCGGTCTGGAGAACAGGTCTTATGAGGAGGATCTGAGAGAGTTGGGATTGTTTAGCCTGGAGAAAGGGAGACTGAGGGAGAAGGGGAAGGACTGAGGAGACCTCCTGAAAGGAGGTTGTAGAGAGGTGGGGTCTGTCTCTTCTCCCAAATAACAAGCGATAGGGCGAGAGGAAATGGCCTCAAGTTACACCAGGGAAGGTTTAGTTTGGATATTAGGAAAAAATTCTTTACCGAAAGGGTTATCAAGCATTGGAACAGGCTGCCCAGGGAGGTGGTGGAATAGCCATCCCTGGAAGTATTTAAAAGATGTGTAGTTGTGGTGCTGAGGAACATGGTTTATGGGTGGTTTTGTCAGTGGTAGGTTTATGGTTGGACTCAATAATCTCAAAGATTTCTTCCAAACTAAGTGATTCTGTGATTCTGTGATTTTGTTTTGGAAATAGTTTCCAGGTGGATATGTTCCATAAACTTTCCAGGGACTGAGTTTAAAATGACCAGCCCTATATTTACCCAAGTCCTCTTCTCACTTTTCTTCAAGGTAAATATGACATTAATCTTTTAGTTCACCAGAAACCGCCCTGACTGCCATGACCTTTCAGAGAGGATGGAAAACAGCTTTGCAGTAGCATCAGCCAGCTTCCTCAAAACTCTTGGGTGCATCTCATCTGTTCTGATGGAGATATGTACAACCAGATGGCTTAACTGCTTCCTGACTCTTTCTTCCTCCACTGTGGATAATGCTGCACTCACACAAGCCCTACTAGTAGGTTCAGGGAGTACTGGGGGACAAAACATACCAGTAAAATACAAGGTAAAAAGGTATTAAGTACTACTATTAAGTATACAACTAATTTTCCTTAACTAATCCAACCATTCTCTGCTCTTGAAAATGTTAATCCTTCACAAAATGGCAGCTTTTATTTGAAGTAGTTTAGAATTTCTTAGCTCTACACCTTAAATCCATTCTTTACCTTCCTCTGCCTTTTCCCTCCTGTTTATGATATCATACCTTTAATAACTCCTCCCTGAAGTCTGATGCTCTGTACACTCCTTGCCCAGTCATGCATTATAAATAAAAAAAAAATCCTACTTGGTTCATAAAACATATGAGGTTTTCACCTCAATAATGTAATTATTCCTTTTAGCTAAATTAAATGCATGTCAGTTTTCTATTGCAGATATCATGCTTACATTATTTTGATAGTCACAATCCACTATTGAAGAAACTATCAAAAATCTGTTAAGAACCTTTACAACTGCTTTTTTCACCAAGTAATAGCAGCCATATCACTTTCAAATTTTAAGACAGGACAGTATGTGTTCTTATGATACTCCTAAAATAAGCTAAGCAGTGTAGTGTCATATTTAGCAGATAGTCCCAGTAAAAACAAAATGATTCACTGAGTAAACCAGTCCTCTGCTTAAGGGTTTTGAGCTGTCCAAATTTAATAATCCTTGAAGGTTTTTAATGGGGATTAAAATACTTCCTTTTGTTTATGTCTCATTATTTTAAGGTAGATGTTGAAATGCATACACTAGGTGTTCTGAGAAAAGCAGGACATACAACTATATCAGGCGAACTGGGAAAATTAGGATTAGGTTGATTCCATTCTCAAACTTCCCCTCACATGCATATACACAAACACATGCTCTAATGCCTACATCCTCCCATTACTTAGATTTCCATTCCCTGTACAAATGTGGTATAAATCTATACAAATGTGGTAAAAATCTACACATTTTTTTTTGGCATCGTGACTCCTGGAAGCACAAAAAGAAATAAGAGCTCTTAGTGGCACATGCAGACTAGCAGTAATGTCAGTATTCTGCCTTGATTCCAAAGTACAGTGGTTCACATCTTTGTTTAAACCTAGATGAAGAATGAGAAGAGACTGTGTCCCTAATGAGTATCTTTCATACTTGGATTGGTGGATGTGAGAAACCCTTTAATTCCATGACACAAGTCTGATTTCACCAGCACAGCAGAAAAAGATTGGTCCCCTTGAAAAATCAATATAATTTCTGCTTCTTTAGAAGTTTTCTGTCCCTGAACTGCTTTCTATAGCACTTCATCTGCATTTATCATTCTTCAATTCAACTGAGAAGGAATAAGAAATATTTTTAAGTGAAGTGAAACAGGGCATATATCTGGGCTCACAATCAACATGTTTAAGACCTACTTTTGCTTCTTAGGACTAGCTCATACCATGGAGACAACTTCTTTTACATCTGTAGGATCCAATGATTTTAGGAAGCTGAAAGGACACTGTGGGTTTGCCAAAGCAACAAATGCCTCAGCCTTTCCCTTGTATACCTTTGTGTTTACTAACTCTTTTCAAAACAAATGGATAAGAAAATAAGTCCAATGAGGTTAGGATGTATTGTTTCTATTCCAGCAACATCCATATTTTCCCTCTGGTTGTCTTTACTGATTATTGGATTTTCATATTCATTTAATATAAAATATTTCTGTTTCTTGCGCCACACCGAGCAGTTATGAAAGCTCTTACTGATTATGAATTTTGCAAGGCCATATTTTCTTGTTTGTGTTATGACCTCAGACAGATCTGTTTGAGAAAGGTAGACAGTTCTACCATGGCCTATCATGCAAAGGTCTAGCCAAAATATTTTTTCTTTTTCAATATTCGTCTCCTAGATTCTAGCATATTGTTTCATCTTACAGGATATTAAACACACGTATGCCAACATGCCATACTATCTAAAGCAAAAATAAAAATAAATTATAATCTGGAAAAACATGTGTATATGCTGTTAAGTTTTATCACTGCACCATTATTTTTGAAATATGTAAACTGCTGTCTGAAATTGTTTTCTTTGGATTCATGCATTTCACATTATCACGTATCAGCTAAACAAAATCATACTAGAAGCCTTGTCTTAAATTAGTACCCTCATAACGTTGTATTTTGTATGTATATATAATATACATTATCATACCCTTAGAAAAAATGAAAACATTACCAAGCAGAAAACTATTAGCAAATAAAACATCAACATTTACACTCATGCATTCAAATTTTTTAATAGAAAAGAAAAACCATTTTATTTACCTTTGTACTCTAGGTGGAATCCAGTAAAACTAACAGATCCATCGCTCCGAAAAGCCAGATGCATGGTATTTGAACTGCTTTCAATCCTCTCTGGCAGCTTGCTATCTTGAAAGCTCCCAATCAGTGGGCTATTACCATCTGGCCCATCATAGATATAAAGAAAATCATAATTTGGTTCTATACTGAAACTGTAGAACAAAAAAGAGAAATATTAGATAAAATATGCTTTGCCTAACATTTTCATTTTTATTAGCTTAAATAAAAGTTTTCTATTATTGTTTTCATAAAAGGAAAATAAAACTCTCCATTGTCAGAATAATGGTTTATAGACGTGTTTTGTTAGAAAACAACAGAAATATTACGTTTATTGGTTCTCTGCTTAGAAAAGTATTTTGCTGCTAGCCAGAAAAAAGTAAACTTTCTAAACAGAATAATAATAAAAAACCCCAACACAACAAACCCCCCAATATTTTTAAAGCTTTATAGAATTAAACAATGTAGATTTATTGGAACCCTTGGCAGAAATGCTTGATGTTATAATGCAATCAGCTGCAGAGCGTACTGCGGAGTGTACACAGTTACCAGTCAGACTGAACACTTTCACACAGCCAAGGGATGATCTTTCAGTAACTCTAAGAGCAAGAAGCATTTTGCTTATAATCAGGTTAAATTAAAAGGTGTAATATTGAAGCCTCATGTTTTCTTTTGAATTTAATTTTAGTTAATTTTTAAAATTTAGCTAATTTAATTATGTATCTATAGTTAATTAATTAACTTACTTAGCTAATTCTGAACTTTATTTTAGTTAAAGGCAGAGAGTTATCCAAATTTGATTATAAGATTGTCCATGTACAAGAAAAGTTTAAAAAAAGATTGGTAGTAAAAGAATGAAAATCCAACCTCTACAATTAGTTTGTCTTTACTTCACACTAGCTCCTGATTAAAATAAATGTAAGCATTGAAGACCTGGTACAGCTCCTTCTGGGAAAACACTTTTAAACTTTCGGATTATTTAGAAAATATTTCCTTACAAAAGAAATGCAAAAGTCAAATGTCAACAGCTTTGATTTCTAAAGTCCTGTAGTTCGTTGTGAGTTTAAAAGGATTAGCTGGAGTAAGTCCCACTCAAAAGCATATTTAATAGTACTCAGTGGAGTATCCAGAGTTTGCTTTTTACAGGAAGGGTTTTTTTGTCACTCTGGAACAGTCTGTGCATCATAAGCGAGATTATCTCAGTAAGTATGCAGTCTACTTTGACCAAGACTAAGCTTGCCATATTCTCTCAAGAATCATAGCAATTGTCCAGATTTTAAGAACAATTTGGCAATATTTGGGAATATCCAGCATAAGAAGGACTTAAATTCGATGGGACATTATAAGTACAGTTTTTAACTTTTTTGTGACATCTTCTTATGTCCCACTTAGTATGCATATTTTTCACAGATAATACGTATATTAATATACTTTGTGGGTTACATACAACGCAGACAGCAAAAATTCCTCTCTGGATTCTAGTAAACTCAATTTAATCTTGCATTATGATAAAGGGAAATGCTAAACCAATTCCATTTAATAACCAGAACTGCAGGAAGTACCCTGTTGAAATATCCTGAAATGATATAGACTAATAAAACTAAGTTTAAGAAATACTTTTAAAATTTTGCTTAAATAGTAGGTGAATGTCTCATACAAACTATGATGAATCAGGCTTCATCATCAAAGACCATCCTCCTGGGTTAGGTAGACTTCAGTGAGTTACTCCATGCTGCCCTTGCTGTAGTAAAATTGATATTAACTAGAACAATGAAACGTAAAATGCAATTGAAGCAATCAAAGAAACCTGCTGCTGCTGCTGCTAAAGTCCTCTATACTGCCACAACCCAATTTAATTATTTACCTAATATTAAAATAGAGAAATAGTAAGTAGACATGATTTATCTACGATTCAATTAAGGAACTAGCCACTAGACAATGTAGCTTTGTTGATAAGTAGGATATTCTTGTCAAGAGAATGATGAACTGTATGCCTGGTCAGCAAACTGAGAAAACCACCTGAAACTGCCAAGATTAGAGGATAAGTAGGTAAAAAGTAATTTTGGCAGGTGGAGATCACAACCAATGACTCATTGACCACCTACCCACCTAGTCAAAAGAGAAAAATGGAAGAAGAAGACAGAGTCTGTAAACTAATTTACATCGGAAGTGAAGAAATCTTCACCAATCATTGAAGAGAATAACAATGAATAAGTATTAATTGTTTGAATATGTAATAATCAATGTATGAAAGTGGACATTTCTAGAACTAAGGTGTGCTCCCATTTTGGGACGAGCACCCCATTTCTGCACATTAATGGAATAAACCTGGAAATACCTCTGCCCTGTGTGTTATTGGCTTGCACAGCGGGCAAAGAACCCAGATTTGGGACAACACCTTCTCAGGAACACTCTTGCTAAATTGAGCACCATCCACTTCCACATTATTCAGTGTAATCTGAGAGTTCTTTTATCTGGTCAGGTGCAATGAGCTCCCAGGCTCCACCCCTATGTGTATTGAATAATGTGACTGCTAACAACGATAACAATCACTAATCACGTCGATAGTTGAGTATATATATGTTATCCTACAAATCTCTTATCAACTGCAAATAATAAAGTTACAAACATAACTAATAATTATGAGCAAGTGGCTGTTTACCTGATAAATGCTAATGATATAACATAGTCATTGTTAACAGTGATAGTCCAGTCACAATCTCTGCTGTGGGGATAAGGATGAGGGAAGTTTGGTGAAAGTATAAAACCTGATGAGCCAGTCAAGTTTCCTCCACAGGGAGCTGTGAATAGAAATAATTGAGGAAAGAAGGTAAGAGAGAAAGAAGCAAGTACCAACAATCTGTTCACTGACATTTAATGTCCTCCAAAAGTTAAACAAGAAACAAGTGAAGTATTTACAAAGCTTTAATAGAAACAAAAAATGTATTCATATCTCTTCTTAGACAAATACTAATACTACAAAGTGAAGTACTTGTTTTTGAACTCTGTGTCCTTTTATTTCCTTGCATAACATTGTGTCAAGGCTTTTCTGAAAATACTGTGAACTTGAGAAATGGTTGCAGACAAAAAAACTTGACTGGATAAGCTTTTCACTTTCTACTTCTTGTTTAAGGCATTCTGAAAGAAGCTTCTTAGGCTATGAAATATGTTCGATTTACACTGATAATGCAACTACCTGTGTTTTCATCAGAGAGTATTGATCAGTAATTCAGACCAACTGATAGAATATAAATGAAATTCAACAACAGCATTCTAGCAATTGTAGTTTTCAAACACAGAGATAAACAAAATACCTTCCAAGCACATGCAGAATAGAACAAACACATTTCTCTGTGTGATTTTTGAGGATCCTAAATATTGTGTGTTTGTGGTCCAGAAGAGTATATATTTAATAAAAGAATGAAATTAATGTGTCACTACCTCATGAAGTTTTGCACTTCAGTATTTAACTCAGACTTCATATAAGAACAAGAGAATAAACGCTTTCTCCAAAGATCTTTTTTGAAAGAACTTCATACATTTTATTCAAAAGATTCTAGGTAAGATTTATAAAGACTTATCATTTTGCAAAATTAAATTCTACAAAGTGATCACCTGCAGTACCAGCAAAAGGATTTGATCACTCAGGTCTTCTGTAACAGAGATTCTGTGAGATCAAAGTTTATTTAAACCACTTATAGAATCGTAGAACCGTTTAGGTTCAAAAGGCCCTTAAGACTATTGAGTCCAACTGTTAACCTAGCACTGTCAAGTCCACCACTAAATCATGTCCCTAAGTAATGCACATATCCATCTGTTAAATACCTCCAGGGATGGGGACTCAACCACTTCCTTAGGCAGCCTGTTCCAATGCTTGATAACCCTTTCGGTGAAGAATTTTTTCTTAATATTCAATCTAAACCTCTCCTGGTGTAATGAGGCCATTTCCTCCTGTCCTGTCACTCATTACTTGGGAGAAGAGACCAACAACCGCCTCTCTGCAGCCTCCTTTCAGTTAGTTGTAGAGAGCAATAAGGTCTCCCCTCAGCCTCTTTTTCTCCAGGATAAACAAGGCCAGTTCCCTCAGCAGTTCCTCATAAGACTTGTGCTCTAGATCCTATACCAGCTGTTTTGCCTTTCTTTGGACACACTCCAGCACCTCAATGTCGTTCTTGTGGTGAGGGGCCCAAAACTGCACACAGCATTCGAGATGCAGCCTCACCAGTGTTGAGTTACAGGGGGACAATCACTTCCCTAGTCCTGCTTGCTACACCATTTCTGACACAAGCCACGATGCTATTGGCCTTCTTGTCCACCTGGGCACATTGCCAGATCATATTCAGCCAGCTGCAAATGAACACCCCCAGGTCCTTTTCTGACAGACAGCTTTCCAGCCACTCTTCTGCAAGCCTGTAGTATTGCATGGGGTTGTGGGGACCCAAGTGCAGGATCAGCACTTAGCTTTGTTGGATGTCATATTGTAGGAGATGGCCTCGGCCTATCGATCCAGCCTGTTAAGATCCCTCTGTAGAGCCTTCCTACCCTCAAGCAGATCAACATTCCTGCCCAGCCTGGTGCTGTCGGCAAACTTACTGAGGGTGCACTTGATCCTTGCATCCGGATAGTTGATAAAGATATTAAAGAGAACTGTCCCCGGTACTGAACTCTGGGGAATACCACTTATGACTGGCCACCAACTGGATTTAACTCCATTTACCACAACTCTTTGGGCTCGGCCATACAGCCAGTTTCTTAGCCAGCAAAGAGTACACCCATTCAAGCCATGATCATCCAGTTTCTCCAGGAGAATGCTGTGGGAAATGGTGTCAAAGGCTTTCCTAAATTCTAGGTAGAAAACATCCACAACCTTTCCCTCAACTACTGAGTGTGTCATCTTGTCATAGACAGAGACCCAGTTAGTCAAGCAGGATGTGCCTTTCATGAACCCATTCTGACTTGGTCTGACCACCTATTTGCGCTGAATGTACCATGCATATGTATGATGGCACTCAAAATGATCTGTACAGATCAAGATGATATGTACAGATATAAATCAACTGAGTGGGAAACATAACACAGTATTTTCTAACATCATGAGAAATAAATCACATTTTTGTGATTTAAGATTTCAACTAGTGCAATTAGAAATCTTAAGCAGATTAATGTATCCACAGTTACAATACATATGAGTATAGTCTTTCTACATTTTACATATATTTCTTATATTAAGACGGATCAATAGATAGCTAAACTACCTCAAAAAAAAAAAATTAGAATCTTCCATTATATTTTGGTACTATAAGTGGTAATGAATTCCAAAATCAGCATTTTATGTAAAGGTAGTTAGATGCTGAAACAACACCTTGTTCTAGGAACACATAAACGTTATAAATCAATAGTACTAGAAAACGCATATAAAAATTTTTTCACAGCTAGCACAATTTTTTGCCTCTCTCAACAATCATCAAATACAAGTTTTAGTGTTCTTCAGTATAACCCTGTACATTCACGCTCTTGAAGTACTTTAATGGTTCATGTTGCGATATCTGTCTGTCTCAAGAATGAAAATGTAAAGCGTACCAAAGAGGACATTAAGGTTATTCACTGTAAACAAGCTTCACTGAAATGACTGCTAAACTGTGTCAGTCTGATGATATTTTCTGAGGCACCCTGAACTTACATATGATACAAAGATGTTAACTCAAAGTGCTATGTATATCCTTGATCCAGACTACTTTCTGTGAATGCATTCATGATACTTTTCTGATGTGCCTTAATTTAGTTTAACTCTGTTAAGTTCATTGATAGAATGTTTTCATATTATATCTTCTTTTTTATTGACTTACTCTTTCATTTAGCAGTTACTTTTTCTCATACAGTGAGATTGTTTTTTTCACTTTTTTTTCATTTAATCCTTGCAAAGGTCTAGTTGATTATCAGAAAGACTCTCCAGGGAATAAATGGAAAGTACACAAAGTTGGAAAGTCAAAATATGTTTTATTTCAAGCTACACCATTAACAGCAGTAAAAAAACCCAATAAACTTCAACTTTGTAAAATATATCTCAGGTAGATTTTTATTCAGATACAACAATTTCATATCATTTTATATTTTAATCCATTAGATAGTAAATTGAGAAAGTCATCACCATCTAATGAAAAATGTTATTAGACAATGTTGCCTTTTCCAGTTTACTATCTTCTATAAAGTTTTTTAAAGTCTTTCTTTCTCTGTGTGCTTAAATTAAATCCTTGTGTGCTTCAGAATACATAATTTTCTGAATTTAATGTGTGCAACATTATTATTAAGTGTCATAAATCTTTTTTTAACTGAGGGTAGACCAGCTCTGAAAATAAAGTTTAAGGGACACCTCTTTTTCATAGTATTAAACACAAGACCTAAGACTTTAACAAATGCAGTAGCCTATCTAGAAAGACAGACAGATGTCAATACACTATGAAAAATGTATTTTTAATGTATTACACAGTGAAAACTAGATGTATGTTATGTCAACCTGTGTTTATAAACCTCTGTAAGGACACAGAGGTAAGCAAGCACTCTGCCAGAGAGTGTCTGTCTGATGATCTTAGCATTCATTGTTTCTATGGGACGGAGTACAGACTGGGTTATTTTTTACCTAAAATCTATTTAATTTTGCCGGAATGCAATGAACCTATAACTTTCTGGGGTTTGTTTATTTATTTATTTATTCACTGAATTACATCTTAACAAAAGAAATGGAATACACGGTTTCTGGTTTTTGTTTTTTTTTTNTTTTTTTTAAGTAAGAGATACTAAATACAGAATCACAGACTCAGTGTCATAGAATTATAGAAGGGTTTGGGTTGAAAGGCACCTTTCAAGGTCATCTAGTCCAACTTCCCTGCAATAAGCAGGGACATCTTCAGGTAGGTCAGGTTGCTCAGAGCCCCATCCAACCTGACCTTGAATGTTTCTTGCGATGGTGAATCTACTACCTCTCTGGGCAACCTGTTCTAGTGCTGCACCACCCTCAGAGTAAAAAATTTCTTCCTTATATCTAGACTGGAGATATATCTGCATAATTATAATTAAATTATCATTATAATTAAATTTGAAATAAATGCTTAAATTTTCCTTTGCATTTGTGTTGTATAGATCTCATTTTTAGGAAAGCACCATTGGAATTCACTGTCAACAAAAAACTTTTTCATTGATGTAAAAATGTAAACTGACACATTGCTTAGAAAAAACCCCATCTAATAGAAACAAACAAAATCAATCCTCAATTTAAAAAGAAGAAAATTTAAAAAAATTTACCTATGAATTTTTGAAGAAAATCTGAAACTTCTGGGAGACAGTCCTTACTTCATCTAAATCTATAGTAAACTTGAATCCTAAAATGGCATTTTGTATGCCAGTATTTTTAATGTTATCCCTGAACAAATTAAGTAAAACAACTGTTTCAGATTCTGGTGTCTAAAGAAGATTAGACCCAGGAAATCTTCGGAATGGAAAACACCTAGCTATTTTGGGCACTACAGGTATAGACCAAAGGACTGTCCTTTGGTAGAGACATATTCTCAAATTTATAGTTTGTCAGGCTATCTTCAGTATAGAAGAATCTTTAATTTTCACCATTCATTCAAATTGTTGAATCAATATTTAGTTCTTTGTAATTTTCCCATTGCTATTACTTTTGAAATGGTGTCCTTAAAATTGCATTACAGGCAAGACTGAAGGAAGATAAACAGCAAAGGCAGACCCACAGGTAAGAATAAATAACACTTTCATTTACCTAGTTTTGAGCATTATTTAGTAGGAGGTTCAAAAAGACACTTTGGAGTGTAAAGAACTAATAAAATAAATCTAGAACAAGCTAGAGCAATACGTCAGGAATTACCTCTGCCTCTTATTTTTCCATCAAAATGATGTTTATTTTTTCTAATATGTTGATAAACCACAGTAATGTTGAAGTTATGTGTAGATTAAGCCCTGTTCACCTTTGATTTACAGGTATGGAAATAGCATAAGTGAATATATTACAAGTTTATACAAAAATTGATGAACTTCTGAGTGTACTGAAATACAGTGAAATCTTTGGTCTCCAAGCCAAGGTTTGCACACCCCACTTTAGTCTATTAGAAATTCATAGTCCCTCAAAATGTATAATTATAGGAAATCAATATAAAATAACTTCATGTCTGATATTTTTCCAATGAATCATCATAATAAGCATTCTTGCTACTCTATGTACAGCAGGTGTTTGAGCATAATGTGTGGAAACTACAAGCATTATGTAAATGGATGCATGCAGTTAAGAAAACAAGTGCATGCATATTTACACAGGTACTAAGGACAGAATGACAGATAAGCACCTACGTTTAATCTAATTAATAATATCATCAACTCAGTATTGATAATTATTAAAACTACTAGCACTGCTTTATAATAGGATAATTATTTTTCAGTTGAAAAGATATTATTAAATCAGCAATATCAAATAAGGCCAGTATGATACAATATATTCGTTACAAGGCCTGTTCCTAGAGCTCTGTCATTCCTTTTATTCTTTTCCTTAAACACCTAAAGATGTTCAATTATCATTATTATCAAATACATATTTAGGTGTGTAAGAATAACAAGAGATAAGCAATAAAATATTTCTTTTCTGCAGTCTTCCAGCAAATAGCACAGACAGTTCTTGTCCTCAAGCCCATACACTCACGCTACACAGGACAGAACAGTAAGTAGAGTAAGAAAAGAGAAAACAACACTTTGATGTGGTAAGTAGAATAGCTACAGACACCAGGTCAGTACCATAAGATGTCTGCAAATACTGTATGTAGACATGTATCAGAGGGGGGTGCATGCATGCACACACAAATAGGATAGTTTATTAAAGGGAAAAGAGTATCTGAAGGCTGTACAAGCTCTCCTAGGAATTGTAGTCTCTGGCTAGTTCCTCCCTGCAATGTTTGCCCAAGACCAGACTATCAGGGATAGCAAAGCAGGAAGAATGCCATTGTGCATCTGATGTTCTCACAATTGCAGTGCCACCTCTACACCTCTCTGGGCCCAAAGGCTCTTGTCTGATTATTTTAGATGTCCTTGTTTTACCTCCCTCCTTTCAGACACTCCATTCAAGCAGTCCTGCTTTGGTCGTGACAGTAAGCACAGTATCTCACAATGATATGACTCAGGGTAATACCACTGTAACTGGCCTATCCAATAATTTTCCACTTGCATTTCCTAGGAGTAGCCCATTTTCCTTTGTTTCTGATCCATCAGACTTGCAAATCCTGTTTAACAGGTGTGCTGGTTTTGGCTGGGATAAAGTTCATTTTCTTCATAGTAGCTAGTATGGGGCAATGTTTTGGCTTTGTACTGGAAACAATGTTGATAATACAGGGATATTTTAGTCACTGCTGCGCTGTCCTTACACAGGGTCAAGGCCTTTTCTGCTTCTCACATCTCTCCACCAGGGAGCAAGCTTGGGGTGCACAAGAAGTTAGGATGGGACACAGCTGGGACAGCTGACCCCAACTGATCAAAGGGATATTCCTTACCATACGATGTCAAGCTCAGTAGATAAAGATAGAGGAAGAAGAAGGAAGGGGGGGACATTCAGAGAGACAGCATTTGTTTTCCCAAGTAACTGTTACATATGATGGAGCCACACTTTCCTGAAGATGGCTGAACACCAGCCTGCCGATGGGAAATAGTGAATGAATTCCCTATTTTGCTTTGCTTGAGTGCGTGGCTTTTGCTTTATTTATTTAACTGTCTTTATCTCAACCCAAGAGTTTTCTCACTTTTACTCTTCTGATTCTCTCCCCCATTCCACTGGCTGGGAGTGAGCGAGTGGCTGTGCGGGGCTGAGCTGCTGGCTGGGGTTAAACCACAACAACAGGTTCCCTATCACAGCCCTTAGGGAACTTCAGGTCAGCATCTGCTGTCCTCTGAGACGAAATCTTCTTTTATTCCTCATCGTGATATCACATTTGACTGTATTAAAGAACATGCTGTGCAATTAGGAATCATTAAATTATTTACTGAACTAGCCACATGGGACATAACCCCATGACTATTTATCACTCTATCAGGGTTTAGAAGTGATAGTCTAGATATTTTCTAGATCAGTAATAATAATAATGATTATGACTGACTCAGGAAAGATTACTGGAAGGATACTATCTACTAAAGATTTTTGTAATTTCTTTATTACTTTCCATCATAATTCAGTTAACCAGGTTAAATGCTTTCAAAATCCATTTAATATGAACTATGTTAATCAGAATAGCATTAGAAACTGAGACAATATTTCCAGAAATAAACAGTACATTATAATTTTTACTAATGAAAATTTTGTTCTTTCTAAAATAATGAAGACTGCCAGAGAAATTAGGCTACCATTTTCTCATTCTTTCCTGTTGCTTCCTATTGTAGCCCTTGCATTTTTCTTGATCTATAAATTTACTAGGTCATCTGGCTGATATTTTGCACATATGAACGAAATCCTCCACACATCACCATTTTTCAAGTTTTAAGGCAAAGTTAATAGAGTAATTGACATTTATTTTCTTGCTTTCTTTGACATAAATCATCAAATTATAAAGGATGAGAACTATTATACTAACAACTACAATGGAAAGATTTAGATAATGTCCATTGGAGCTTTGTACAGAATAATTTATCAGATGTGCAGTACTTGTATACATTTGTTCTTCCAATAAGGTTCCTAGAACAGTGTTGTTCATTACACCAGCATTTCATAATTTAGGAGAGCATTATTTGATTTGTTTTTCTGCATACCTATACAGACTGGTGGGTTGGGCTGCCAGAAGTACCGGTTTTCTACCTGAATGCAGGTTATTCTCTCATCTCCTTGCAGTTCATAGCCGGGGTCACACTGAAAAATTACAGTGTCTCCAGGTTCTCTTCCATCCCCATTTCTGGTTCCATTCATGGGGACACCAGGGTCACGGCAGGCAGTGGCTACAGAACCTTGCAGAGAAAGAAAAAAAAACACCACAATTTTTTTTTTTCAAGTCAGCTTTTCAATCCATTTCACCCCATTACATTTTTCTAATCGGAAAGCTCTGCAATTCCAAAATTTTCCTATTCGCTTCTAAAATTTTGAGAAATCATCCAACAATCTGCTGCTTTTATGTTATTTTGCCACCCGCTGTAATTATTGAAAGTGTCTAATTTTTTATTTAATCTTTTTTTGCAAAAAAATCTGTGGAGCATCGCTCTATGTAAAAGGGGAAGTAGGAGATTTCCTAGCACCCTGGGCACTCAACACTTCTAACTTGGAGAAATGTTTAACATGAATAATAGAAAGAAAGGATTAATAACTTCAGGTTGTCCAACAAGCTATGCCTGCACACTTTTTCAATTCTCCACAGTTCTGTAGTTCTTAAACATATGTATTGTTAACATTTAGTAGCAAATTTGTAAGTGAATTTCATTGATCATTCATATCTATACCCTTCCATGACATAAATACCATGCCAGGCTTTTGAAATAATATTGAAAAGGTCACCTACACAAAAAATACACATAGACTTAGCCTGAGAAAATATAGTTACACATAATGCATGAGTACAGAACTAAGACTGCACATACAAACACAATGACTTCAAGAGAAGTGTGAGAGATCTATAGATGTTTTCCCCAGATTTAACATATTATGACAAACATATTATTTAATATATTATGCACCAAAATACGTAAGCTTATGTGAAAAGTAAGCACATAAATGTTTATTTAAGTAAATATTATTTCCCAATAACATTAAAGAAGTGCAACATTTTATATGTATTACAAATAAATAACGAATGTCAGAGTTGCCTGTGGAGCTAGTCCCACTGAGCTCAGCAATCTGTGTAACATAAACACAAAGTAACAATATTAAGATTAATTCAGATGCCCTCTTTGTGGGGAGCTAATACCAGCAGACAGCAATGTATTCATCTGAAATGTGTATGGTTTGTATATTTACAATGCTTTTGAAGAAGAAATCTCAGTCTAAATAGGTTATTTCCCTAAAAAAACCCAAGCATCTTGCTTTTCAAGACATACTTAATAAAAATAAAATAATTAGCTCTATAAATCTGTGTGGGGCTTGTGTGGGGTTGTTTTTCCACATAAGAAGTCCTGAGTACAGGGGAAAACCACACACACACACAAAACAAACACAAAAAATCATCTATTACCAGAAGTTAGGGAAATTTTTCCTTCTTATTCCTCAAAGATTAAATAAATATTTCTTTAAAATATAAACTACTGCACAATAAATGACAGATAATGATTTTTTTATATAATCATGCAAGTTTTAACAATTTCTCCTTTAGACAGGACAATGATCAGGACTCCTGTCTAGATCTATAAATAAGCTGCTGTCTTTTTATTTAGAAAAAATACTACTACAGGAATTACTAAATTTCCCTGCACTACACTAGCAGATTTTGCAAATTTTGCATGCAAGAGAAGCTAGATTACATGAGTGAAATGTCATCAAATATGAAAAAGTTCATAATGTTAACACAGGTCAGAAGTCAAAAGGAAATCCTTAAAGTAACTTAGACTAAAGTAAGTAGTAAAATCAGTCTTATATTTATTTGCATTCCTCCCTGCTGAGAACACAGAACACATTGTATCTTTTGGTTAGTGTTGGCCAGTCAGAGCAGTCCATATTGGAGAGAAAATATTCTGCCCACTTAAATACTACCTGCCTCGAATCTTGCCGTAAACAAGAGTAACGCTCCTGTGCCTTATTTAAAGCATGCTGAAATCAAGTCTAGAAGAATGGGGGTTGATACTTAAAAACAATTTGTAATCAGTCTTGAAGTGTTCAAGAGATAAAGTTGTCGCTATAAAATTTGTTATTAGTTGTACATCATATTATTCTTACTAGATTGTATCAGTCTGCAAGAAAATTGTCTATGGATGAAAAAGAAGGTAAAGGGCCACCTAGATCTATTTGGAATTCCTGATACAAAGTGCTTGGGGTTTTTTTAATCACTCATTAATAATTAAGCAAATATGAGATATGTATGCCAAACTGATAACCATTTCCTTATTTGCTGTGTATAGTCGCCTTCTTGCATACTTGCATGTTTGTTCAACCCACTTCTTGCTCTTTTGCCTTTGTAGTCAAATTGGTGAAATATAGATTACATAAGTGGACTATGAAATGAATGGAAAACAGGCTGTTCTGCCAGGCTCAAAGAGTTCCCATGATCCAAAACCCAGGCAGCAGCTGATCATCAGCAGTGTCCCTCAGGGGTGGATGTTGACTAATATTGTCACCTTCCTTAAAAATGGGGACAACAGGACCAAGTAAACCTTCGGAAACTTTACAGGCACTGAAAGAATAGTTCATATGCTCTAGTGCAGCAATGCTATTTAGGGAGATCACAGTAGGCTGGAGAAAAGGCCTGAAAGAAACTTCATGAAGTTCAAAAAAGGAAATGCAAAATCCTGCATCTGGGGCAAATCAATCCCAAGAAAGAATTTGCTCCAAATCAGCTTTA
This sequence comes from Chionis minor, assembly GCA_013398295.1. NCBI lineage: Eukaryota > Metazoa > Chordata > Aves > Charadriiformes > Chionidae > Chionis > Chionis minor. The sequence goes on from VZSF01009108.1 coordinate 159,397, forward strand.
CAGAAAAAGAATATAGAAAAACTCTTGAAACTGTGCAGCAAAAGCACAAACAAAGCATTCAGAAGTTGCAACAAGCAAAATTCCAACTGCGAAGAAGAAAAAACAGGTTCACTACAAGGATGGTCAAACTCCAGAACAATTTTTCCGGAGATGTTGTGTTATCTCCATCCTTGGATATACTCGAAGTCTTAAGCATCCTGATCTGTTTTACTCTTTTGTGACCAGGGAGTTGGAGTACAGGTCTCCCAAGGTCACAGAATCACAGAATCACAGAAAGTTAAGGGCTGGAAGGGACCTCTAGAGATCATCTGGTCCAACCTTCCTGCCAGAGCAGGTCCACCTACAGCAGGTTGCACAGGATGGTGTCCAGGCGGGTTTGGAATGTCTCCAGAGTCGGACACTCCACCACCTCTCTGGGTAGCCTGTTCCAGTGCTCTGCCACCCTCCAAGTCAAGAAGTTCCTCCTCATGTTCAGATGGAACTTCCTATATTCAAGTTCGTACCCATTGCCTCTTGTCCTATCACTGGGTACTACTGAAAAAAGACTGGTCCTCTCCTCCTGGCACTCTCCCTTGAAATATTTATAAGCATTGATGAGGTCCCCCCTCAGTCTTCTCTTCTCCAGACTAAAAAGACCCAACTCCCTCAGCCTTTCCTCATAAGAAAGATGCTCCAGCCCCCTAATCATCTCCCTGGCCCTTCACTGCACCCTCTCCAGCTGTTCCCTGTATTCCTTAAACTGGGGAGCCCAGAACTGGACACAGTACTCAAGTTGTGGTCTCACCAGGGCAGAGTAGAGGGGGAGGATGACCTCCCTCGACCTGCTGGCCACACTTTTCTTGATGCACCCCAGGATGCCATTGGCCTTCTTGGCCACAAGGGCCTATTGCGGGCTCATGGTCATCCTGTTGTCCACCAGGACTCCCAGGTCCCTCTCTGCAGAGCTGCTTCCCAGCAGGTCAGCCCCCAACCTGTACTGGTGCATGGGGCTATTCCTCCCCAGGTGCAGGACCCTACACTTCGTCGGCAGCTCAGCCTTCTTGTGTGTCACCCACCTCTCCCAGCTTTGTGTTATCAGCAAACTTGCTGATGGTACACTCCCTCCCTTCATCGAAGTCATTGATGAATACATTGAACAGGACTAGACCCAGCACTGACCCCTGAGGAACACCACTAGTTGCAGGCCTCCAACTAGACTCTGCCCCACTGATCACAACCCTCTGAGCTGGACCTGCCAGCCAGTTTTCAATCCACTCCATTGTCCTTTCATCTAACCCACACTTCCTAAGCTTGCCTATGAGGATGCTGTGGGAGATGGTGTCAAAAGCCTTGCTGAAGTCTAGGTCGACAACATCCACTGCTCTCCCCTCATCTATCCATCCAGTCATTCCATCATAGAAGGCTATCAGATTAGTCAGACTTCCCCTTGTTGAATCCATGCTGACTACTTCTGATAACCTCTTTTCCTCCAGATGCTTGGAGATGATGCCCAGAACGAGCTGTTCCATCATCTTACCAGGGATGGATGTGAGCCTGACTGGCCTGTAGTTTCCTGGATCCTCGTTCTCGCCCTTTTTGAGGACTGGAGTGACACTGGCTTTCCTCCAGTCCTGAGGCATCTTGCCTGTTCTCCAGGACCTTTCAAAGATGATGGAGAGTGGACCAGCAGTGACATCTGCCAGCTCCCTCAGCACTTGCAGGTGCATCCCATCAGGACCCATGGACTTGTGGATGTCCAGTTTACTTAATAGGTCTTAGACTTGATCCTCCCCAACCAAGGGAGAGTCTTCCCTGCTCCAGACTTTCTGTTACCTGTACAGCCTGGGGGTCTTGAGGGCTGGCCTGAGTAGTGAAGACTGAAGCAACGAAGGCGTTCAGTAACTCTGCCTTCTCTGCATCGTCTGTCACCATGGCACCCATTTCATTCAACCAAAGGCCCACATTCTCTCTAGTTTTTCTTTTGCCTCCTATGTACTTGAAGAACCCCTTCCTGTTGACCTTGACATTCTGGCCAGATCTAATTCTAAGGAGGCTTTGACTTTCCTCATTTCGACCCTGCATACTCCAACAACATTCTTATAAGCTTCCCAAGTGGCCAGTCCCTTCTTCCACATATTGTAAACTTCCTTCTTCCCCTTGAGCTTTTTCAGGAGCTCCCTGCTCAACCACGCTGGTCTGCTTCGTCTGCCAGATTTCTTGCTCTTGGGGATACACTGATCCTGACCTTGAAGAAAGTAATTATTGAAAATTACCCAGCTTTCTTGAGCCCCCCTACCATCTAGAGCCCTAACCCATGGGATTTCTTCAAGCAGTTTCTTGAAGGGATCAAAGTCAACCCTCCTAAATTTCAAAGTTGCAACCCTACTTGTCGTTTTATGCCCACTAACTCTGAACTCTATCTTCTCGTGGTCACTGCAGCCAAGGCTGTCCCCAACCTTAATTCTCTCCGCCAAACGCTCTTTGTTTGTCAGTATTAGGTCCAGTAGTGTACCTTTCCTAGTTGGCACTTCCACCTCCTGAGTCAAGAAGTTATCATCAATACACTTGGGAAACCTTCTGGACTGTACGTGCCTGGCTGTGTGGCCTTCCCAGCAGATATCGGGGTGGTTGAAGTCCCCCATGAGGACCACGGCCTGTGATTATGAGGCAACCCTCAGCTGCCTGTAGTAGGTCTCGCCCACTTCTGTATCCTGATCACATGGCCTATAATAGACCCCTACAACTGTGTCTCCCCTACTAGCCTGCCCTTTAATCCTAACCCATAAACTCTCAACTCTATCTTCATCTCCCCCCCAGTGAGAGCTCCATACACTCCAGTTGCTCTCTCACATAAAGAGCAGCTCCCCTACCTCACCTTGCTGGCCTGTCTTTCCTNCACCCTCTGTGGGTTGTTCCGCCCTGGCTGTGTGGCCTTCCCAGCAGATATCGGGGTGGTTGAAGTCCCCCATGAGGACCACGGCCTGTGATTATGAGGCAACCCTCAGCTGCCTGTAGTAGGTCTCGCCCACTTCTGTATCCTGATCACATGGCCTATAATAGACCCCTACAACTGTGTCTCCCCTACTAGCCTGCCCTTTAATCCTAACCCATAAACTCTCAACTCTATCTTCATCTCCCCCCCAGTGAGAGCTCCATACACTCCAGTTGCTCTCTCACATAAAGAGCAGCTCCCCTACCTCACCTTGCTGGCCTGTCTTTCCTAAAAAAAACATAGTTGTCCATGACAGTATTCTGGCTATGTGAACTATCCCACCATGTCTCAGTAATTGCTATGAGGTCATGGCCTCGTGTCCACACACAGATCTCCAGCTCTTCCTGTTTGTTCCCCATGCTGTGTGCATTGACATATAAACATTTCAGAGAGGCAGTTGGGCATGTAGTCTTTGCCCTTGAGGAGCAATGGGCTTTCTGAATCTCAAAAATACTAGCACTCTGCCCCGCAAGTGCCAGGCTACCATCCTTATGTCCTTTCCAACTTAAACCATTCTATGACTGTTAACTTTGTAAATTCATGTTAAATTCATGTTAAAAACACACAGACTTCATGTGAAAATAAAAAGACTGCATTAAGACTGGTTTTTGCATTATAGCATTAGAACGCAAAAGACAGGTTTTCTGCTCCCACAGCGAAAGCAGATAAATCGCTATTAAGTCTTTTAAGTACTCAGTCTCTAAAAGTCTAATTCTCCTTTTTCAGAGTTTGTTCAGCTTTTTGCAAGGTTCTATTAATAGTATCAATTCTAACTGAAGGATTTATGAAACAGTCTGACAGGCAAGGTAAGCTACTATTTTAGAACTAACAATGAATGTCATACAGAAATTCTCAATACACTGATAAAAATGAATTAATGTATTCACAATGAATAAAACTTAAGAAAGGGAACAAACCCAGTATGCCATTAAAAGCACTAGGATTCATGAAATGATATATTTATTTTTACTTTCTCATAAATAAATAAAAATTTTTGTTGGATTTGTCTAAAATCCATGGGAAATTTTGATTCTATACTCTCTGTTAAAGTGCTATTTTAAAAAGGCATTTTAAGAAAGAGAGAAAAAAACCTCTATAATATTGCTACTACATGATATGTGATTTATTTATTTATTCACGTACTTGTGTGACGTTATCTTCAATATCACCATCATGATAATAAAACGGTGGTGATTTCTTAGTTCAAGGACACTGTAGAGCTATAAATACACTAATTTAAAATAATATAACTTGTCCCACAGACTTTGGGAATGTGATTAGGTAAAAACTTTGGATAGAGTGCATACTGGACAAGTCAAACATAGATATATTTTTGACACATCTCTTGCTTTAGGTTTTTAATTTATATAAGAATCTCCAATGTTTTGTTACTGTTGTTGAGAGCAAGCACTCCAATCAGTTTTGCATCTCTCACCTCCATTTTACAATATACACTTACCTCTACAGAGCATTTCAACAAATGTAACTAACATTTAGATACAAAATTTCAGATTTCATTTTAATTTGATTGTCATTTTAAATGGTGTTGAAGGCTTATATATATAAAAATGGTGGTAGAGGGTTTTACATTTATTTATTAATTTATTAGTTTATTAAATTATTAATTTATTCTTCTTACCTTTCCCCCTATTTTGTTGTGGAAATAGTAGAGCATTATAGAATTCCCAAAAAAAGACCATTTCCATCTTCATTTTTTTTTCTAATTAATTTTAAAAAAGAATACACTAGGATAAGGTAGTGTTCCATACTCACAGTGGGATTAAAGTGTAAATAAATTATTGTTTCACAGTATTTCTGAAAACCACATATGTTTCTTTGTAAATGTGTGTCTGAATTCAACTTGCTTAATTAGGAGTGGGATTCATTTAAATTAATTTTGGCCTTGTGAAAGTTAGCTGTCTTAATAATAGGCTTGTTTCCCAGATTCCCTCTACAGTCAATATCACAAGGGAGGAACACCTACTTTGGTCTTAAACAACATACTCATGTGATGGAATGGAAGGAAATATCATCCTGATACATCAATCTTTTTTCATTGAGAGGAAAATCCTGTATGAATAATTTAGATCAGACATGTAACCTCTATCTTAAGAATAAATTTCTTATAAATAATTTTATTTTGACTCACTTGATGTCATATATTTACCTCAAAAAGGAGATGGAAATCATTTTTTTTTTGATAAATCAAATTGCTGGAACAGGAATCGTCAAATACAAAAATATCTTTTTGGGTGGCAAATAATGATATAAGAAGGAAACTGGAAGAGGAAAATCTCAGTACTGTATATAATTATACAACCAATGTATTTCTAGAGAGCTAACTTATATTAACCATATATTCAAATGGAATTTCTTAACCACAGCTTTCTACAATATCTGTTCTGCTACTTAGTTTTTGGTTTATGTGCCTGACTCTAGTCCAGCATTCCTACTGTTAAAAAGCTGTGCTTCTTTCTTTGATTTCGGAGAGGATCTCTATTATAATTGTCTTGATAGGTTGTGTTCTGTGCAGCATTCTAAACTCTCTGCCTCTTTATTCTGTTTTTTAATATTTCCTTTCATTATCTACCTTCAGCCTATTTTTTGTCTCCTTTTGAAGTATTTTTTGTATCTGTTTTGCTTATGAAGTGTATATTCCCGTACAAGAACTGTTTGGTTTTGGGTTTTTTTCTCTTATACATTCAGGCACCTCAGTCACTGCTTTCATTATTCCCCATGAAAATTTGTGGAGTAAGCAAAAAGCTCAGGAATTACGAAGTCCCTTGTAACTTTGCTATCATACCTGCAATGCAGTCTTGAGAGCTTTCTGCAAAATAAATTGAGCAGGCTGTCATAATTCTTCATAAGTTCATGTATAGGCTCTAAAGTTCTTTGTGATATATTAAAATTGATAGATAAAGTAAGAAAAGAATACATCAGGTTTTATTCTATTATAATCATCGTGAACTCAGAGTTAAGAGAAAACTTCTCTTATGGTCACATTGTCTTGAGTAAATAGTGAGGTGTGATTTGTAAATGTAGTCAATTAAATTGCTATAAACAACATTTTAGATGGGAAAAAGACAAACTCCAAAAAGTGTCTATTATCTAGTACACGCAGCATGACAAGTGCAAGAATGACTGCGTGTAGCATAAACCTATGTATGATCATCTGAGCTTTTTTTCCCTAACAAAGTTAGAGAAATGCGAAGGCCTATTTTATTCTTCCTCTGGGCAGTGCTTGTTTAGAATAATTATGCTGCAATCAGTCAAAAGATTTGTGCTAGATTAGGAACTCAAAGAGACAGTTCTTGAAAAGAACTCCAGCTTCAGGATGGAGAGGAATGAGAGGCAATGCCCAATCCATTCAATAGGCTAGGAATTTTGGACAGATTAGAGACAAAGAGCTTGTATGTCTTTCTACATGATCAGGGTGGCAGAAAGTGTTTGGAGCTGAGTGTGTTTGTGAAATAAAACTCCAGATTGTGTTTTGGTTTACATTAGGGCATGGTTTTGAGCATATTCCTTTTGGATGGAACTAAACTGGAAGATATACTTCTGAACTACACTCAACAACTCTGATCTAAGGATACCTCTGAACACAAACAGTGTTGCCAGCAGTGGTTCGGTACCAGATGTTTCAATCATTATACCAGCTCCTGCCAGTCTACGCTATTTGCTAATACAGAAATAGCCAAAGGACCCACAAGTGAGACTTCATGTCTCAGATATCCATACAAAATATTCTCTAATGTTGACTTTGAATATGAGACCACCAATTCCCCAGAAAACATATGCTAATGCACAGGTACAAGTAGTTCTTACTCTGGAGAGTTGCTTATTTTATCCTATTCCTGCTATATGACTTGAAGGAAGTGGGGCAGAATCTCGTTTTAGAGTTTCATAGCATCCAAGTCACGTAAAAATTTCCCTCCGACCCCTCCCCCAGACTTTTTTGGATTTGTACTACTAAGAGTAGTTTATGATCAGATTCATATGTTCTGAGCAGTTAGGATGAGAAGAGGTAGTGTCTTAAATCATCATTTGCCTAGCTGTACACATCTGTACAAATGCTTTTACAGAGCTCAGAAGCTGTTAACCAACATTCAGTCATACCCAGACACAGATCTGTCTACAAATGTCCTTGATGTGGGGTAGAAAACCATTTTGATACATCTTTTTAATAATAAGGCACTGAAAAACATTTAAAAAATAAAACTGATAATTAAATTACTGTAAATTTATCATTCCTGCCTGAAAAACAGAAAGTTACTTCCAGGGTCCAAAGCTTTCTGATAGTTCATAAACCCAGGATATTTGACATGTCACTGTAAGGTCCTAAGATGACAGCTCCATTTTCATGCAGGAAAGATACTTTGAAACATAGCATTAAAAGTGTGACAAGGCACTAATAAACTCCACTGATATTGGGATCAATATAATAAATGTATTGAGATTTCTTGCTGTTAACAGTGATTTCTAAGTTTAGTTTTCTAATGCTTGCAAAGTCTAATATTAGTAAAGGGTTTGAATCCCAACCCTGAGACAAAATTACTTCTTCATTTTGATTAATTTGTGCATGTCTCCTGAGGAGAAATGAAAGGGGATTTTATTTGTTTATTTGAGAGTTAGGGGGAAAAACTCCACAGGTTTTTTTCTTTTTCCCTTTTTTTTTTCACCCCAGAGCACAAAATCAGGGCAGAAGCTCTAAGCCTTCCAGATTTCAAGCTCTTCATAACACACACCATTTCAAAAAAAATTACTCTTAACCTATTTAAACCAACGTGTTCTTCTAAACTCCTATCACTTTAAATAAAGGCTTTCAATAATTGTTGGTCTTTCAAACTTGCATCACCCTGAACCAATTCTGACAGTCTGCACCTTCAAAATTCAAGCTGTCCCAGGCTCCATGTAATACATTTACTGGTACGGACACTGCAGTCTCCCTGCATCTCTAATACTGTCTGTTTGAGAATCAGGTCAGCCTGGTATTTGCTATCTCAAATCCAACCTTCTATACAACTTTTCCCGAAAAAGAAAGAATAAAACCGCCACAGTGGTTTTATTCAGTGTTCTACCAACAGAAGTACTGCTGAGATAATTTTTTTTAATCTATTTTTAACTTCTGTTTCTGCTTTAGATCTAACAGAGATTTAGGAGCATAGCCATTATAATTCTTAAGTAAATTCTAACCATAGAGTCAGTTTATTGACTTTGCATGACTTCTTAGATTCTATCTAAGTTTGTCAGTTATTGTTTGAAGATTAAAATGGGAAAATACTTCGAATAAAGCACATAATCAGAATTTTATTTGGGACAATGCAGCCCTTCAACAGAGAGTTTAACATTTTGCACAATCAGGGTTTTCTAGGTTGCCTCATCAAATTCTCTGTTTACCTGACTTAGCTACATCATCTGAGGCACTTAACTTTGGCTTTCATTCCTCTCAGATTCTGCAACAGTAAATAAGTTACGAGGTGTAAGATAGGTCAGGTTTATTTTGCATGGGGAAAAGCCAACAAAAAAACCCAACCAAACAAAAACCCCCAAACCACAAAAATTTGTAAAGTAGGGTAGACCACAGTTCAAATCTCTCCTGTCTAATATGAAGCAGAAGATAGAATACATATTGATATGCCTTCTCACATAGAACTTCGTGTCTAGTTCAAGAGTCCATAGCTAAAAGAATGCAATACATAGGCCTAGCTTCAGTTTCTGTTTCAAATAATCATTAACTATTCTAAATGAAAGAAATAAAATAAATAATGGCTTCCAGTCCGTCCCGGAGTCAAGCTCCATACAGCACAGGGCAGAAGGGAACCAGGCTCCCCACAGTGTAAGTCCAAGGGGCCCATCCACAGGGCTGGAGACCAGCACTCCTACAACATTGCTCAGGAGCCTTGTGCTGAGCTGAAATGACCCTCCTGGGAAGAGGGTAACAGGGTTTCCAGATGAGGATGCTAAGCGCCAGTAGGGCCTGTTTAGTGCACTCAAGACCCTGATATAGGGAAAGATTATTTTCTTTAAGAAACTTTGAAAGAAAACACACCAAAAGAAGTTTTCAGAAGCAGGAAAAAGCTGGGTTTTTAAAAACTGGTTTACTGAATTTGCTGCTTATAGAAAGACTTAAGCAATTACTTTCATTTCTGTGCATAGAGTTGGCTTCAAGGATCTTATTCTTAGCTATCAAAACACATTTGATTTTAATAATTTTATTTGATGTGGAGGAGAGTTATTAGTTATTTGGGGGGAAAAAACCAAACCAAACCAAACTAAAAATTAAATTTGGCCAAGGCCTTGGGAAAAAAAGAATAAGAAACATCTGTCTGGTTTGGTTTTGCATCTTTCTCCTGCCACATATTCATGGTTTTTAGTTAAACCATTATCTATATTTGATGTATATTGGAGCTCATTAAGAAATTCACTCCGTACATAGTTTAATCAGTGTAGATTCGCTTGTTAGATTTTCCAAGAAGGCTCAACAATAGAGGTAGTTCTGAAAGACATCACAAATTCATGGTTACCATAGATGCCATGTCCCATGTTATTAAATATTCATCACGTTGGTTCTGTTTCATATTGCATATAATTCTTTATGCAATCTGGTGGTTTATACTTCTGTGTTTCCAATGGCAATTGTTTGTATGAACAGTAATTATAAGTTTTAGAATCTGATAACTGAAGTTGGAAAATACAGACTACTTGACCAACTGCATACTTAAATATTATTTAATTATTATTATATTCAGAATTTGTATCCAGATTATTTTTTGCATTCTACTGATTATCAGTGAAAAGTATTTAGTGTTAATTGCTAACTGAACTTGTTTTAAAAGTATTGTTTACATTGTAACCTGGTATAATCTCACATCTTTTTTGTTGGGAGAGGAGTTGAGATCAAGTTCTTTACTAAGGGACTTTACTTGATTTTAAGGTCAAATATATTTTAGTTATTAAGGATATAACAGACACAAGTTTAATGAGATAACATAATTTGCTTTTTTCTTATTGTTTTTTTTTGTCAATTTGCATTAGTTGTTAAAATGCATTTTGTTAAAATTATCTGAAGCATCACACTGCTCTTACCACGTTTTATTGGACAACCTTATGAGCTATATTTTCCCAGTTCTTAAGTATTCTTTTTTCCAGAAATATGAACTCTTCCATTCTGAACATCTATTATCCCTTAAGCATTTGCTCATAGCTTTGGCACTGAGTATGAAAACCAGCCCCAAATAAATTAATTGACATATGGTTTCAGATAATTACTGGACCTCAGCAGAAAATGGATACTGTGACAATATGTAATCACACCAGCAATGCATTCCAGCTGGGGAGAAGTGTTTTCAAAATTTTAATTTCATTTAGATTGCATGTTTTTGAGTTTGGGGTTTTTTTGAACTATAGGGTTTTTTAAGCTTTTTATACCAGATCTACCCCTATTTCAGATGGCATATTTCTTTATGTGTGTATATGAATACAGGGAGGTAGAAATAGCTACTCAGAAAGAAGCAATCACCAAGATCTTGGACCACACACAAGGGCTACTTGTGCAATGATAAATCTTACCAATGATCACCCATTTTTTAATACCATTTCTACTGAAAATATCTTTAAGATGATCTGAGTGAAAATACATCTGTTTGATGCTTTACAGACTAGTGTGCAACTGAATCTGTTGCAACTGTTAAGGATACAGTTGTGTAACAGAGAACAGCATTGCTGGTTCGCCTTGTCCTTGATTTTGCACTCTGGGTGAACTGAAATCTTCTGAAAAGAAGAGATTGCTCCTATCTTAAAACTTAAATTATGTTTTGTCTTCTAGTATCACAAATTGTATAAGTGCATTATGGCCTTACAGTTTTAAAACTGGGGAGTTCCTAATGATAGAACCAAATTAGGAGTTCCTGACACATGGCAAAGTAAGTAGGTGTTTAATCTGTCTGAACTATTCAGCTTTTGTTGGATTTTTGCTTTAAATTTTTTTTTTTTTTTTTTTTGGTAATGTAATTGAATAGATTGGCATTGATACAGACAGAATTGGCCTCATTATTTGGTAACCTTCTGTCCATACACTTGAATGTCATTACTTTGATATTTGTTAAGATAACTTGGTTGTTTTGTTAATTTAGGAAAACATTACAGTATGGTCAGTTATAAAAAGTTACAGAACACTGTCAGAAAACAGCTTCTGTTTTCTTTATTCTTATGCAGATTGCACCTTCCCAAAACAACAATGGGAATACAAAGAAGAATAAAAATATGATTTTTATTTTCATTTCCTTTTGCAAGGTTTTAAAATTCCTCCATGTAAATGAAGCACATCTCAGACTGCATATATAAATATGTCCAGACAGTAACTGGTTAGCAGTCCACCAATAATTTTTTTTCACAGTGATATAAAGAAGACCAAAAGATGTCATATGACTTTGTTATATCTATCCAAGATTAGGCAGCTTACTGGAATGCTTTTAAGAAAATAAATAAATAATTCTATGGCAATAAAGTAGCAAAAATCTCACTTTAATCTAACTAAGTTACAAACCACCCAGCCCTAGCCAGGAAAGTGATAACAGGGGAAGTAGGAACAGACAATGACCTGACAAATTTGAAGTAGCCTCCATGTAAAGAACTATTCTCAAAACTGAAGATGTATATGAGATGTAAAAATCCATATATAGACTTTGAAGGAATTACAGCTTGAGAAAAAGGCTCTGGATTCCACTGGTGAAATTTTTTCAAAAGGCAGTAAGCTTAGTTACAGAACATTAAAAATTGGCTCTGATCAAGTGTAAATTTAATTTGATATGCCTTTAAGGAATTCCACTTATATAAGTATATTTTGGCCATTTTCCCAAAATATTACTTCTCTCTAGGTACATTTTTTATATGTTCATTCCATTACAAGCTAGCAATAAAACTTTGAAACCCCTTTCTTTCTTATAGTGTGGTTTACATACAATAGAAAATGGGCTTCAGTTACACCCATTGCCTGAAAATGAGAGAGAGTGAAAGGATGATAAACCTTGGAGAAACAGAAGATAAATCTCAAAATAGCTGTCCCTCCTGTACATTTATGCATTCTACTGTAATCTGAGTGTAGAAAAAGGATAATGGTACTGAAGATGTATCTGTGTGAACCCCGTGTGTGTGTGTGCGTACATGTGTGTGCCTATGTACATATAATGGCATGTGAATCATTAATAAAAGAAACTACAGATACTGAAAATGACAAACAGAAAATCCATCTCCGAAGTAGCATTAATGCAATATTGGATTTTATCAGTGAAAACTGAGAGCAGAATAACTATGGCATCTCGTTTATTTACCATTGGAAAATGGTTTCCGCAGTCATGCTGTTTTCTTCTGTGTTTTGTACCAAATACTTAACAAGAAAACTTTTTCAGAGAATACCGCAAAACCAGATGACTAGTACTATCCTACATGAAAAACATATTGTAAAATAATATTTCAAAGCAGGATGAACTTCACATACATTTAAAGATGAAAAATGTCACTTTTACATGGTTTCGTCAAAATAATTCCCATAAACCACAGCTGATGAATCTGCCAGTCGCACTGCAGTTTGCCTGTAGTTCTATGTAAGATTGCAAAAAAGGGCTGATGAATAACCAATGTAGTGTATGAATGACTAATTTTCAGTGTGAAATCCCCATGAGACAAGTGGTTTGAGAGATGCTTCTTTGTACATAGAAGGCAAAAAGTAACAAGCCTTGGTCTCATGCAGTTTTGTTCACTTATTGATAGTAATGGAAATGCAAGAAAGGGAAAGCTTCATTGAGGTTATACTTATTATCCATTCAATGAAGGCACATAATTTTGGTCCCAAAGGAGTCTAAAGAGGCAAACTATATTGTTAAGCATAGGCTACTATTTGATGATCAGGCTTCCTTATGCTCTCATTCTCTGATTTGCTACCATGGCTAATATCATACAATTGCATATATGGATACAGACCAAACTGTAGTGCCCTTCTATTGATGCCACAGCTATCTGTTAGGTAGACAACTGTTACACAAAATAGCATGACCTGTATACTTTTTGACTATATTTTTTACTATATTTATACTATATAGTATACTATTATATTATACTACACAGTATACTATTTTATACTATATTTTTGACTATACTTTTTTACTTTTTGACTATTTTTTACTATTTTTGACTGTACTTTTTACTAATACATGCTATTAATTAAATCTTAAAAATATCTTAGCTGGAATAATTTCAAAGATTTGTACAAACATACTATTATCGAAACATTTGCCTTGTTTTTGCACTGTTTCAATTAATAGTTAGATTTAAAGAATTTAATGAGAGAGATTGGACTAACCAAAGCGAAAAAATTGATAAGGAAGTTAAAAAGAATCTTTTCTGAAATAGAAAAATAGTTTCATTTATAACATTATGATTCCACATAAAGATATTTTTGCACTTCCAAATTATTCTTTTTTCATAGAAAATTATAAAGATTTGTAACGGATTTTGTTTGCAAATAAAATGACCCACCAGAATCACAAATTTTATCCAAGAAATGTAAAGTACAGTGTTGAATTTTAGAATCATAGAATCATAGGATGGTTAGAGTTGGAAGGGACCTTAAAGATCATCAAGTTCCAACCCCCCTGCCATGGGCAGGGACACCTCTCACTAGAGCAGGTTGCTCAAAGCCCCATCCAGCCTGGCCTTAAACACTTCCAGGGATGGGGAATCCACAACTTCTCTGGGCAACTGTTCCAGTGCCTCACCACCCTCACGGTAAAGAACTTCTTCCTAATATCTAATCTAAATCTCCCCTCTTCCAATTTAAAACCATTACCCCTTGTCCTAGCACTAGACTTCCTGACAAAGAGTCCCTCTCCAGCTCTCCTGTAGGCTCCCTTCAGATACTGAAAGGCTGCTATCAGGTCTCCCCGGAGCCTTCTCTTCTCCAGGCTGAACAGCCCCAGCTCTCTCAGCCTGTCCTCATAGGAGAGGTGCTCCATCCCTCTAATCATCTTAGTGGCCCTTCGCTGGACCTGTTCCAACAGTTCCATGTCCTTTCTATGTTGAGGACTCCAGAGCTGGACACAGTACTCCAGGTGGGGTCTCACAAGCGCAGAGTAGAGGGGGAGAATCACCTCCCGTGCCCTGCTGGCCACGCTTCTTTTGATGCAACCCAGGATACGGTTGGCTTTCTGGGCTGCCAGCGCGCACTGCCGGCTCATGTTGAGCTTCTCATCCATGAGCACTCCCAAGTCCTTCTCCTCAGGGCTGCTCTCCAGCCATTCTCTGCCCAGCCTGTATTTATGCCTGGGATTGCCACGTCCCAGGTGTAGGACTCTGCACTTGGCTTGGTTGAACTTCATGCCATTTGCATTAGCCCACCTCTCAAGCCTGTCCAGGTCCCTCTGGATGGCATCCCTTCCCTCCAGTGTGTCAACCGCGCCACCGAGCTTGGTGTCATCGGCAAACTTGCTGAGGGTGCTCTCGATCCCACTGTCCATGTCTCCAACAAAGATGTTAAATAGCACTGGTCCCAGTACTGACCCCTGTGGGACACCACTCGTCACTGGCCGCCATGTGGACATTGAGCCATTAACCACAACCCTTTGAGTGCGGCCAACCCTTTGACTGCGGCCATCCATTTTGTATTGCTTTAACAGAAAACAATTTTTCAAATTCAAAGAATAGATTTAGCACATATGAAATTGAAATATCAACTTAAAATCTTAATCTGAAACACATGATGTTCCCAATTTGGAACTAAATCACCTTGAGTTCTCTGAAATGTCATGACAAAAGTCAAAGTCTGTTTTAAACTCTACATCTGTAAAATTAAGGCAAGTAAGTAGGCATTGTATTGTTGTAAGTCACAAGGATTTGGCCAAACTGTGTTGCATGGGTTTTAGATTAAGGAAGTTCAATCTTCAATACAATTAAAATAAGTTATTTTTATGGTGACAAGACCAAGAGGACTATCTATTTATTTATCATTTCAAAAGTACTTCTAAATTAACCTCCTTCTTTCAATACTTCCTTTCTGCTTTCAGCTATCCATACTATAACTCCAGGTCTCTCTAGCCGTTACCAGGGCATTTTACATGGAAGCATTAACTCATGGTATTTGCCTACATAAAATGCACATATCTTATATACTACTGAACTAAGAGGTAATAACTACTAAGCAGTTAATGTAATTTTGAAACCTGTGACAGGAATGATATTTTTGCTATTGAAAGACCCATAAATAGGTCTTACATATCTGCTACTTAGAAGAAAGGCAACAGCTGATTGAAGGAAATTAATTTATTCTGTAGCTTCTTTCTTTTAAGCCTCTTGATGTTAAAACCAAACCAAACCCCCAAAAAACTGAAAAACCAAAAAAACCCCACACACAAACAAAAAACCCCAAAGAAAACACATACCAATGCCACCCCCAGCAAAACCAAAATAAAAATACCAGGCTAAATGTGGAAGTGTGAACATTCATAGTTATTTCTGTAGGAAAACAGTCATCCTGAAATCTTTAAATGCAAAAGACCCCCTCCCAAAGTTGAAAGAAATAAGCAAACAAGAATATGAAAACATTTAAAATGGAAAGCTGGTTCTGCTATGGAATAGGCATAATGAAGAATAATCCTATCTTGCTACTTCAGAAAAGTGAGGAAGTTATGTTAGGGAGTGATGCCTATACCAGCAGTGCTTGTAACCAGCCCTCTAAGAAAACAGTTAAATTTGATAAATTCATTCTCAAATCACCTTCAGGTTAAACGTGTCAGAGGTAGAGCTCTCTGATACTGGAAAATTGGAGAAAAAGTGTTCAGTGTCAAAAAAACTTCCTAAATGAGGCTGTGGTGAATATGGGTTTTTTTTGAACAAAAAATTCCCACAAAAAAACCCAACCACCCCCCCAAAAAATGCAACAATGAAAACAACCAACCAAATAAAAAATCAAACACAGGACATTTAGGAGAGAATGTGTCTGTAAATCGGCTCTAAACATAAATATAGAAAGCTGACTTGTAAGCATTTAATCATTCAATGTAATCAAAGTAAGCAATATCATGCATTGTAATTCTAGACTTGAAACTAGTATTACCAGACTTAAACCATCCAGGTAGGTATCTGACAAGTTTCCTAGGCTTTTTCTGTAGTCTACAGAGATAAGTAACTCCAAAGGGCTATTCACCCAGTCTTAAAATAAGAAGAGAGAGCTGTAGTTTGACCATAGAATAAATCCAAGCATTTTAAGGCATATCCTGTTGTACAAGAAATTGCTGTCACATGATATAAAATAGTGGTAGAGCATCTGTTTACAAAAAACTCACAAATACTCAAAATATATTTACAGGTTAGTTCTGCAATGGCTGCCTTATAATGCTCCAAAAATGCTCTATATTGTGTGTTGTTTAATTAGTCAGAAATGTTACTGCACACATAGGCCTGAGCAGAATGCAGTCTGGAATGCTGAGTGACTCAGTAGTGCAGCTATTAACGGTGAAATAATGGCTTATGAAAGATGATTACAGATCCTTTCTTTCTGCATGAATGATAAATGGCACCTGAACTGTTAAAGCTAGCAGGCAGAAAACTTCCCTTTAATACCAGATTCAAAGGCCCTTGAAATCTATGGAAATAATCTCATCAACTTCAGTAGGATCTGATATCACACACTTCACGTGCATTAAAGGGACTAAAAGATTAAGCACACACAATTATTATCACCCATTTTTTTGTAGTTTAATGTTCCCACTCAACTTTTTTCAGGTCTCTCTCTCTGTCTTTTCCTCTTTCAGCTACTACTTTCAGCTTGGTGAAATGAAGCAATGTCTGCTTCATTCAAATTCTCCTGATTTAAGGGAACAATGCTGACACCTGTTCTCCAGTTACATTATTCAATCTGTTCATCCCATTTAGATGTGTTCCAAAATCCTCATATTGTAATCCTACTGGTGAATCCCTAGTGGTTCTTATTTTTCTTTTACATGTACATACAAAGTTTTTAAATATTCTGCTTTATTAAACAACTTTTTGTACTTTTTTTTTCAGGCTTTGTGGGCTGTGCTTTCTACTGTGTTCCTTCACTGTAATCTCAAAGCAGACTGCACAAACTGAGAAATTTGTTTGAAGAGATTCTATAGTCCTGGTTTGCAGGCATCCAGCAAGAAAATAATACACTACACATCAAAGACCATACTAGACCAAAAGCCTACTCTGCCTAGAGATGAGATGCGAAGTCATGACTAGTGGCGTTTATCTCTTTATGTTAGATGTATAAAACAAGCTGTATTTTCCGTAGTCCTAGATACATGATGGTGGTGGAAAGTACAGAAGCATGAACAGGCTGATCTCCCTTATTTCATCCCAAATCCATCACTTTCTCTTCTCTCTCTTAGAGTAATGTACAATTGTACTAACTTAAAAAATTTATCTTTGTCAACCAACCAGAAAAAAATCTGCAGTATTCCTTAGAAGTTCAGCATAAAATGAAGTTTCCTTCATATTAATTGCTTATGAAAAGAGATTATGAATGTTAAAATCATGGAAATAGTTCTGGTATTTCAAATAAAAAAATCCCTTTCAGCTTTTTTCTCTCCAAAAAAGGCAAGAAAACAAAAAGAAATACACAAAACAGACTAATTGCAACAATGGGTAAGAAATTCTCGTCTTCTCATCTTGACTCCCTTCTCCTTCCCATACCATAATTTTTACAAAATTATTAACAACTTTGATGCCTTGTAATAGATTGTGTCGGGCAGCCCTAGATAGCGACAATTCTAATAGTACTAGCTGTAATAAATAAAGGTAATTAAATTACGATTTTCTTTCTACTGTTTATATAACATTTCAGCTTTTCTAGTCTTTCTCTCTCCCCCTGTTCCACCCCCCGCTTTACTTTGGTGAAGAATTCTATCTCACCTTTAATTTATGTTACCAGATACAAGTTAATTTTCCGTACAGATTGGATGATTTTAAAGGAGTCAAATTCAAATTATACCACATTATCAATGGTGAACATTTTCACTTATTAAATAAATGACAGATGCAGAATTATGTACGAACAGTTGATAAAATGAGATCAAAAACTGTAAGGAATGGATAAGAAGTTTAATCCACTTTTTAGAAACAAACTTTAAGGGTTAAGAAAATAAAGTAAAAAATAAAGCATTCAAGGTCTTAAAAAGGTTTGGACATAAAATATCTGTTGTCATTGAATAACATTCCTCTTGAGGTAAAAAGGCCAATAATCTAGTTAAATACTCATACCCAATTTCATGAAATGGCAAGAGGAAAGTAAAAGCAGATACCTCCCCTGTGTGAGCTTTCTGTTTGTTAATTACACTCTAGCTAAATTACGCAGACACCATCTGTTTCACTCAGAAAATATATGGAAACTTGAAACAAAGTTGCACTGAACTATGTCTTTCATCCATCTCCTCAAATATATTTATTTCCTGATTAGTAAAAAATGTCCATATATCAACAGGGTAATTTCGGTTGTGTAGCTATTTATGAGTTACTTTTAAATTCTTAAGGGATAACAAAAACTCTGTGATTCTAATGAGTATACACCCAAAGTGTGCAACATCAAGTATTTGAGAAAGATCACTGTGACTTTGTGAGCCTGGACTGGAGAGTAAGAGAAATGCTGAGGCAGTAACATTTCATGGATACTTTAAACTGTTATCATTAGATCTCAACAGACTGCAAGAGCATGGAGAATTAAATAAAATACCTCTTCTTTCAGATGAAACTCTAAAACCTCTTTTCAGGTAAAGTACTGGAAGTACACCAGTAGCTTCTTTATGGCTTTACTCCCATGTACCATCCATTTTTCCTTGCAACTCCATTCTTATTCTACATCAATATGTTTTTCCACTCACTCTAAATGACTCGCTGAATAAGTTCAGTGCATAAAGCTCTTTCCATTCCCTTTTTGGCCTCAACTCTAAATAAAGGAGCATATCTGAGGCTGGAAAGTAGACATGTGAGACTCTCCCAGGCAGGCTCTGCAAGAGGGTGAGGTATTAAAATGGCAAAAATATCTTGGAGATAAGGAATTAAAAACTCTATTCATGGCTTCAAAAACCAGCAGGTGGACCAGAGGCACTCTTTGACTACAAATTAAATATCTTTTTTTTACGTCTCATTCACATATTTCATTCTTCTTTCAAATTACTGTGTGAGCACACATGTATTTGTCATGCACATAGAAAGAAAGAGGGCAGAGGGAAACAAGGGCTAATACAACTACCAAACACAGGGAGCACAAGGTAAATAATGTTATCATTAAGAGTATCTCTGTTGACCTGTGTTAGAAACATTGCTACTGCTAGACAAAATGATGATATTAGATCAGATCTTGCTAATCTTGAAAAAATATACATATATTTTACTGACCAGAAAAACAAAAAAATGGACCTCAGTCAATGATTTCTTCTGTATCAGCACTAAAAATGTCTAAAGGGATTTAATAACAGTTAAGTAACCATTTAGATTTGTCACCATACTGCCAGTAATAAGATGAAATAGTGCTAGGAGGCAAAAGGGAGAAGGACACTGCTGTTCCTGTAGTGCTGTTTCCCATTTCATCCCATACAAGCACAGCAGGAACAACTCTGCACAGATGTTTCTGAAAACAGAAGCTCTTATTGATTAGAAAAGGATGGAGCCTTTAACATACCTACATCACCTTCTCTGTGAAAAACACTAACCATAATTATGAGCATCCTGGCACTGCCCCAGTTGCCCTTGAAAGAAAGCCAAATTAGCAAAGGACAGGATTTTTCTTTTAAGATAAAAATATAGCTTTATAACAAATCTGTAAATCTGGGCCAATTCTTTCCCTATCAAAATCAGAAATGTTGTCACTGATTTCAGTTGTTCCCAGGCTACAATTACCTGTGAGTGAACCACCTTATAAAAAAAAGATAGAAATTAAATCAATCAACTTACTTGAAAACTGTATGGCAAATCCAGATTTGCTGATATAAAAATCTGTATCAAACTGGATAGTTACTATGTTGAGTGTACTGTGAATGCCTTCAGGAACAAGGGATCCACTAATTTCTTTGAGTAACATCTCATTCTCAGGTGGACCATCCCAAACTCGTAGAATGTCATGGGATGCCTCAGTATCAAAAGCAAGAAACTGGAGGCTGTAAGAATACCATGATTTTTTGTCAGCTTTCAGACTGCTCAACAACATATCTTAAGGAACAAAACTAAACCAAAAAAGCAAATAAAATTTGATTTTCAAGAGTAATTTCCCATAATGTTTCACACCTTTATCTCTGGATGCTTAAAAACATAATACACAAATGTATCTATAATAATTATTTGTCTAATGTGAAATATGTTGCTTTAGACATTCAAATAATCTATAAATATGCACATATTTTGAGAAAATAATTTTGGTTTTTTAAAGACAATATTATGTATCACATTCCCATCGAAACAAGTTAAACAGAACTGTAAACTCATGCAATTAGCGATACAGTGTGAATAAATGTCTAACTAAAAAGAACTACTGAAATACAGGTTTGTTTTTTTTTAAATATAGACTCTTCCACTAAACAGTTCTGCTGATCCCAGCACTTCTACTTTGTACATATTCAATCTTGTAACTTTGGCATTAAAACAGCATTTGTATTAGATAAAACAGATTTCCAACATTTCTAAACATTTCTAGTTTTTATATATACAAACATGTATTGATAGAAGTTATAAGAATTATTTTAAAATTCATCAGTGTTTCATGAAATTCTAACCAATTTTAAACCAAAATTTCATTTTCATCAGACAATATTTATTGAAAAACAGTTTCAATACAAACCTACATGTTCAGACTTAGAATTTCAAAAATAATAGCCTTGACCTGCATCTTGAATTTTAAATCCTAAATCCCCCTTTTCTCCACTCTATAGGAAAGATTTGATTAATGTATAAACAAAAATATTTGTTACAATTTTAAGATTTGTTTTCAGTACCTGACAATATTTCCTGGGTCTACTTCAATCACCCACATGCAACGCAGATTGTTGTCATAGGGAAAAGGATAGCCAGGAGATAATATTCTTCCTGATGATTCTCCTTTAAAACGTCCTCCACATTCAGCTAAAAAAAATGAATTACACAAGGTGTTACTTTTAATTCATTACGAATGGTCTTCCAGCTAGTCATCTGAGCGATCAGTTCATACATGTACTGCTTTGCTTATTAAGTAACAGAACTAAAGTGACTGTACGCCCTAAGACAGTAAGACAACATATAAGGACTTGAAGTGCCTTAGGGAATGAACCTGTAAATGTGGGTTTACTTAAATATTTCTTTTTATTTTCCTGTGGCACCTATGTTTTTTAATAATTTTGAATACACCATAATAGCTAGAAAACATACCATTATTTAATGAAAGGAACATGGATTGGTACTTAAAAAACAAACAAACAAAACCAACAAAAAAATCCCCACCTATGTATTTAAAAAAAAAATAAAAGAAAGAAGATGACAGAAAACATATTAAGTAAAAGCAGGCTATTCAGAGAGAAAATTAGCTTTTCAGCCTACGAAAAAGAAAAGTTACAAAACTTTTCCTCACAGTGAAGCTATATATTTCATAGAGGATAACAGATGGTAAGTAGCTCCCTCTTAGATGGCCTCAGACAGTCATTAGGCAAAACTGAGTATGTCATAATCTTAATGCCTAATCTTTAAGAAAACCTGATTTTTTTAATGTAGATCCCTGAGGCCTTTAAAGCCTTCCTATTTCGCTTTCCTTCTTTTTAAAGTCCCTGTAATGTTTTCTCTCTTGTGAAGTCCAAAGCCAAAATAATGCTTTGATTAGATCTCTTGGTATCATTAAAATGCTGTTTTATTTTGATTTAACATCACCTAAAATATTTAGTTGAGAGATTTATTACCTTATGATCTGTGAGTTCTGTGATAAAATATAATTGAAATGCTACTCTTGATGGATTTTCTGACATAATAAAAGCAAATTTGCAGAGACAGGTGGCCTTTCATATCTTTTTTAAGCGCTTTGCCAACCCATTAGTTCCTAAATACTCTAAAAAAATTTTTTTGGTAATTATTCAACTCGGAAGATAGCATAGTCTGTTATTCTTCCACTAGAGTAAGGATATAAATAGAATACACTATAAAGAAAAAATTACTCACTGACAAACTGAATTAAATTAAAAATTAATTATGTTTCACAAGTTTATAATTTCTAATTATCACACAGGAAAACCAGTTTGCTTTCTTATTATGATTTTTGAAGGTTCCCTCCCTCTCCCAAGTGTCTTATTTCTGCACCAAGTTTCCAGCTCCCCAGTCTTGCTCATTGTTGAATCTGCTGTGCAAGCGGTGACTTCTCAGAAAGCAGCATCCTCTCAGGTTGCAGTCAGCAGTAACAAAGCAAACCCCTTTTTATCTTACATCTCCAAGTTGCTTCCTATGAAGACAAACCTAATTAAGAATCTTAACTTTGCCTGCAAGTGTCAATGCTAAAGAGTCTTCTAAGGATATCAAGTCAAGGGATATCAAGTCAAAGGAAATATATATTATACTACATTTCTTCCAGCAAATTTCATGGATAATATATTGTATTTTAACACATTACATGTTTAAGATTCATGTTTACTACAACTTCTTGAAAACAGTTTTGCCATTGTCTTGTCAAAGCCAGATTTTTACATAAAATAATACTATAACAAAAACAGTAGCATTTTTAAGGTAATTTCTGATAACAGCAGCAATTTAAAGTGTCTGTTGACTTATGTTGCTCATAAATATCAGGAAATGATTTTATTTGTACATGTCAGCCTAAAATATTTCATGCAAAGCACCACTGTTTTCACAGGTTCTGGAGATTTGCCTGAACAATCTATAGACACTAAAAGATCTCATGGTGGGCTGAGACCAAGTTCTTGTAAGCACAAAACTTGAGTGCATAGAGCTACCTGACTCATAAACAAGTATTCTGGAAATAAAGGGCATCAGTGTTACAAAAATGATACTTTTTTTTTCAATTTCCTTCTGTAGCAAAGAAGCTTAGTTTCAATCTGATTCTAAAAGTGGATGTTGAAAGGACTCCTATAAACCAGAAATTTTAGAACAGTTTTACTGCTGATTCAGCTTCACCTACTGCTATTTAAGCGATTACTGAATTTAAAGTCTCAAAAACTAACTCGATGTTCAGACTCAGGCTTTTGTTTGGACTTATTAAAGATATACCTAAAAGACGTCTCATTCCTGTACAAAAACCTTTTTGATATAATTTTGCTATTTTCTTTGAGGAACATTTCTAATATGAGCATTTTTTTTCTTACTGATCTTGTGCGTTTCTTAACTGCCTTTCTGCTTCTTAGTTCTTTTCTAGCCAATTATTTCATCATTTTGTTTCATTACTAGGACATCATTAGTCTTTTGCTGTATATTTTTCAGACTAAGACAGCAATGGATGTCTAAGACATTTTATAGGATTCATATTGCATCACTCCAAGACTATTTTAAGCATCTGCAGTGATCCTTAATTAACATTAAAAACTAGAATGTATCATTATTTACATTGTCATTCAAAAACTTTCTGGCTTCTTAATCTTGTCATTTGTATTAATTATAATTCTTTTAAAATATATTCAGCCAAACCTATGAAGTCCTCAGGTTGGGATGGATACTGCTGTTGACACAGACAACAGCTTTACAACTGTTCAACTCTCTCTGGATGCAAGTAACATGTTATACTACTTGGCTATGGAGAAATACCTAACTGAAATAAACAAAATCAATATAAATCATTCTGAAGTTCACTTAAATGATCTATGTATTTTTATTTGGTTAAGGAAGAACAATACATACAAATACATGGTATTCTAAAGTGGATGGATAAGTAACCTCCCTGTGAATAGCAGATTAATAGATATGCTTTGTATAAGATTAACTGAAAACTCAAGAAATTTGTACTACAGATTGATTCACATTCCAAACAAATTCACCTATGTAGACCATTTCAGAATAATTATAATGTAGTTTTCACAAAGTGTCTGGTGGCAGTGCAATACCTAGGTGTTTAATTTGTCTAATTTTTTTGAAAGATAATGATTTGAGTTGGATGGTTTACTAGTACTGAAACAAAAAAGAATACAAAACCTTGAGTATATGTAGCACATTATCACCTTTAACAGAGGTCCAGATTCAGCTCTGGATTTCATTCTGTTGATATTTTTCATTAGTTTATATCAGCTCTGAATCTAGCTCTCTTCCTAATCCAAAGATGGCCAAACTGTACCTTTTGAGATCATAGAATCATAGAATGCTAGGGGTTGGAAGGGACCTCTGGAGATCATCTGGTCCAACCCTCCTGCCAGAGCAGGTTCACCTAGAGCAGGTTACACAGGATGGTGCCCAGGAGGGTTTTGAATGTCTCCAGAGCTGGAGACTCCACCACCTCTCTGGGCAGCCTGTTCTAGCGCTCTGCCACCCTCCAAGTCAAGGAGTTCCTCCTCATGTTCAGAGCATGGAACTTCCTATATTCGATTTTATACCCATTGCCCCTTGTCCTATCACTGGGCACCACTGAAAAAAGACTGGCTCCCTTCTCCTGGCACCCTCCCTTTAAGTATTTATAAGCATTGATGAGATCCCCCCTCAGTCTTCTCTTCTCCAGACTAAAAAGACCCAACTCCCTCAGCCTTTCCTCATAAGAAAGATGTTCCAGCCCCCTAATCATCTTTGTGGCCCTTCGCTGCACCTGTCTTTCCTAAAAAGAACATAGCCATCCATGACAGCATTCCAGTCATGGAAGCTATCCCACCATGTCTCAGTAATTGCTATGAGACTATGGCCATGCGACTGCACACAGATGTCCAGTTCTTCCTGTTTGTTTCCCATACTGTGTGCATTGGCATATAAGCATTTCAGGGAGGCAGATGGGCACGTAGTCTTTGCCATTCAGGGGCAATAGACTTTCTGAATCTCAAAAATACTAGCACTCTGCCCCACAAGAGCCGGGCTACCATCCCCAGGTATCTCTCTAGTGAGCCCAGTTACATCCCTGTGCCCCTTCAAATCTAGTTTAAAGCCATCTCAATGGGAGATGTATGCAATCATGTATACATCTCATTTGGAGATATTAATTAAATCCAGAGACCTTTCTCCAAGCAAGCTCTGTCATGTAAGGGACACATAGCAACAGTGTTTATCTCCCTTCTGTGAGCTATTCTAGTGACCCCCTTCCAACAGACCTAGATTTGAACTATTTGAGGGTTTGAGTATTTCCTTAGAACACAAGAAAGTTCAATTTCCCACAGCTGGTGTAAATAGTGCACAGTACCTAATCTAGATAATCAGTAAAAAAAAAAAAAAAAAAAAGGAAGGAATAACTTTAAATATATTTACCTTGGTCTGTTTTAAAACTAAGCAAGAACTCACTCCTATATATGAGTGTTACTACAGTGATACTTATGATTTTTAATGCTTATAATGAAACTGAACACATAAATTGTTGTTCAGACTTCTAATCTCAACTTTCTAGCACCTTCACATTTTATTTGATCTTTTTGTTTCAACTTCCATCATATGTTCTTTGTACAGCTCTTATTTGCTACTTGCACCTTCCAATGCCATGCTTTTCCCCTAATTCTTTGGTTTCATATA
This sequence comes from Chionis minor, assembly GCA_013398295.1. Classification (NCBI taxonomy): domain Eukaryota; kingdom Metazoa; phylum Chordata; class Aves; order Charadriiformes; family Chionidae; genus Chionis; species Chionis minor. The sequence goes on from VZSF01009108.1 coordinate 185,030, forward strand.
TCTTAAATTACACAGAAATTAGTTAAAGTTTATAAAAAATTTTGGATTCAAGTATTTATTCTCTAGCTATTTTTCTAAGAGAGCTGTTCAGTTCTTATTTGTTGCATACTTTTCCTAAATGGGCTTTATGTGTTGATAAAGATATGCCAAAGTACATTGTTTTCTGTCAAACTTAAATCTATACACAAAGTGCATTTCACCCCTTGCTTCCCCTACTCACTCAATCACAATTTCCTCTAAAAGGAGATGAAAAAGGATGAAAATTACTAAAATATTGAAGTCTTGTCTTCTTTTTGCTCTCCTATGGAAGAAATTGAGCCTGTAGGTACCTGCACAACTCATGAAGTTATTGTAATGCTGTAATAAAGAGTGTAATATTATGTTATTCATCACTGCCACATAACAGAAGCCAAAATACAATTTAATTCTATATTTCTTTGTGTCTTTAAAGGGTTTTTTTTTTAATTTCTTATTTATTTATTTTTGAAAGGTTTTCTAGCTTAATGCTATTTAGATACAGTTAGAAAAAAAAATTAGTTTTAGAAAGCCTCATAAAACATATATTGTCCTGGCTTTCTGATTCAGCTGTCTTTTTATGTTGACTATTTGCTGACTGTAACTAGATTTTCACACATTAAGAATTTCAGTATGCATTAATGTTTAATAATTCCTATCTTTTTTAAAACTAAAAAAGGCAACACCACTCACACAGATGAGATTTATGCAGACAGATCTGTAAATTTATATGTAACATACATTTGTATGTATGTGTACATACAGATCAAATTTCATATAGCTCTAAGAATCCTTGCAATTTTTTTCTTTCTTATATTCAGATAATAATTTAATTAAATATAAAATAAAAGAGTCTAATACCAATACATGATGGCAGAGGATAGTCCCATGCCCTTCTTTCCCCAGTCATACACTTCAGAAGGCTATTTCCATGGAGTGTGTAACCTGGATTGCATCCGTAAATTATAGTGCTTCCAGCAAAATGGCCCTGGTCACTGATTTTATACCCAAACTGTGGCACACCAGGGTCATCACAATGTGAAAGCTCAAAACCTGTGGTAGGAATAAAACATTGCAGTTACAAAATCAAACAGATAAGTACATTAATGAAATTAAGATTTTCTGTTTTTGAATGGAAATCAAACATTTTCAGACTTCATGTAACAACATATTTAAGGTTTCTTTTCTGTTTTTAAACAGTCTAAGTAGAATGATAGTCTATACCCCTCACATAGAGCATGTAAACCAAACTGTTTCAAAACATCTTTTTTTCTAACAGTCTAGTTAAAGACTGAGAAGGAAAGCAATTATCATTATCAATCATTTCTAAAATGATATCATAAATTATTAAATGGAATTTAAAGTGACTGTCCATTTACTTTGATGACAATCTAGTTTGTGAATAGATATCCAAAGGCTTACAAACAAAATTGCCAAGCAGATTTGTTTGCTATTGTGCAGAGTAATATCAATGGCCCAATAGCATCTATGGCACCAAAGAAATACTGTTATATTCATCAATCCCTATCTTGATCCTGCATTCATTAGTTTTTAGATTTAAAACTACATGCAAGAAGCAATGATAATGACAATGTAGAGAATTCAAACCAAAGAATTTGGACATTTTTGGAGAATTAAGAGGTGAGGATCAAGAAGGAAAAAAAAAATAATTTGTGTGTTATACAGAAACAGTGAAGTATATTAACATTTGGGGAAACATAAACTGCAATTTGAGACAAAGATTTTATATTCCAAATAAGGTTTTCTATTGTTAACTGAGAAGCAGCTTGAAACTTCACTTTGTTCAAAACGAAGTGCATTTTATCAATATTATGCAGCTCAAACTGTTTGTAGATGACAAAGGCAGTTTATATCAGATTGATATTCCTATATGTAGGTGACATGGGAGCAAATGAAAGTTTTTTTGTGTCTGCATTGTTCAGTGAAGTCATTTACACAGTATTTGTCCATCTGGTCAACAGTTGGTAGCCTTTCACTATCTCTCCTCAGGTACTGAATCATTACTACTAATTGATTGAAAAAATGTTCATTATTTTATTTTACAGACAAAATGCTTCAGGTTGGATAGGGCTCTTTGCTCATATAAGGGAAAAAAAAAAATAAATAGGTCAAATGTTGTACCTTCCCAGCTCTTTCATTCAGCTCATTTAATGCCTCACTGAAAATGGCTCACCTCCTGAAGAGCCTCCACAACCTCTGAGCTGAACTTTTCTCATTTCTAGCCAAGCTATTATTTGCCAGTACAGACTCCACCGCAGAAGCCTTAAAAGAGGCTACACTACTTACCTGTCACAAATGTCACAATTCCTATTTGAACTTCAATAAAACAAAAAGCTGGAAAAAATACAAGTTTTGATGAAGAAATGAGTAGCAATGAGAATTCTGTGGTGGATAAAGATAAGGATAATTGGGAAGTGCGTCCCAGCTGAACCTTTTTTAATATTGCCAATCTGGATACTAATTGACTAGTTAGTATTTCCTGTCCTCTAAGAAAATTGTTAATTACACTGTGTGAAAAGAAATTAAAATGTGCCTTCATCCCTGAGATGTTCTCATCTCTGGATGGCCTGCTTACAGACACAGAACCAAAGTAGTCTTTTTTAACTGACCACTTCCCTCTTGAGGGTGAACATGTAACTCCACTGCTTAAGCATAGGTACTAGCAGTGCTTTTGCTGCCCTAAGTGTATTTCAGTGCTGGCAATTCTGGCAACAGGACCAAAGGGAAAACTGTATCCTTCTGGAGAAGCACCTCATATCTAGGGGCCTAGTGAAGGCAACAGTTGGCTATTTTAGGCAACTGAAATAGCACGAATGCTCACAACGTGTCCCTGAAGACACAGAGTGTTTCATTACAGCTTGTGTGGGTTTTCTTCACCACTTAAAAGCATCAGGGTAAGCCCACCCCACGGTACTTTTGGAAGGTTTCATTGTCTACATCTATGCAAAATAAATATTAGCTGTCTTTCCCCAAATGGGAAATGGCCAATCGGTGAAGATCAGTGACATGAGATCTAGTAGGAGGCCAGTAACTCGAGTTGTGCCCTAAGGGCCAATACAGGGTCTGATTTTGTTCAACATCTTCATTAATGATCTGGATGATGCAGCAGAGTATCCACTCATCGGGGTTGCTGATAGCATCAAACTGGAAGGCGTTTGGTACACCGGGTGGTCATGCTGCCATCCAGAGCAACCCCTACCGGCTGGAGAAGTGGGCAAACATGAACCTCAGGAAGTTCAACAAGAAGTACAATGTCTTGTACCTGGGAAGGAACAATCCCATGGCCAGAATATGCTGGGGGATACCCAGCTGGAAGACAGCTTTGTAGAAAAGGACTTGGGGGTCCTGGTGGATGCCAAGCTGAACATGAGCAGAGAATGCTAATGGTATCCTGGGCTGCTTTAGGAGGCATGTTGTCAGCAGGTCGACAGAGGTGATCCTTCCCCTCTACCCTAAGCACTACTGAAGCCACATCTGGAGTATGGTGTCCAGTTCTGGGCTCCCCAGTACAAGAGAGATGTGGAGTTACTGAAGAGAGTCCAGCGAAGAGCCATTAAGATGATTAAGGGATGGTGGGATCTCTCCTATGGGCATAGACTGAGAGAGCTGGGAATGTTCATCTTGGAGAAGAGAAGGCCCAGGGGGAATCTTATCCATGAGTATAAATCTGAAGGGAGAGTGTAAAGGAGATGGCGTATATTGAATCCAGCTGGGATGGAGTATATTACCTTCATAGCAGCCCATACAGTGCTTTGTTTTAGATTGACTAAACCACCGTTGATAACACACCAGTGTTTCTGCTATTGATGAGCAGCGCTTGTACAGCATCAATTCCTTCTCTGTTTCTCACTCTGCCCCCACAGCAAGTAGGCTGGAAGAGGACACAGCTGGGACAACTGTACCAAACTGACTGAAGAGATATTCCAAGAGATATATAATATCATGCTGAGCAATAAAATTGGGGGATAGTCTTTCCAAAGGGACCATTGCTCAGAGACTGGCTGGACATTGGTCTATTNTTTGTTTTAGATTGACTAAACCACCGTTGATAACACACCAGTGTTTCTGCTATTGATGAGCAGCGCTTGTACAGCATCAATTCCTTCTCTGTTTCTCACTCTGCCCCCACAGCAAGTAGGCTGGAAGAGGACACAGCTGGGACAACTGTACCAAACTGACTGAAGAGATATTCCAAGAGATATATAATATCATGCTGAGCAATAAAATTGGGGGATAGTCTTTCCAAAGGGACCATTGCTCAGAGACTGGCTGGACATTGGTCTATTTGTGGGAGGTGATATCTTTGCATCACTTGTTTTTTCTTTTTCTCTTTCCTCCCTATCTGTATTTTGACCCATAAGTTTTTCTCACTTTTTCTCTTCCAATTCTACAAGTATCTACAAAAGATGATTCTGCATGGTTCAGGCTAATAACTATTCAGGCTATGAAAGTACATTCTACAAGAATGCCTGTCTCAAAAGACAGGAAATGTTAATGATAAGGTTCAAGTGCTGAGTTTGGACGTACCAATACGAATAAGAAGAATGGAATACTTTGACATTTATATAGTAACACAGCACTGGAAAGCCTGTTTTTAATCACAGGGTTCAGTCCTATGCTATCACAGGATATACATGGTATAATTATGCTACTTTAATCTGAAAAATAATTACATACTGTTGTAGTATCTTGAAATATTTTCCTTTCTTTCTGCTAGATTTATTTTTATTAGAATCAGTTTTTAAAACATGATGGAGAGTTTTTGGAACATAAGAACATTTATTGAACAGGTGAAAATGAATGACTTAAGCATAGGGAGAAAAAAGGATGTTGACAGCTGCATTGCAGAATTACCTTATAATACTGTTATGCTTGCTAAAAATATAATAATATTATATCTATATAATAATTAAGCAATGATGAAATTATTGTACACTCAAGAAGTCATATACATTATGTGTCATTATGTGTACACCCTCTAAGCCAGAGATATGAAAAGATTTTTTCTCTTCTAATCTTTACAGTTTAATTCTGTCAGTCTACATATAGGTAAGAAGTTTTTCTTGGGAATCTTTCTTTATCATTTTGGTTCCAAATTAGATTATTCTAAACAATCCAAACTCAGAAATTGCTAGTCTAATGCAAAGTTAGTATTGGATACAAGTCTTAAGATGGAGAATGTCATTAACTTATGAATTACCTTTATGAAAAAATGTGTTTTGGTTACACATTTAAAACTACTCACATGCTTAGGTATTTTTATGTGCTAATACAATTAATACTTCTTATCCTTTCCAAGACTGAAAAAGTTTCAAAATAACCTTTTAGAAAAAACAACAGTGGTTTAAGTATCAAACTACGCAAAGTACTGTCAAAGCAAGATTTCAGTATGCTATGTGTCTTGGGTTATTTTGAGGTACAATTATGCAACTATATTATTTTTATAAGTGATGAGTGATTTCCTATTGATTTTATCATTATTTGTCTTTTGACTGCATTTTCATCATATGAGCAAAGAATTTTCATTCCTCTAAAATCATCAACCTCTTACTACTGTTTTCTCAAATACTTACTGGTATACACAAGCTGAAAGCCTTCATCAGTTCCCTCCGTGTCTGAGTTAAATTCCAACCACAAATGATTTGAAGTACTACTTAGCGTGAGGCCTCTTAACGATGCCCCAGTATATGCACCCAGCAGATGAGCAGTGTTGTCTTTTCCATCATAGATCTGTGAAGAAGATACAAGTTTTAGAGCTATGAAAAAAAAAGAGATATTTTATTTACAAAATAATTCTGTACATCTCCTTTAAGAGGGAGGACAGCTCTGCCAAGGAAGATCTATTGCTAGTCAACCCAAAGTACTATTTGGATATGCTGTTTGTCTCTCTTGAGTTAAGTTGATTTAATTGTGGTGATTTTTCAAATGCACAATTTAAAATATGTCAGTTTCTTTCTTGCATAACAATAGAGGTGGGCAGAGGTGCCATATCAGCTCAGTGTTGCTAAATCTCTGTGTTTTCTCTTTCCCTGCCAGTATTGCAATGCTGGTCACAACCTATCAGCAAACATCTATTTTTTGTAGCTGTGTCTGCCTCAGTCACTGAAGTAACATAGTAGAAAAGCTCACATCTCCCTAACTTTGGCTTGTTAAATAAAGATCTGCTTTTTTTTTTTTTTTTTCCTATGTAAAAAGAGGTTCAAATATAACTTTAAAGTAAAAGAAGAGCAGGAGATAAAATTAATCACACAACTGTTTCTGTGAGTTCAAAGAGTGATGTAAGCTTTGTGTAAATTAGAGTGCAGCACTTTTATTATTTATTTTTCTTTACAAGTTGTTCTTTTCCATATTTGAAACAGAAACTTCTATCAGACTACTAAATATATAAAAATCTTTTAACAATTCTCAACAAATTTCCTTACAAGGTTGGTTGCTTTAACACATCACAGGTTGTTGCATTCCTATCATTCCTAAAAACAGTTAAACTATAACTTAAGAATAATTGCTAACCCAACCACTATGTCCTGTAGGATTTATTTAGTGACTTCTACAACAACTAAAATGGGCTTTAAGATAAAATTCATTTGAAAGTCGGTAAACTGACCTTTGAATAATTTTAAAATTGCAGTATAGGTAAATTCCAAAGCTTTAGTAAAAAAATACAGAATTGTCTCCAGTTCTAAACAGGTTTAATTCTATTAATTTGAAATGTAATTAAAGCTTGTATTTGTAAACAGAAATCTATACCACAATGAAGTCTAAACAAGTACACCAGCAATAGTAGTAAGGCAACAAACTGAATGTGAAATATTATGATGTCTGTGTGAATGTGAGAATGACTTATAAATGTAAATTGTATTTTGCAGAAATCCTCATGTCTCTAGTAATACAGTGACTTTACATTTAAGATATCCTGAAATAAAACAAATAAGCCTTTTCTAGTCATCTCCAAAGAATAAATAATTGTACAGCAGTTTAAGAAACACAAGACGAGTTGGTGTCATTCCTTCTTTTTTACTGAAACAAGCAAATAGATCCCAAGCAAACTGCACATTCCATAGAATAGAATAGAATCATGAAATCATTTAGGTTGGAAAAGACCTTTAAGATCATCTAGTCCAACCATTGACCCTACTCTACCAGGTCCACTACTAACCCATGTCTCTAAGAAAAATGCCAATGTCCTTTAACAGAGTAAAAATAAGAAATTAAAGGGAAAAAATGGTGCAATTAATGCTTATTAACTAAAAATTAATTTTTAAATATAGTATTAAAATAATATTAAATTGTACTAATAGTATTAAAATTCTTTTCATAGTTTTATTTAAAACTTCTTTAAAACTATACCGAGATCAATAATCAAGCCAGGGAAAAAAAATAAAAAAAAAAAAAGCAAACAAAAAAAAAAATAAATGGACTTAATTTTGCTTCAGTAACTGAAAGACGTCCGTTCCAGAAGAATTATTGCTATCCTACAGAGATATCTACATCATGACAGACTTAAAGAAAACCCAGTTTGTATTTGACGTTCTTTCTCCTAAACTCTGCAAGCTACTTATAACACCCAAAGATTACATAATAGTAATCCATTTCCTTGCTATATGTGTATCACTAATAATCAACCAAGGGAAGCTATTAGTAAGTTATAGCAACTATTCTCAATGTCTTTCCAGGAATTCCCATAAGCCACTTTATGATACAAATTTTCTTCATGTTAAAAGTTCCCCACACATACTTCATTGTCAATTTTGTTAACTGTCCTACCATATTAAACCTTTCTCACTGGCACACTGACATCTCTCCAGAATTGAAACTCTTTCTACTTTATGGGTTAACTAGCTCTCCCACTGTATAATACTTTTAAGCCGATACCATTTCTATGAAAGAACAAAATTGAAAGTACCCCAACACTGGAATTCTGTGATTCTTTGAGTATAACTGCATTTGAATGAGGGATGGATGTGACTCATTTGAACATGGAATTGAAATAATTATTTTCTTTTGGTTGCTGACTTTCAAATATTCAAAGTAACATGTAGCCCTCTTCTTGAGATAGTGGGGTCTCCTCTAGGACAACAAATGGATGCATATTTCATAGTATAATTCTCAATTTAAATAACATTGTCTTTTTTGTGCTTTATTCAAGTTAATGGGCTGTAAATAGAAATTTCTAGATGTAATTTACATGATGCAGTTTAAGTTGCAATGAAAGTGGTAACAGCCTACATTCTCTTGAGAGATTTGCAGAACCAGCATTTTTTTTCTAATCTTCCTAAAATAGGTGTGAGTTTTGCTAAAGATTTTGAATGAGTTAGTAATTCAGCTTCAGAATTTGACTGAGAAGATGAAATTATATGTGAATCAAGGTAGCATCATTATCTTATTTTTAAAACAGGAATATTCTTTCTTATATGCCTTGCCAGCACATCTTGATTTATGCCACTTGGTATGGCCAAGAATAATCATTATGAAAATATTACTTGGCTGGATGCATTTTCCTTAAAGTGATCCTATAGCTTTAATGCAAAGATATTTGATTCATGACTCTACAATGCCTAAATATGCAAGTGACAAGCTATTTGGAAAACAGAGGTCCATCCTTATCAGCTATTTAAAGGCCAAATCTGCTAAATATTTAATTCATAAAGGGGATCAGAAGCACAGAAAATTGCATCAATGTTCTTCATATCACAATGATATTTTGAAATGTTATAGGGAAGGATGCTAATAGTAAACACTGTTTATACAAATATGATTTGAACTGATAATGTTTAATTTGGGGACAACGGTTTATGTTTGCATTTCCAGTTAGAGAATAAATTAAAATTCCTAAGCTTTCAAGGGGCTCAATTATCAACAAATTCTAAATGAAAATTAATGGCCTTTTTCCTGCTAATTTATTTAACTCCATAAAACTTTAGCAAGAGAATAGTATAAAGTTAATGTAAAAATTGTTCATTTTAATCAAACTGTTTTTGAAATTTGCCATTGAAACATGAAAGACATATGGATATGAAGATTTGTGCCTTTATAAAGAGAAGAAACAGCATAAAATCAGCAGCTCAGAGCCGAGGCTGTCAACACCCTGTCAAATGTATCATTTATATCACATGCAAATAGAAGAATTAATATAAAGACACAAAAAGGCCCATATGTTTGGGAATTTTTTTGTCCCCTGCATTTATTACCTATTTCTCACTGATGTTTTCAGGATGATACTGCTAAAAGAATTATGATACCAAGTGTGGAGATTCTTAAGAAACAAATTAGCAAAAAGCTCCATACATTACCTCCCTTCAAAGTCTTTGCATGAAAACCCTCAAAAATTAAATCGTGTGCACACATTTCAAGGCTGGACCACAGGTGAGACAGCAAACAAATGCAGTAAAACTGAATACTCCATATTTTGCAGGAGCAGAGCGATGAGCCAAGCACAGGCAATGGGGACAGTAAATGCCAGTTCTTCTATTTGGTTTACTGAAACAGAGTTACCTGCCTGTTTCTGCACTGAGTGTTTTAGTATAAGGAAAAAGAAAGATTGCTTCATTACAGTATCAAAAATAATTTTTAAATCCATTTTTTTCCACATAGGTGAAATCTCATCTGGCACATCAGTTCTCATTCTACACACTGCCAAGAACATAACCTAATACAAAAGAAAAAAGATTCCTCAGAAAAAAAGTGGATGTTCTCTTTCCATCTCAGTCCTTTTCATACTTGGTGTTCCTTTCTCTTTTGTTTTAGGTTCTTTTGTGGAATCTGCCTGCAGATTTTTTCAGGGCGGGGGTTTCTTTTTTTTTTAACATTAGCAAAAAAATACTCTTTAATTAGTACCATGCATAGGTACGTTTTTATTTCTGTTATAAACTACTGAAAATAATAAAAAACCATATTATCTTTGTTCAAGCTTTAATTTTAATAAAAGATGCCTTTCCCCCAGTAAATTAGAAAAGTATATTGAAAGATCTTTGACATAAAAGAATAATTTCTACATTCAACTGATTTCAGCACAAATTAAATGTTCACCACTAAACATGGATTAGCGGTAACTCTGTTTCTGTGTAAATCTAAAGGGTTTGCTTACAGCTATGAAAGACTACAGTTTACAATCAATATTGGTGGATGGAGGTAAAAGCAGGGAAAAAAAAGGTAAAAATTTTCTCATACTTTGATAATCATGTATTCTTTTTCCCTGCCTTCCACATAGGTATTTAACTCTAAAAATTTTGAATTCTGGAAACAGCGCACAAAGTCAGTTATTAGTGCAATTACAAAGAAGAAAATGATTGTTATACAGTTTCTGAGATTAATATTAAATGGATTGGCATATAGTGACTTTACAGATCTTAAATTCTTCATATACCTTCATGAAACTTTCATGAATATTAAAGCAAGATGTGGCACTATCAAGAACAGGTTATAGCCCTACACACAAAAGAAGTATACACACATGTATTTCTGATAGTTCCAATAAAAACCAACTACCCAAACAAAAAACACACCTCCAACATTAATGTCAGTAGCCAGAGCAGTTACATCAAAGACAGAAAAAGAGAATTGCATACTAAAAGAAGCAAATGAAAAACAAATTATATGTTTTGAAACCTCTGTTCTATAGCAGTTCAGAATTGATAAATGGGAAATAAATCCTCCTTCTCTGCCTGGGGATTAACAGTAAGGGCGGTGATTTATGTGTTAAATATGCTGTTTCCCTCTAATGCTGTATTCCCAGTCCAGCTGTTTCATTGTTTCAATCACAGTGGCTGTCAGGTATAAATTTGATCCGTGGTCAGTTAATTCATGTTGCAAGCAGCAGACCCCATGACTTGCTTAAAAAATGTATCAAAAGTTTAGTAGAATATTCAGCCTATTCAGACTCTGAATGGAATTTTATCTGCATAGCTCAAATAACCTAAAATATTAGCTGACAGAAAAAAGTAACACAAAATACACGATTAACTTCTTTGTCAGGAGTTTCATCTATCAGTTCTGAAGAACAGACATGCTTTTTGCATTTCTTAACCAAAGTCTGTACCTAAAAAATGGAGCTTTAACTATGAAATATTATGAGGTTTCTTCATTTATGTTTGGGGAAAGGAAGCCCTATCTGGAAGATGTTGTTTAAATATCTTGGTTTCCAAAAGGTGAATTCCTTACCCTCCTTTGTTCATAGTTAAAAGGGGACTGTGTATTCACTATATGTCACTCAGCTGTTCGCTGTAAGACTGGATTTTTTTTTTTTAAAAATTAACCTCCAAACATTGCCATTTCTTATTTCAGAAAACTTCATTTTTCTTTACTTATCTCAGAGATTTCTTTGAGTTTGGTCAAGGCATTAACATTCGTATACATTTACAAATTACTGATATATATTAGGTCTACAGCATTTGTTGACTATTATTGATTCACTTAAAACTAAAGTATAACCTTAATGTCCTACTCCTGTAGCCAAAAGCGTATTCTCCACAGTCAGCAAAATAAGCAAATTAGGCAGCATTTTCCTTTTTTTTCATTTTAGATACGATTTCTACAAAAATAAAAGGAAGTCTCTGCAAATTTATCTTCAAAGATATTTTACTGGGATTAACATAAATCAGTCTAAGAGAATATAGGAAAAAAATGTCAATAACCAACACTACTTTTCTGATCTTGAAGATATTAATGATAAATTCTAGGCATATTTCCAAGTCAGTCACACACTAAATCTTCCACTGATTCTTTTTCAGCTCTTGGAGATGAGAAGTAATCAATAATAACAGGGATCAAAAGACAACTTTAGAACCGGTCCCATGAGAAAAGTTCAGAACAGTCTAACTGCTGCTTTGCATTTCCTGAAACAAGACTCCTTTATCAAATGAACACAGGAACAAACAATCTAATGGGATTAAAACAATTTGAAAGAACCGCATCTGAGAGATGAGGCAAGAAAAGACATGATTTGTTACACAGATATTCCTTCCAACAATATTAAATACTTAGTGCCTCTGTCTTGCTACAATGTCAGATAGGCTGAAAAAAGTGACAATCGTAATAAAGAATTTCTTGTAGTATTTTTAATAAGTTGGGAGGAACTTCATCTCATTATTATAATCCAAGGCTGTTGACTGGAAAAACAAACCCTCTATTTACTAGATATTACTTTCATCTAATAGACACACCTGAAAAACACAGCAAATATTTCTGCCACTGACATTTACAGCCTAGTGGTGGCTTCCCCCCATTTATAGTTATTTTGGCATTACTCTTAAGTTCGTATTAATTGAATAGCAATATTAAATAAATAAAGAAATTAATATATTTATAAGCCTCTAAGGTAACATTTTCTAGTTAAACATAAAAACCTGTAGTACGTATAATTGGAATGGAAAGTAGCTTCCTCCTTGCAATGCTACAAATTTTGCACTAAGATAATTGAGGAGGATGGTGTCAACCTAAAAAGTCTTGAGGAAAATGGAGCCATATAATTATACTGGATGGGCATAAAAAATTTGGACAGAAATATTAAGATAGTGATTTGGGTGGATAAGGGTTCAAGTTAAAATGAAGACCCAACTTCAAATCTTATGCTAATGTTGGTTCATTTAAAGATCTTACCATAACTTCACTAATTTTTCTGCTTCACTAAGAAATTTCAAAACTGTTAAAATGATATACTTGTATACATCATCTGGATGTTTTAATGGCAAATTGAATGACTGGGTTGTTTTTTGGGGTTTTTTTTGGTGGGGGTTTTTTTTCCTCCCTATGTTATTTATATGTTAATAAATATTAAGTATCTTTCAAAGCAAATCTTTCTGTATTAATTAATGTAAAAATTAAAAGGTATCTACTTGGTTCTGAACTAAGCAATGAGGCCAAAATAAAATAAACATACCTGTGCATGCTGGGTATCTAGTAGCCTTTGGTTTATCTTGTTTTGCTTGGGTTTTGTTTTAAGAAGAACATAATACTTATTTTTGTTTAATTTTTTTTTCCTTCTTGCTGCCTGATTTCATCTTACATTGGTAGTTTATGTCTGCTTATGCCTTAGGTATAATTAACCTCTTTTTGGAAGTGCCTACGTCTGAAAACTAATGACAGATGGCTAAGGTTAGATGTGATGAAACCCAGACTGCATTGTAGTTGTTTCATAGAAATATATCTTTCCATAATCCTTCTCATTTGAATAAATCCATGGCAGAACACAGCAGAAAACCTTTTTCTTTATCAAACATGATTGCCATGGTACCTCTTGTTCCTTTGATTTCTGAGAAGCAAGTTTTAGAAAATTGATTATTCTGAAAAATTAGCAGTTATTTAATCTCTTTTATGGATATCTTACTGCATTTAGATGGTACGACTCTCACCCTGATCATCATCAGTTTTAAATATGTCATTGGCTAAACAATATATACATCTGCAAATGTATATTTTGGGGAATACAGTAATAAAAATACATGAACAAATCAAAGTAAATGTTACTGAATTTGCAGGGTGAAGTCGTTCTATAAAACCAATGAATGTTCTAGTATCCTGTTTTTCCATTTTTTGTTTCTTCATTTAATGCAAAAATCCTCTTCACGTGTAATTACTGTGATTATCATTTTGCAGGAGATACTACATACCACACAAGATTAAAGTCATTTAAAGTGTAAACCTCATGTACAAAAGGTGTTATGTAGAGAGTGTATTAAATTAAGCTTCTGGGTGTAATGTTTATTATATTTAGATCACAACTTAAGTTCTGAAGATACTGAGGAAGAGAACAGAATTTCAAAAAGATTCATTGGTGAATATTTAAGACTAAGAATAGAATACAAATACACATTACTACAACACATAGTTTACAATTTCAATTTTTTTTTAAAATATGTGGCCAGAAAAATACTTTTTTTTAAGAAACAGATTATAAAAACTCCTCAAATTGCTTAATTTTTAACTTTTTAGAAATAGAATAGGTATAGATATGTATTTTCTAAGAGATAATATAAACTTACCTGATACTGTACTATCACAGACACGTTTAGAAATAACAAACAAGTTACATGATCACATACCTTAAGAACATCTCCTTGGGCTAAGTGAAATGTTCTGGCAGAAATATTGATTCCCTTCCCTGCTTGTACCTGAATGCTATAAATACATTCATGGTTGTTTTCATAGTTAAGAGGATAATTGGGAGACAATAGGATTCCTTCATTATTTGTTGTGGAGGCTCCACATTCAGCTGCAATTAAAAGAAAATGTTAAAGTATATTTTAATGGAAAATATAAATATTTTTAGTAATGGTGATAATGGGAATGTTAATGCAACCTAGTTCAACATTATTAACATTTATTGATACCTAAAATCTAATTCTAAATATATGTTCATGACAGTGATTGAAGGCTACAAGAATATTTCTAAATCACAATAATTTAATCAAAATATGTTAAATAATATGGAGAGTTATAATCATATTAATGGCACACTCCGTAATTATAATGTTTTAAAGGATCTTTCTTGAATTTTCTTTTGGAGGAAATATATTTTTACTTCTCCAATAGAGAAATTCATAAAGACTTGCAAATTAAATAAAATTACTCTAGAAGTTTATATGTGTACATATTTATATTTACATGCATGTATATAAATATAGTTACATGCACATACAAACATTTTCACACAGATTAATGAAAAAAGAGAATCTTTCTCTAATATTATTTTACTAAAATAAAGAACATAGTCAATGGTATAAATTACAGTAGAAAAACAATTATTCTGTATTCAGGAGATAAAAAATGGAAAAATGTCATTAACAAACAAGTAGAAAAGTATCAACTTCTGGAAGGGGGAGGGAAAGAAAGAAAAAGGAATGAAATGGGTTTAAGATGAAGAGTTAAAAATAGAAATAAGAAAGTGTTTTCAAGTAATATTGTTGTTATTACAGAAAAGAAACCTTATAGTTGAGGATTTCAGTGTAATCGTTACAATCATAAACGTTAAAAGTTTAATCACAAAAAAAACCCCAAAACATAAAAATTTGTGTCAATACTACATTAGGCATTAATAACTGACTTTCATTTACTATCATATTTTGGACTACTTACATAATTTTAGTTAAGACATTTTTATCACTGAGGTACCGGGTATTTTAAACGAAGACTGATAAAGTATTACAATTCTTTCCTTCCCTTTTTATTCAGTCTTGATATGTGGTCATTACAATGCAAGGACAAAAGCAGTTCCTCTCTTTTTAACAACTTTAGATTAATTTTAACTGTAACACTAAATTTTCTGGGTTTATGTTAATTTTCAGGATTACTTCAATATTCTTGATGTTTATTTTACCCAGTCTCATGGGAATGCACTTCAGTTATTTTAACCCAGAAAATTCATTGGTTTATAATTTCACAGGATAAGAAATTGTATTGTGCAAAACTATGTGGTACTTTTAATGTTTTGAAAAGATGTTTAAACAATCTATGGTATCTATTTTAAGAGCTATTATTGCTTCTTACTATAATTATAATCCCCCCACTAGACTTGTTTGAGCGAAATCCAGGATATGGAATATATACTTTGCATATGAACTTTGTATATTAAATGACAAAAATCCATTGATTAACTACACTTTCTGTGCACAGCTGAAACAAACATTGTGCAGAAAACCAAATCAGGCACATATCAAGGCAGGAAAAATGCTTGATGACTGTTTAATTCAATAGCAATACAAAAGTAGTACCCAAAAAATTCAAGTGTCCTCGCTTCATCATAGAATGGTTGGATACACACGATCTAGGAAGTGGAAAATCTTCTAGTCCACATGATCATGTCTACCCTTTTATTTCATTCTCAAATAAACATTTATTTGCTACTCTGAAGACGCATAGGGCAGTTTGAATTAGAATACATAGGAGTAAGATGATTGTAATTTCAAGTTTGCAGGTTATCCTTTCCCATTCTAGAGAGACATAAAAGTCAAAAGGCACTAGGTAATTATGGTATTAAGTTGATCCAACAACTCTGTTTTTGCCAGAACTGTAATTCAAAGCAATTTTTTTGATCTGAATGCAGCTGTGAGACAACTATTAGGACCTTTTTAACTAATATAATAGTACTTGAGATCCACACTACACTTTCTGTTAAAAGAAGGGAAATTTGTCATCTCATAATATCTCTCAATCTATTTGTACTTTTTTAGTTTAGAGGGAGAATGTTGTGTTCCACATTGTGGATGCCCCATTGTTGGAAGCATTCAAGGCAACCTGATCTAGTGAAAGATGTCACTGCCCACGGCAGGGGGGTAGACTCAATAATTGTTAAAGGTTCCCTCCTACCGAAACCATTCTGTGATTCTATGTACAATCTCATCCCTCGTATTAGCAGACAAAAAAGCAAGTTTAGTGACAGTAGTCTTGCAAACAACAGTGTAAAAGAATTTGTTCCATAGTATTCAGTTATATCATTACAGTTTCACAGGAGCACACACTGCAGCCTACAACAGTAGCTTCTTTTGTACACTTCTCAGAGGGATTCTCACAAAATCAAGTTAGTCCCTTGCTTCTCCACTTGCCTCCTGTCAGTGCAAATTATGAATTTAAATAACAAAACAAACCACAAAACACCAAACAAACACAAAAACCAGCCAAATAATTCTGAATAAATGTAGAATCAAACAGGGAAGATGCGCAATTAGTATTACAAGACTTTCTAAACTATACCATAGATATGTATAGCCAATATAGATATATAGCCAATCTCCACTTCTATTTGTAAACATGAACAGACATCTATGTTGTTTAAAATTACATGGAACTTCAGGTAACCTATGGTTGTCTTTTATTCTTTGATGTTAATATTATAGCATAAATCAAAAAAGACCAACATACTTTTACGAGCAGCCAAGTGCCGAGTAAAATGTTGTGAGTTCTTAAGTTAAAATAAATACAAATATTAAACATGTCGCTTGTTTAAAGTGTTTGGAAAACAATTTTGAGAGGAATTACAGTGTTGTGACAAAATAGAGACTGAAGAGGCAAACTGGAATAAAATTAAGTGAAATACAGAAGAGAAAAAAGAAGAGACAAAACATTTTTTAAGAAATAAAGGTCACAGAGGAATAGAAAGTCTGTGACCATCCTTTAAAAACATACTTAGAGCTGTTATCAGAAATTACAATCATTTCTGCACTTCCTTATTGTTTCATTTTTGGTAACATTCCCTATTCAATAGAGATGAAATTCAGGTTGTTTTAGTGACAAAGTTGTTCTTTTAAAAAAATCCACTTATTTCCACTGAAACTTAGAACTCATCCTATACACTTTGCTTGTAGATAAAAAAACATATAGGGAAAATATTCCAAATCCAGCTATGTTTCCAAAAATATTTTAATTCAGCCTTATATAAAGTACAAGGATGTAACACTAAAATTGAAGTAAATCACTGTTTCTGGACTTTACCAGAACTATAGAATAATTGCAGTATTAGAAAAGAAAATAAAAACTCACAGAAAAATAGTAAGGGGGAAATACTGATATAAAGAGTTATTTATAAGAAATGACTGCTATGCTTTGGTTATGAAGGTGTGTTCATTGCACATTTCTATAAGAAACCAGATGAGTTAGACTACTGTTTATTAGTGTATATAAATTCTGTAATAATAGAAAATGCCATTGTTATTGCAATCAAGGAATGAAATACATCTGTTTGGGTATTTTAACCATTTAAAAACAATTCTTCAATGAAGGGTTTTTTTTAAAAAATACACTCTATTAGGAAAATTTGCAAGATGTCTCACAATTCACCTCATGAAATGCTCACCATAAATGATTATCAAACAAAAAAATGTGACATATTGCTACTGAGTGGAATTTAGCCATTGCTTTCTTCAAGACAATCCCTTGAAATCAAAAGATAAGAGCCACAAATAGCAGTTCTGTATTTTGAAAATACGTTATTTCTTGGTTAGCAGACTAAGCTTATTGCAACAGTTTGACGGGGCGAATAAGTGAAAACATTCTAAAAAGGATTTTATCTTTAACAAATAGTGGTGGTAGGCTGCAAATCAACAGCTACTTCAAAAATTGTACCAAAATTTAGTGGTCAACACACTATTTCTTATAAAACTGTTAATCTTCAGAAGTTCTACCTCTTCAATAGATGGTAGACATAAGCGAAGATGACATCAGAGGTTTTCCAGGTGTTTTTGGTATCCTGACAGAGTTAAGTACAGGGAATCCTATGCTGATGAGGAAAATGCAAGGAACATTGTCTTATTCAGTCAGTAAGAATAGTCTATTTCACCTTTATTTTCTATTGTTCCAAAAGACCAGATTTCCTTCATAGAACCAAAAATGAATAGCTGCAATTTCTTATTATGTATCTGCAGTACATGTAAAGTTGATCTTAACATCAAAAGATTCATATGGCTGTCTGTATATTGAATTTGCTTTCATTATACTTTGCACATATTTTTTTGGCTGTTAGCTGACTGCATCATTTATTTTACAATGAAAAACACTATTGTCAGATTTGGGAAGGTCCTATATTTAAGGCCTACACATAGTTTTACAGCAAACTGATGTTTCTACTAAAATGGATAAATACAAAAGAAACAACTGTTAGAAACAATTATTTATATATTTTTTTTCATAATTAATAGCTCCAGCTGACAAGAATGGGGAGGAGTCCATTATACTTCAAACAATATGGTCCTGTGCCACAGCCGACCAAAGGAAGATGGAGAAACAACACAACAAATGAGCTTCTGCATTAGTATTAACATAGTAAAATGTATTAGCAAATACTTGTTCTATATTAGGAGAATTTAGACAACCAATGTGCACAATTTACCTTTAAACTACTTATAATCATCTAAGAAAAACTAACCCAAACCCAAAACACAAAAAAACCCCAAAACCAAAACAGGACACAAAATAATTTGAGAACTGTTGGAACTTAGTGAAAACTTCCACGCTGTGCACAAGAACAGTTAAAACTTTAAGTAAAATATTAGAATACACAAGAAATGTTAAGAAAGTGCTTAGCACATTATAATGCTATTATACTAACAGATAGAGAGCCCTCAGTGGCTGTATTTTGTTTTGTTTAGGATATCCTATCCCTGAAGAAAATAGGAAAAATACAACATATTCGGAAATGACAGGTAAATATTTAAAGGAATAAATTTACTTCTGACAAACCAATTAGGATTAATTTGTTCTGAGAGGAATCAATAACACATTTACAAGTGAATATCACTGTCCTTAAATTGAGAATTCATGCTGCCAAAACATTCGACATATTAAAAGATAACTCAGTTAAAACTAGCAAAAGGACCCCTTTTCAAACTCAAAATATTAAAACAACCTTTGCCTTAAATTTTGTGTTTGCACAGAAATGGATAAAGCAATGCAGCAAGACTCTAATGGCAATATGGAAAAAGATGTGCAGAGGGTAGCTAATGGCTCTCTCACTAATTAAGGGACTTTGCAATTACTGCAGACATGTTTGTGGCATAACCCTCACTTCATTCGTAACATAACTGCTTCAGTTCAATACTGAATTTATTTTTTCTCTCATACAATAGAACCTTTCAGACATTTCTATTTTTCACTCCCCAGGTATTTCCTGAAAAGCACCTTAACTCAAGCTTGGCAAAGAAGTTATCTCAGTAAACAGGATAAAAACTGTCACCTTAGCAAAAGTCTCTACCAGCAAAGATCCATATACAATCTTACCTGAAAAGTATGCAATAAGCATGGCAAAAATTGATGGATTTGCCTGTAGATTTTTTATGTTTGTATGTCTACTTTTCATAATTGTAAAGAGTCTAGTTCCTTGGAAATCTGTATGACCAGAATATCAGAAATTCTGACCTTAGTTCTTTAGGACATACTGATAAACGTGGACAGAAAATGTTATAAAGAGAAATTCAAGTGGAAATAACATATAAGCACAAGAAAACAAGATTTTAAAGTCAATATCTTCCAGCTAAGGAATAGCAGACTGGAAAGAATATGTATGTCCCTGAGAAAGCCAAAGGAAAAGGCCATAAACAGTTGGGAAGCTACGAAGAGACTGGATATTTTTCTTTACATACACATAAAAATAATTATGGGTTATAATTTCTGACATGACAGTTGTAATGAAAGGTAATGCAATTTGGCTTTTAGGCAGCCTTATAAGGGAAGGAAGAAAAAAGAAAAGGAAAGAAAAATAAAAATAGAAGAGGTAAGATGGAAGAAGGGCGGGGAGTGAAAAAAGTCCATAAGAAATGCTGGCATAAGAGAGTTCACTTTCTACATTTCACTAGAAATAGAGGTAATTCCAAGAAAGTAGTGCGTGTGCCTAAAATGAACACTGTGTTTGGTGATTAATTGAATAAAGCATGAAAAGAAAACATGAAATGAAGGAATAATAGTATTCTTGCAGATTTTTAATCATCCTCATTCCATTATTGATTAGCAGAAATGTTTATTTTTATCTATTTTGTTGTTTTTCCTTTGAAGCAACAATAATTGCTCTTGTTTGGTTTTGACTGTAACACAGTTACAGAAAAATTCAAACTGGCTTCTTGCAGGCTATCTATAGCATTGAAAATCATAAAAAGCACTACACAGAAACATTTGAACTCTGAATGCATCAGAACCAACTCACTATAATCCTATGAAAACAACTGAACTGCATGTTCATAAACTTAAGGTGATACCCGTGCTCTGTATTACAAGGTGGAGACGTGCCCTTAAAACAGTGTTGAAAATGTTGACTACTTAGGACTATCCAGAGCTTAGATTTTGCTTTGGGAAACAGCTAAAAGTGAACAAGTATTCATACTTCCTTTAACCAATTTTTAAAGAAGCTATTACTCAAAATCAAAAAAGATTTTTTTTCACTGTACTTGTTGAAGTTCAAAGTAAGCAATTTGAAGATTCTTGACTCTTTTTTTTGATCATTAGGCACATCTATTTTTTAGCAGTTTGTACCGGCTTTGGCTGGAATGAGTTCATAGCAGCCCATATTAGGTTTGCGACTAAAACAGTGTTGATAACACACCAACATTTTAGCCACTGCTGAATGGTGCTTGCCCAGCTTCAAGGCCTTCTCTGTTTCTTACGCTGCCACCACAGTCAGCAGGCAAGGGAGGGGACACAGCTGTGGCAGCTGACCTGAACTGGCCGAAGAGAGATTTCATGCCATAGAGTGTCATGCTCAGCAGTAAAATTGGGGGATTTTTTTCAAAATGGTCATTACTTAGCAATTGACTCGGCATCAGTCTGCTGGTGGTGAGCAACTGCCTTTACATCACTTTTGTTTGTTTGTTTTCTGTTTTTTTCCCATCACTTATTAAACTGTCTTTATTTTGACCCACAAGTTTGCGTTTGGTTTTTTGGGGGTTTTTTTTTGGTTTTTTGTTTTTGGGGTTTTTTTTCCCTTGCTTTTGACCTTCCATCTCTCTCCTTCATCCCACTCTGGGGGGTAAGCAAGTGTCTGCTTTGGGGACTCATCTGCCAGCTGGTGTCAACCCATCAAAGAGATTAAAATCCTCTAATATTCAGACTATTTCATAGTTATTTCATAAACTATTCAGACTGCTAAATATACGCGGCACTAAGCAAAGCATTCTCAAAAAACTAGTCTAGTGAAAAATTTCCTGGTACTACTTTTCTTTCTTTTCTCTTCCCCCTTAACATGCACTTCTGAATGTTATTGAAAAATTGGTGAATTTGCCTGAATAAGCAGGAGAAAAACTCAATGAAATATATGCAAAGTTTTATGATTAGTGATCAACTGCACAGAAAGAGAGATGTA
This sequence comes from Chionis minor, assembly GCA_013398295.1. Lineage (NCBI taxonomy): Eukaryota > Metazoa > Chordata > Aves > Charadriiformes > Chionidae > Chionis > Chionis minor. The sequence continues at coordinate 206,838 of VZSF01009108.1, forward strand.
AGGATTAATAGTAGATCAAAAACTTTGAATATCTGACCAGTATGGCTGGCTTCCTCATAATAACATGAGATTAAGATAAGTAAATGTGAGTACTATCTGTGTCTCTTCTGTTTGATAAGTATAAGGCCTCAGAATTGAGTAATGTACTCACCCTTTTATTTTTAGTTATTTGCTTGAGAAAGCATGAATTTTCACAAGATAAAGTATTTGATGTTACTTCTTGCTAATCATGAGAGCATATAAACACATTTAATATTTTTTCAGAATTGAATGTCATTGATTCCTTAATTATTGTTACAATTTTTTTCAATATTATTCAGTACATGTCTCTAGATGTATTGAAAAGGAACATTCATTTAAAAATGAAAAAACAGACAAGAACCAAACTAAATCAAAACAAAACAATGACAGTATGGTAATATTTTTTGTTAGTTAACTAAAACTACCATACATATGCTGAAAACAGGTGCCACAGTTCATAAATTATTATCGACATCTACCCCAAAATGAGCTGAATTATATAGTGGACTCTTTTAACTATATTTAGAATACATACATTTATTATAAAGGCAGTTTTAGGATATTAGAAAATATGTGTAGATATATCAACAAGACATATATATGTATTTGTGTGAACCCCTACCAACCATGCAATTAGTCAATGTGGTTATTCGTAATTATCATGTTAATTGGAAATTAAAAGTAGCAATTTTAATTCTATAACAGTTAATCAACTTTCAAGCTAGGAGTCATTAAACAGAACCAGCTAAATAAATAGAAATATGGATAATATTTCTGCATTTGTAGAAAAGACTTATTATAAAAATTGTTCTAGCACAACATCAAACCCTACAGAATTCGGATAATGCCATCATTTGACCAGTTCAGCTTTAAAAGTCCAGTAACAAATATTTGTTTGCTATTTGAGCATTACTTTTTCCTTTATTAATTCTTAATTTCAAATTTTAATTTATCATCTTAACTTCAAACTATTTTTGAAAAAGAACTTTATAAATTGAAGGATAATAGTAGTAATTAATAGATGTCATTTATTTATCTGGCTTCTGAGCAAGAAGAGGAAAGATAGCTTCTGATGCACTGGTAAATTATTTGCTTTAGCCTTTATTGTGATTGGCTTACTCTGTTTCGGGGATCAACACATTGGCTTTTTGCACAGCCAGAAAGGGATGCTTGATAAATTTTCTGGCAAGAGTTCCAAATAATCTTGTCATCCACCGAAATCTACAATAGCTTTTTAAATTTCTTTATATCATTGACCAGAACTATTGCCACAATTTCATTAATGTTGAAGGGATAATTATTTATTTCTAACAGTTTTACCTTTTTTTAAGTATTATTTTCAGCTGAATAGCCTCTTTTCTTGATTTAATGGAAAAGAGAATTAAATCTCTTGAACTAGTTTACTTTTGTCATTTATTATAAGAAAACACTTCAGTCATCGCTCTTTTTATATTAAAATGTATACAGGCTCATTATCTTTTTCCCTAACCCTTCTCTGAACTCCAACCAGCTCCACAGTATTTTTATGGAGACAGATTTGGAAATGTTTCAGGTGAGACTGCAAGTTACTGCAAACAGTCTCTGTGCCTAGTCTTTTATATGACTTTCCATATAATTTTTATTTTGTTTTCAGTGATTCTTAAATCAATTTCTTAAACTAATTGTATTAATTTAGTATTCCTGAGAAGTATAACTGCAATGAGATTTGGGTTTTTTTCTCCTCATGGTATTTATCAATCGTACATTTATTTTATCATACAGTTTATCTGTTCATTCATCTAGCTTATGTCTCACAGGTTCTTCAAAGTTTTCTTCTGGTTGTAACTATTCGAATCAACTGCTATCACAGAGTTCACTTTCAGCTCAGTAATGAAAATATTAAAGCAAGATAGAACCAATACAAAATTTGGAACATTAATTTAATTATATGATCAATTTTTAGCATGCATGCTCTTCACTTTGCTAGCAAACTTTTTCTTCTTACAGATATTTTCAACTAATGACAAGTTCATAGAATCTCACATGAAACTTATTTTATTAAAAAAAAAGTTAGTGAGTTCTTTAGCCATTAATTCTCTGTCATTTTAATGAAAATGTAAATTATTATTTCTCTTTACAGGGCCTAGAGCATTGGGTGAATATAAATATGAAATTCTGACTTATAAAAAGACAGTTTTAACTGATGGGCTAACCCTTTGCTATGTCTGGTGGGGGTAGAAGAGGGAGATAAGAAGAGTGATAATTTACATAGAGTTTTGGCCAGCTAAAAAATGTCCCAGCTATGTACATGTTATGTTTTCCTAATATACAGATGAATATACAGAAGACCACAATCTGTTATTTCCTCAGTCTGCAAAGGAAATAAAACCATACTGGGAATAAACCAGAGATTAAAAATACAAACAAAAATACAATACAAATGAGACTTTTCAAATGCTGGCAGTATGGTTAGCAGTTTGGACTTGTAGTTGTCCATCATTATATGCATGGCATAATGATGAAATAGGTATAAAAGCTAGTTTCAGAAATAGACAGTATTGCTTGGTTTTGTCTGTACTCGAAGATATTACAGAGACAATAGTTACTAATATTCTGAGTCTACTGGAAAAGTAGCATAGGTATTCATTTTCAAAAATCTCTGCAGCATGTCAAGCAGACCTATCTCACATTTGGTGCTATCCGTTGCTGGTCTAGTTCTTTTGATTCAGTATGTGGCACCAGAAATACACCAAAGACAGTAGAAGATCATCCTGTGATGACTCACTGAGAATCTGAAATGGTCAGTTCAAAGACTAGGTATATTGGCATAGCTACCATACTTTTGTTTATTTTTGGTCTGTAAATTAAAGGTTACAACACATTTAAGTCACCTTTGCATTAAACTTCTGGTAAAATCTATTAAGATTAATTCTAAAAGAAATCAATGAGCTATGAATCTTGCCAAATTCTCAGGAAAAGAAATTAACCAAAATAGACAATTATATCCAACCATTTAGGTTGGATAAGACCTTTAAGATCGAGTTCAACTGCAACCCTAATACTGCCAAAACCACCCTAAGCCATGTCCCTAAGTGCCACATTTAAAAGCGTCTTTTAAATACTTCCAGGAATGGCGACTCAACCATTTCTCTGGATAGCCTGTTCCAATGCTTGATTACCCTTTTGGTGAACAAATTTTTCCTAATATCCAATCTAAACCTCTCTGGGCCCAACTTGAGGCCATTTTCTCTTGTCCTATCACTTGCTACTTGGGAGAAGAGACTGACACCCGGCTACAACTTCCTTTCAGGTAGTTGTAGGCAGCAATAAGGTCTCCCCTCAGCCTCCTTTTGTCCAGATTGAACAACCCCAGTTCCCTCAGCTGTTCCTTATAAGACTTGTGTTCTAGACCCTTCACCAGCTCTGTTGCCCTTCTCTGGACACACTCAGCACCTCAATGTCTTGCTTTTAGTGAGGAGCCCAAAACTGAACACAGTATTTGAGGTGCAGCCTCAGCAGTGCCAAATGCAAGTGGACGATCACTTCCTTAGTCCTTCTGGCCACGCTATTTTTGATACAAGCCAGGATGTCATTGGCCTTCTTGGCCACCTGTGCACACTGCTGGCTCATATTCAGCTAGTTTTTGACTGAATACATAAACCTATACACGTGTATTACCACAATAAGGATCAGCCAAAATCACCCAAATCACACTGGATTTTAAGCATTGGAAACACAAAAAATTGGTGTTAGTCTATTAAATTCAGCCTCTTCTTGTTTAAAGAATATTCACAACATATTTATGATTCTGTTGATTTTTCAAATTTTGAATTTAGTCAACTTCAGGATTGCTAATAGTCCAATACACTGTAAAGTCCATTTGCAGCCAGTGAATGACATATATACACCACAGAAAAATTTATTCTTATTGGTCCTGACCTCTGCGCTTCTTAGAGTCTTAAACATCCAGAGCATATGAACTAGGAGCCAGTCATAGATAACACCAATTTTTCTGACATGCTATTCATTCCCATACTCTTTCTGAAGGTCACAAACACTATTTCCCATGGCATGACTAGAAGAATTGTGGCCATCATGAAGGCTTTCTTATCATGTGAATGGAGGACTTTTATCATATGCTAATGAAGCACTTCAGTCACATTGCATGTGTCTACACTGATAAGCACATCTACCCCTGGAAGAGATCCCTGGCTCACAGGCTAGATATCAAAGTATGGTGTTCATCTATATTGCACAGAGCTAAGTCTGTCCAGAGAAGCCTGAGCAGGTCTATAACAAAAATTACATGGTTTTGGATGTCCTCTAGGTTCTATGTGGTGCCCCTGTCATTCAAAAGTGTAACTATATTTTTTTCTGTGTTCAGAATATCAAAAATTGTTTACAAACAGTGCTACATTCAGAATACTAGGGGTTTCTTGTTGCATGTACTTACATAAATGGGCAATATGACATGAAGATTGGCATGATGGTATGACTGCTCCAGCTTCAGTCATCTTGGTGGCCTGCCACTAAACTTGTTTCAGTTATCTTTGTCTTTCTGTATTGTATTCTTGTATTGACAAGATGAACACAAACACGATGAACAGTGGTTTGTTCCCAATTGAGACCATGTATGTGAAAGTGTATATGATATCAGAAGCATTAAAGCTCATGAATCACTTTGACAGAAAATGCCAAACATGAGCCGCAGTAACAATATGTAAATTTCTGAATCCAATAAAAGCGGTCAACAGGAATTTCTGCTCTCCAGCTGTTTGAATTTTGTTATTATGTCATATAAGCCTTGAAAAAAAGCTTAATATTTATGGGGGGAAGTGGCTGATTAAGTTATTCTAGTGTAGAATATCTTTCATTTTCAAAGAGAAGGAGAAACTAAGTTGACTGGAAAAGAAGTTATTCCTTGTATTACAGCTTTTCTCACCCCTTTCCAACCACACAAACATAAACATTATTTTCTATGTCATGAAAATAAAATAGCAATTTTTTTCATTTATGTTTCTGCACATGTTCTTTTCTGCTGATAATTTACCAATTCATTTCAGTATACTAACACTTTCAGAAATTTATTCATCACATTTAACCTGTTTTCACAACAGCACATGAATCCATTATTATTCTTATTATTCATAAAAATTCATCAACCCCAACACGAGAATAACTTCTACTCATACACTACACCGATTCAGCTTTTAAAACAACTCTTCTGTAGATACATATTTAAATATTGCTTATGCATACACCAGATTCAGAACTTTTGTTATGCTGAGGTAAGCATAGGAATAGTTTGGACATGAAAATTATGTAACTAGCATTGGATAAAAGCAAGCACATAATCAATCAATAGTTATTATACAATCAGATTCTAAAAGAAATGCTTTACTGTTGTACAATTCAGTATGAAAAAATGAAAGATTTGGAATGCACAGAGACAGATATTTTCATATATGAACCTTTCCATATAGCATATACTCTTAAATAAAATAAAAAAATAGACACTTAAATAACTATCCTACTTTTTAGACATTTTGTTATTTTAACAGTTCTTGACAGAACTGAAAATCAAGACATTTAGGAATAATGCAGCTCAGACAACATTAGCCATTAAAAACTAAGTTTCTAGTCAAAGCTATATATGTAGGCTACCTCTACAGTGAGTGGAGAATGTTAGGAACCATCAGAGAGTGTTTTCTCTCAGTTATCTTAACTATCATTTTAAAGCTAGAACAACTAATGATATTCTGAGGATATGGTTCCCTACTCTAACTTACACAGGAAGGACAGGTTGACTGCATTCCTATACCTGGACTTAGTTTTATGAAATAACTCTGGTCTAAGTACTCTACATTCACACAATTTTGTATTACAGGTATCACTTGGAAGCTTTCATTGACAAATAAGCATCAGTTATTAGGCATCTGAACTGGTAAATGTTGATCTAAATTTATACCCAGTTTTCCTAAATTATTCATCAAAATAAGAAGAACTAACTTTGTGCCCGCAATTTGAGATGTTTTCAAGTATAGACTATGAAGTCCATTGACAGGTGTAATACTAAATATATTATGAAAAGATTTAATAAATTTCACTAAGGAGATATGAAGAGTATGAAAATACATTCAAACATAAGAGGTGTATTACCATGCTTTTCCATGCTGTAAGTCTGCAAATCCATGGACAATGACTACACATACAAGCAAATGAAAGCAGCTGACCACGTACCCACACACCTTGGCAGAGGTGCACTCCATACTCGTCGACCACCACCAAGACAAATAATCTCTGAAGCTCCTTCTAAACGATATCCAGATGAACAGGAGAATGTCAGAATATCTCCCACTCCAAAATTAAATCCTATTCTGCTACCAAATTGTGGGATCCCGGGATCTTCACAAGGTTCAAGATTATACTCTGAAAACAATAGAGCAAGCCAGCTTGTATGAGTGAGAACATGTTTTCTAACAGTCATATTTGTAATCTTGCAGTCGAGCAATTTCTGTATATTTCCACCTGGCTATCAATACAGATTTCAGATTACAACCAAAATGAATGTGTGAATCTTAAGTTGGCAATTATACTACATTAAAAAGTAAGACTAATGAATACATTCACAACATTTTTAAGACACATAACACAACATGCCTTATCACTCTTATAAGAGTCATAAATGTCCCAAGTACATAAAAAAAATGAAAAAAATGGCACAGCATAAAAGCCTAAATGATTGACTCTCGGATTCATCTGGAACTTCGCTAACTGAAATTAAACTAGTTCCATTTCCTCCCCTCACTTGATAATGTGTCTCACAGTTTATTGCCATCTTATTTATCATGTAGCAGAAGTGTCTCTACAGAGGCACAGAGGTTTGCTTGCTCTGATTGTTGTGCTTAGGAAACAATTTATAGAAATTTTTGATCCAGTATATGTATTCATCAAAATCACTTCAATTTTAAACTTCTTTTTCTTTTTACATAAAATACTGCAAAAATATTTTTCAGGAGTCAGGTATTACAGGTATTTCCTTACCAGAGAAAGAAATATTAAATCCTTCATATGATATTGAAAAATCCGAAATAAAGCGCAACTGAGCCCTGAAATTTCCATAGAGACCAGCATTGATTGGTGAAGGAAGCTCTGAGCCAGTCAGACGTGCTAATGGCTGGGTGAAACTGCCATTCTCTGTTATTAGTAAATAGTCATGATGATCCTCCAAATGAAAGGTGTAGAAGGTGAACTGCACTCCTATTGGAAAAAGTAGAATTAGATTTACATATCACACTGTTAACATCAGTGTAATTAAGCTAAGGAATAAATTCATGTATTTCATTATGAACCATGGTTCAGAAAATTAAGATAATCCATTTTTTCTAAAAATTAGTAGCTTTCCTCATTTTAATATTAAAATATTTTTGTAGCAGAACTCTTGATTTTGACACTACCTTTCACTTTTGTCTTTAGCTGCAAAATATGGGTGCTTGATTTATAGAATTCAAAAACATATGCTTTGCATTTTTGTGTAAAATCCAGTGATGCACTGAACACTTCAAAATTACAAACTGTTTACAGAAGAATGGGAAAGATAAACCTTATTTCTTACAGTCATCAGTATTCTTGCATAGCAGTAGTGAAATGAAAGTTTATAAAATATATGACATTATATTCTCATGGCACATACAGTTAACAGCAGCAGTTCCTCCTCTAAAAAGGGAGATGTGGCATATGTTAACAGTAGGTTTTTTTGCAAACCATCAGATACAAATCACACATCTAGAAAGGAATATATATATGCTGGAACACAATAGCAATAGAAAAGACTTAAGGGTCATGACAGACAAAATACTTTTTCTGCATTTCTGTAGCTAAAAGCTAGACCATGATACTTGGGTAGAATGCACAAAAGAAAAAACAAACAAACCTAAAAAAACCAGGAGAAGACATTAGATACCTTAAGTGATTATTGGGACCTTTAGTGTAAGAGCATTTTCAGTTTTAGCATAAAAGTTATAAACCAATGACTCAGGCTCTGTAAAATACATCTAATGATGTAATACTTAGGAAGATCCATTCCTGTGATTGAAGATTAACATAATGTACGAAGATTAATGATCTTCCGGTACTCTCATAGAGTCACAGAATCATAGAATCATAGAATGCTAGGGGTTGGAAGGGACCTCTGGAAATCATCTAGTGCAACCCCTCTGCTCAAGCAGGTCCACCTACAACAGGTTGCACAGGATGGCGTCCAGGTGGGTTTGGAATGTCTCCAGAGCCAGAGACTCCACCACCTTGCTAGGCAGCCTGTTCCAGTGCTCTGACACCCTCAAAGTAAAGAAGTTTCTCCCCATGTGGAGATGGAACCTCCTATATTCAATTTCATATCTATTGCCTCTTGTCCTATCACTGGGCACTACTGAAAAAAGACTAGCCCCCTCCTCCTGGTACCCTCCCTTTAAGCATTTATAAGCATTGATGAGATCCCCCCTCAGTCTTCTCTTCTCCGGACTAAAAAGACCCAACTCCCTCAGCCTTTCCTCATAAGAAAGATGTTCCAGTCCCCTAATCATCTCCGTGGCCCTTTGCTGCACCCTCTTCAGCAGTTCCCTGTCCCTCTTAAAGTGGGGAGCCCAGAACTGGACACAGTACTTGAGTTGTGGTCTCACCAGGGCAGAGTAGAGGGGGAGGATGACCTCCCTCGACTTGCTTGCTACGCTCATGGACAACAGATTTTTAATAGCAGACACAATTCAATGAAAAAGCAAACATATACTTCTCCTTCCTACTTCCTCCCCAGCCCCCGTCAAAGAACTTTCCAAACAGGCTAACAAAGTCCAAGATGGAAGCTAGATATACTGGGCTTGACTCAGCTGTCTAATCACAGGAATCTCATGCACCTTTAGGTGCTAGAGGTAATCTTCTCTAGACTTCATCTTCAGCTTTACAATTCTTGTCATTTTTATTTAATTTTTTTTTTACATTACATTGGATCCCTCAGGTTGTCTCAAATGGCATTACATTTTAAGTTAATGCAACTCAATCGCATAGTTTGTTAGGGTATCTGGAATGTAAGGACACCTTGTTTATGAGGATATGTAGTCAAGGACATTTCAGTGTAGAAAGCAAAGACAATGAATGAGGGAAGTAATAAATTATATACAAGCATATGCAAGTTTTAATGAGCAGGATTTAGTGGAGACGTTAACAAAGACCAGAACTCTTAAGTTTCTGACTGATGGGCCATGGAGTGTATCACTGTAATCTTGTGGCAGTCCAATCAGAACTGATTAGAATGGGACAAAGAAGACTATCTTGAGTCCCATGGAAATTAGAAATTTACTGTGGAATATTTGAGGGAATTTGTGAGATTATGTAAAGCTTGAGATTTTTAAATGGTATTTGGAGATTGCAAAACTTTTTTGTGGGATTTTCAGGCCCAAAGGTAGGTAAAGGGAGGGTTTATGGTGGATAAAGGAGAAAAAGTGTAGGAAAATGGAAAGGGTTAAGCCTATTAATAATCCCCGCACCTAATCACCACAGACAAATTCTCTTTAAACTCTGTTCCTGACTATTTAGTGTTTATGTGTGTCCTCTGTCCAAAGTATGAGCACATGTGTGACAACTAGTGAACATTGGCATTGACTGTCTCATAAGCAGGATGAGGTCAGGGGGCAACAACTGGAAAAAGGGCCATCGGTCACAGCGGAGCAGCACCCAGAGAGAGAGGCATCTGGGGGCCAGCTCCAGGACCTGGAAGGCTGTGGGAACACTTGACTGTGCTTGTGTGAGTCTGTGTCACTCTTAGCAAAATCCTGTTCCCATCAGCCCAACCGGAGAAATAGGATTGGCTGCCTGTGGTGTTCATGTCTGGTTTAGTGCTGTTGGTGCTTCCATATGTTCCAATAAAGACACTTTTCTCTGTCTTGTTAGTCTGTGTGATCAGCCGTATATATGTATGTAGATATTGGCATCCTTGGAATACATAGTCTTCCTGTCAGCTGGACATGCAAATGGGAGCAGCAAGAGAAATCCCTTGGATATTAGAGATCCCTATATTGTACTTGCCTTTAAAGAGACTGGAGAACTATTCAGCCTTTCCAAGCAGATACTTCCTTCTCTTCTTATACCACCGCACACCCCAACCCCCCGACTTGCTGTATGCAGCTTGCAGATCCAGATAAGCACACCCTTGCTTATTAGCCATGATATAGAAATTACAGGAAGGGGTTGTGCTTTATGCATAGGATAAAACTAGACAATCCAAGAGATCTATTTGTGATTTTTAAAATTCTGAATTTAATAATTATATGACCAAAGCCATTCATCTGCTTTGAGCATGTTATCTATTCTCCTAGATTGTATGACAATAAATTGGCAAAAATCACACACTGAATTTTGGAAACAAGGTTAGGCTACATATCTTTTGAGCTAATGCATATAAATTTAGCTTTTGATTGAGAAATGCAAATGGTTTAATTTTTTTATCACAGTTTTACATAGGAGTGTTGATTTGACATGAAATGAGAGCTCTTAAGAGAAAATATATACAGAATGAGTCTGAAATTCAGGCTGTATTTGTTTCACTTACTGCACTACAAATTATTTTTGGCCCTTTTTATGCATGCATAAGTATTGCAACAACAAAATCAGAAATGCCAAAGAAAATTTTATGGTAGTAACCCAAAATAACGGAATTCCAGTGAATCATGGCTGAGCTTCACTGAGTATTGTTCAAACACCAAACTCAAGGTTTAACTCAAGGGAATGTTTCAATCAATTTTCCAGACTGCCATGACATTTCTAAGCAAAACCCCAACGTATATCCCAGCAGTAGCTGTACAATTTAGTTTTCTTCAGAAAATATACTAATCATATTAATATATGCTGTGTGACAGATTGTGTCTTCTCTAGAGAAGAATTTTAAAAGATATGTTCAAACAGATTCCTTCTCTTTCTGCCTCACATACCTCTTTTATAAAGGGAATATTTAAAATCTGAAATGGAGACAGGAAGACGTAACATTCTAATGTAATTTCTCAGTATTACAATCCAGGCTGTTGGGGTAAGGATAAATTAACTGTTCCATTAATAAATGGTTTAAAATATATCATTGATACTCCACAAATTTTGCTTCATTATATATTGAATTGCATGCTAACCACAGACAACATACAATAATTATTATTATGGTAGATGCTTCCTCTCCCCTTCATAAATAATACCAATTACTAGACATATTAACTATGTTTAAAGTGCATGTTCCATTCCCTAGTTAACATATTTTTAAAAAGTAAAATAAAATAATATCAAGTTTTAATGGACATTTAAGAATCATAATGCTGGTCTGCATGAACACAAAAAATCATTGAAGAATTCTAGATGTTTAGGTACATTTGAAAACTAAAATATATGTATTATATTGCAGATTATGTTATTTAAGAAACTGTATTTCTTAGCAACACTACATATAGAAGTTTTAACTAAACAGATGCATTTAATTGCCTGCTATTATGTAATAGCAGTATGAAACTGCAACATGAAAATGTGTGTTTAAAAAAGTACCCCACAGCATTCTGGATGTACAAGTTACATACATTTTCTTGGCAGTCTGATATTAAACCACTTAATTTCGTAAAAAAAAAAAGAAAAGGATGAAAAAAACTTTGATTATTTTTATAAAATCACATCACTAGTTAATGGCCAGTAGTAGATACTCCTTGAGATTCTGAAGCTGGAATTATATTTAACATAAAATACAGCAGAAAATGAGATTTCCAGAACAAAGTTTTTCTCCCTCCCTTTAACCCATTTATGAGTATGGGATTAATTTTCCCAAATGGTAACTATCTAAAACTTAGTCACCCATCTGGGGACTATACAAACCCCCTGGACATTAGATGATAAATAAGCACCTTCAGAGGATGGTTCATTCCATCTGCTTTAGATAATTTTTCAGGGCGAGATGACTCATATCATGAAGATACATGCATTTGTCCGTTAAATACAGAAGTAGCCTAACAGACTAGCTTACTCAGACATAGAACTTTACTGTTAGAAGGATAAAGTTAAATTAAGTAAGTCTGACTTACTTTCATAAAAGGAGAGCTATCTTCCTCATGCAATAATACATGAAGAGCTTAAAGTATTAATACTGTTTTGCCAACAAGAAAAAAATATGCAAACTTCATACAATATTTCCTACTTTCTACTCACAGCAAATTCTCACTCTTCAATTGTTTCCAGCAGATCTTTAAGCAGTATGAGTCAAAACACCCAAGTCAAATTAAAACATGGTATTCATATTTAATAATATGGTTTTCCTTAATAACATCTCCATAAGATAATATAAAACTTAGACACAAACATGAATGTCCTTGTATCAATGTATGTGTGTGTATATAAGTATCAGTGTATATGTGCCTGTGTATGTTTATACTATTACTCCCTTTCCCTGTATGCATTATTTCTGTATATTTGTTTTATCAGGATTTTCATTATATATGGTGGTTTTTTCAATAGCCTCACACAAATTGTAATCACATTGAGAATTTCAGGCTTTATTTATCCTAACTTTTAAGATTTCTTTAGCTGAGGGTTCAAGAAAAAAATCACAAAAAGCCTACTTAATTTAAAAAAAAAAATCAAATTTTCAAGAAATTTCCTCCACAATCCCATTTGTCATTTAAGGAAAATGAAAGTGTTAATAAAATGTATTTCAAGAATTCAGAAAAAAATGGCTTAATCTGGACTCATGTTTACTGTAGAATTTACGTAGTTTTCAGTCACATACTACTCCACAAAGCTAAACTCATCCATCTCTGCTACTTCGCTTCGATGCCCAGATTATAAAGCTTGGACTGGTTACCCAATGGCTTTGCAGATAGGGTGCAAACTAAATGACTGTAGAACTAACAGTTTTCTTACACTTTCTGTGTAACTTTCTTGCTTACCCAGATGAACAGTTATATTCTTCTTTGCAAAAGATCCACAGTACCTATTTTCCTGCAACTCTAAAAGCCTTCTATCATACTGAGAGGTAACAAGGGCAAACGTAACATTGGATGTAGGTTCAGTAATTTCAGAATGCTTCTTCACTGTGCATACTTACAAGCAAATTATATTGACACAAGGCATTTGGTAGTAAAAAGAGACTGCTGAGCAATAATTTTGAGAGATACAGTTTGCCACTTAAACACTTCAAGGAGTTTTAAAGAGGACACTAGTCAGAGTGATTTAATGTCTAGATGAAGAACTATCTTACTATTTATACAAAATAGAAAAAAACCCCAGACTACAGATCAGCACAATTCTCTGTGAGGGAAGTCTTATTTTTATGTTATCAATAACTCTTTCTTAGAGAAATACATCATCAGTATACTTTACCACATTTTTCATGCCCTCACAGAGAAAATTGATCAAATTCAGAATTGACCTTACCTTCCTTCTTTTCCCTTTCATTCCTTTTTCTGTGTTCTTTCCAGTGTTACAGATACAATTCTCCTATTTGCATTCATACCACCTCACCCATATTCACTCATATTCAATTTCTGTTATGACACCTATGTCTATTTCTCTCCTTCCTTTAACATGAACTTCTTACGTTTCAGGTCTTTCCATTCATAGTACAAGAGTACTATGCAGTCACTCCCATATTTAACATAAAATACCAATGAAAATCTAAACATTTAACCATGTCTTCTCACCTAGCCCCAAAAGCTTTCACCTGAAAGCAAGTGGGACACACTATTTCAAGAAATTTTGCTACCTGGAATTCCCAACTTCCAATTATGTCCTAAGCATTCTACCCTTTCCTCTGCGTCTTTTTTATGTTTCTTTGAAATAATATTGCTTTAAAATAACTCTCACTAAGAACCTTTCTCAGAGAAAATTTAAAACTGGTATTATATCTTTATACTGAAATCTCTCTTCAACAAATAACCATCTTTTTCTCAAAAATCTCCCATCCCTCAGCTTTTGTGATCAATCATTCTGTAATTCTTTCTTACCTCTCTAAATGTTCTCTCACTGGTTTTTGTTATTTTTTTCCTTCTACATTTATTTCTAATCTATATTATTTATTCAATACATACATGCATATTAAACTGCCATTTATATGCTTCCACCCTGAAAATGTGTCTCAGTAAGCTGAAACAGTTTCTTTTCTTCAAAATAATAGGACTTTTCTTTCTGACATTTCCTTGTCAACAGCTAGGCGTAATGTAAAATTTAGCATAATGAGCAATCTTTTAAACACCTCCTTTCTTATTACTTCATTCCTTTTTTGTGCCACAATATGAATAAAAATCTTCACTTAACTCTTCACTTCAGATTCTTCTATTGATACCAGATCTAAATATCAATGACTACTTCCAGCTAATCTCTCTCTAAGATAAGGCAGTTCCTCCTCAACACAGAAAAATTATTCACCCTATTTCACCTGTATGAATTAATGTGCTCACATCCAACTATCTGTTACTCGGTCTATAAACTTTTAGGGCCTTTCTGTTCTGTGGAAAGCATTAGGGCCTAGTCCACATCTGTAATTCTAGGAATCACAATAATAAAAATGAAAATACATTTTAAATAAATAAATAAATAGATAAATAAATCAATCAGCAATGCAATTCCTAGTTCATTGCTGCTAACTTAGATCTACATGTGTAGCACAGAATACTAGATGTATATATTAAAAAAAAAAAAAGTGGAAAAAGAAAAAAGGATTCATTTACCTTTTCCATGGGTAACATCCACAGTCCACGTACAATTCAGCGAATTTGGATAGAGATCAGGATAACCAGGAGATAAAATTGTTCCGCTAGGTCCTCTAACATCTCCACCACACAAAGCTAGGAATAACCAAAAAAACCCAAACAAAATCAATATAAAACTTACAGATGAGAGAAAATATAAGAAAACAATTTAAAAAAATAAAATTGGTGTTAAAATGACTTAAGAATAGTTGGTCAAATGATTCAGCAGTTCCACATATAACTACAGTCCATTTTTACACAACATGAAAAGAAATCAATGAATAATTAATATGCTTTATAATAGGTACTAAGAAAATGAAAAACAAGTTTCTTTAGCTGGGTGTTCACATTTTCTTGACACTGTGAAAGTCACAAGTTCAGCAGGAAGGTGAAGGCAGAAGAAGACATGGAGCCAAATTATATAGCCAGAAGCTAAGGCTGGAAAGTTAAAATGGCATAGAGCGGATCTCGCTATTGAAGTATTACTGACTGAAAATATTATTGCAGGGAAGCATGACATCCTTTCTTATATCTAATTATTGGATATGCATCTATATGTATAATGTAAGTGATAACGACAATTGCCAAGATAACAGTCTTTCTATAGAGTCAATAGTGACTTTGTAAAATTAATCAGTAATTGAGCAACATAAAAATTAAATCACAGCTTGAATTAATTCAAAATACAAAAATAAAATCTTACAACAACAGCATAAATATCTTCACAGTTCACCATTGCATTTTAATGGTGAATTTTCCATTCCAGAGCTTTTGAAATACTAAATTGAGTAACTTTTAGTAGTGGAGAGGCTCTTATATCTTAGAATTATCTTTTATCAATAACAGTGATTAAAACTCAGTACCAAGAAAATTCATTACATCATAGTTCTCTGAATATAGATTATTTCAGAAGGGTATATATTAAAAACCAAATTAATATTTCTACTTTATTTTTCTTCGAGATTAAAAAAAATTTACTCCTTTTAGTTTTCTTAGCTCAATTATATGCATTACCAAAATTATTTTTCAGAAATGTTTCAGGATACAAAAAACCAGAAAAGTATGTTACTATCATCAGATTTAAGTAAAATAATATAGACTGGTTTAGGAAAGTTGATTACAGTCTTTAATATGAGCAGCTTTTCCGAAATAATTAACATAAACTCTCACTTTTCAGACTTAAGTAGTCAAGCTCTCAATCAGTGTCCTTTCAGAATTTTTATTGGTATCCACCATAGTTTCTCTGAGCCTGTACCTTAACCTAAGCCAGTATTCAGCACTCCCATTTTTAACAAGAGTGTTTTTTTTAGCAGATGCTGAAGCTGTTGCAAGGCAGCTTGGGATACAAGTAAATGGCTATCACTTGTAATTTCAGTTGATACAACTATTAATCCCTCTTCACCTTGTTGTATAAACTGTTCTTCAGCTATTGTTCTTGCCTATGCTCCCCAGCCTGCTGCCACACCAGTGATGGTGAGGGAAGGAGACTGTCACTGACTAGCGAAGCAATAGCTTTTTCTGAGAGAGGCTACCCCACCTGCGCTACCTGATTTAACCTGCTCCTAATGCTCCTGTAACGTCAGCAGCAGCTACCAACGTAGTACTCAACAGTATGGATTGTAGAAGTGAGAGAAACTTTCAGTATATGACCAGTGCCCAAACAACAACTTCATATTTCTTCAGAAGAAAGGTGTTATGAGTAATTTGTTACATCATGCCATTTATTCTACTGTAACTTGCTATTTATTCTGCTTATGACAATTTCTGCTACACATTGATGGGGTGAATCATGAAAGTTATACCTATCTTTGCTTTTGCTACCAATGTTTTTTATTTGAGAATGAATATGCTGATCAGTCATGATTTTCTGCTCGTAGAAGTACATTCAAGACTGATTTGAGGACAGGCCGTACAATGAATCAAGAGAATATCTAGAACATACCTTATGTCTTACCCTGTCCTAAGCAGACATTTGTCTCAAGGAAATACAAGCATTTTTCAGACATTTCAGTAGCACTGTGGAGTGATTTCATAAAGGTCAATAATTTTTCGTAATGAAGTTACTGGATTACCTGCCATCACTATCTTTAAGGCACTGAATAAAAAGAAGTATACATTTAACTACAGTTTTCTTATAAAGCAGAAATGGATCTTAATTTCATATGATCACCCTATTTTGCGTAGTTGAATTTGCTTGGTTGTTCTAACTAAACACATTTCTGTTTTAAACTTGTATATTTTTGTGAGTACCCTCATGATCTCTTTGTGCATGCTATTTATCCTGCCAACTTTCTAGCCTTTTTGGCTTAGCTGTAAGCTGGAAATTTGCAGATCCAGTACCACAGGCTGAAATAGGACATTCTAGGACCACAACTGCCCAATCTCATAATTGTTGCCACAGGGGAATAACCTCCCAGCATACTAATTTTCCTCCTCACTTCTCTGATGAAGAGAAAATGAAGGTAACTACTGTCTACTTATCACCTGATCTTGTTATATTTAGACATTAGTAAAACAGAATCAGGGCTATGACAGCATATTATTGGAGCTTCTGATGGTAATTACCTACCTCTTCCATAGCTTAGGTCAGCCCTATTAAATACGAAAATGCAATCAGTTTTTATAATCATGGGAAAGAGCCCAGACAAATAATGTATTTTAGAGTGGGTATTTGGAAAATCTTTCAGGAATGCAAATAGTGACAAAACATCTATGGCATGCCATCAGGCACTCAGTGCAACTTTATGAAGGCTAGCAGATGGCAAAAGAAGGCATCAAGGGACCAGCATTTTACAAAACAAACCCAACCTGACAGATCTGAAATATAAAATGTGCACTGGTCCTGATAAGATGGCAAACAGCCCAAGTATATAATATCACTACTAGTATCTGACTCTTTTTCAGAGTGTGAAGGAGAACAGAAACACATGAAAATGAAAACAGAAGATAAATGCCACACAATTTTCCAAATTCTACAAGAAACCTTTTAGTTTATCTGATTATACAGAGATGGAGGCTAGGAGAGACTAAAAGTAGAATAAATAAATGAGCAAATAACTGAAGTGCTGTCTTGGTGTTTTAATGTGGAAAATGGAATATAGTGTTGGCAACACACTAATTAATAATTTCTTTGTAATGCAAGAAGAGAAGCTGAATCAAGACATGCCCATTTTTTCCCCTTCCTTTATTATGTTTTAAGAGTAGTGTGAAACAAAACAACAAAAAATAAAGAGAACAAAATATAGAAGTGACTAAATGAAATACAAATAGGTACCTGGATGTATAGTACAAAGTACCTCTACAACACTGTGGCGGCCAGAAATGAAGTGACAAATTAAGAAGCAATTTTTGGAGAACTGTGAATGAAGATTAAAATCAGGAGTTCAGTGGCTAGCATAAGGAAGAGTGACAGCACGCAATCCTAGTTTGGAAAATGACCATACACAGTTTGAAAATAATTTTTGGCCCAAACAATCTTAGAACTTTTATTCAGGCTACTGGTAAGTTTCTCAGCAGGAGACATGCAGGCCACGCTTCATCCCTGAAATATGTGAATAGTTGTAATGAGTGACTTGTGTCATTCATAAAATTATCAAGTTCTATTTCAAGCCATATTTCATGCTACTATAAAACTATTATAGAAAATCAATCTCCCAATACTAGAAATAGTCTCATAATTTCTAGCTTAAATTTATTCATGGTCCATTTTTATCCATTTGTTCTTCTGCTAAACTGATATTATGTTATTTTCACTCTTGGGGTCTTGCTTTGGAAGGCTGGCAAAGCACATTAGTATCTCTGACTTTGGATCAGTTAAATGAGACAGGTTTTCTTAATCTACTTCTGTAGATCATTTTGCATGTCTATGACCACTGCATTAACAATTGCAAATACTCGCCTTTCTTGTCACAGAAGCTGTGTTACACAAGCATATTGCGAGGATGTTTTACATTAGATAGTGATATTTTTGTTCATAGATTTTTTTTCAATTTTTTTCATGTCCTCTGTTCTGCTTTTAACATATTTATTTTAATGCAGAAGTCAGTTTGTATAATACCTTCCTGCAGAGGTCAGCCTGTATAGCTAGCTTAACACTTGTTCCCAGAAAAGCCTCTTACCTCTTGAACTTTCCTTTATATACCATGAAATAAAACTCAGCAACCACTAATTATGTTCTCTGCCATCTGAGGTCTTTGAATAAGGTTTACTACCTATTTAAAACTGATTTATTTTGATGTAACACATGTCAGTCTCAGTTACAAAGGCTATAATAATAATATGAAGTTATCAAGAAAACTGGATGCAAGAAGAAGGGTGTCACCATATCCAAGGACAGAAAACTGCCAAAAGAATGTATATACTATTTTAGTAAAGCAAGAAAAAATAATACAGATTTATATAGATACATGTATCTGTATATTTCTACATATGGTGTTCACAAGCAATGCAGTAAAAAAAAAGCCATATCATTGTCCCTTTTTAGCCCGACTGAAAATGATGTTATCTGGGAAATTAAAATTTTCCGCATTTTCAAATTATATCACTTGATATATAAAGATTTTTCAAGAGACTAGCCACAGGTTGCCCGCCACAACTCAGAAACTAACATAAAATAATATATCTCAATTTTCTCAAAAAACAGAAAATATACATAAGAACAGAAGCCTTCGGAAAAAGATGACTTTTTTCAGTAAGTTCAGTTTGCTGCAAGTATAAATAATTGAAAAGTATTTGTTTTCAAAGGTGATGAGAAGAGAAAACATACATGTGTAATTGATTAGTACTAATGATTAGTTTTACAAATAGTTTCAAGCATCGTTGAGAAAGACTTATAACATACACTATTTCAGGAAGAACCACAAAGTGAAAAGAAGATAAACCTATTCATACGTAGATGTGTTTGTGCACATATAAATCTAAATACAAGTATATATGTGCACAAACACCCATAGGTCCCATTACATCCATTTGCTTAGTTAACTCTAACTTCCAACTAAAAATCTAATTCTAAGGTGATTTTCATTTACTGTGTAATTTGATAATAAAAGAGGAATATAAATATAGTTAAAAATTATTGAAAATGTGAATTAGAATTTGAAACTTATATACTATGCTTCATAGACCAAAAAAATTCAGCATCTGTCTTCCCTAATTACAGAAGGCGTAATGTGTCTTAAAATGGGATGCAGTCAAGTAGTAACAAGTGAATAGCAATATGGACATCAAATTGTTATAGTCAGTTTCCAGAAAGAAACCTTGGGCTTGAGTTATATTACACAAGAGACTAACTTAATAGAAACTAGCAGAGCTTAGATTACTCCCAACATAAACTTGTACTTTTAACTTCTTATTTAAATCTAAAACAGACCAAGACATATTATCCATTTCCAGTTCTGGCATCTACCCCACTGAGTATTTTCGGCAGGTTTTTAGTAGTTGTACATCAATAAAAGTATTGTTTTTAGCTTAGAGATGTCTTAACAGAAAAGACATAACACCTCTGTCATATTTACTGGATATGTTCCTTATAGTATTGTACAACTCATATTTGCTAATTCATTTGGACATCTAGGCGTTTTCAACATAAACATAAAATGTTTTCAATCTTGCTTGAACGCTTTTCTTGCTATTTAATAATTTTCTTAAGTAAATAAAAATCAAGTGAAATGACAATATTTATTTTTAATTTAAATAATGAATAAGAGTTATTATGTATTAGCATTCAATTTCATCTTATGGTGAAGGGAATAAAAAGCACTTTACAGTACTAATTAGGTATCTAACTTTTACATTAATGTTCCTGTCATTTTAAATAAGATTAATACAATTCTTCATATATGGGGTAGAATAGGTTTTCTCACATATTCAAAGCTTACAAGTAAAATTCTATTATAATATTCATATAGAAAGGACACAGTAAGCCAAAATTTTGTTTTATTTGTTAAGCGCTGGGGGAGACTGCAGTCAAGATATTAAGGGATGTCCAGATAGATAGATACGCAATGAATCATATGGAGATGTTAGATAGGAATGGTGTAAATGTAATACAAGTAATTGAGCAAAACTCAAAGCCATCTATTTTATCTCTCTTAAGTATGACTATTTTCTGAAGTCCTGTACATATTCTTGTTTGAAAAGGGTGGCTGTTATTTGTTTGTATACTTATTTCCTAGCTAACGTGTCCCACATTTATGGTATGTTGATCAAACTACATCTTCAGATGAACTATTTCAAAATAAATAAATGTACACAATAATATAATTTTTTTTCTCTGGTCTGTGTGGATAAAAAAGTTGTTTACCCATGAACCAAAGAAGGGGAAAAAAGACATAAGTCAGAAGTTTAGGCCTCGATTAGTGCCACTTCTTTTGAAAAGAAATAAAAAAAGTATTTTGGCAAGACAGCTATCCAGAAATTGGTATATATAACAACACTAAAGTACTTTTAACAGTATCTTCCTAACAGTCTACAGACTAATTCATTTCTTGAAAAGAGACTGATGGTTTGATAAAGATCATAGGTTTTACATTTCATTCTTTGAAGAAGCCTTAATTTTATGGTTTGCTGTCTTGAAAAATGTAAAGCAATTCAAGTACTGTATAAATTCAAGTCATTTTCACCACAGTGAAAGGATGAGAGGTAATGGATGTAACTGGAAGATAGGAAGTTTTCAGTAGTCATTAAGAGTATTTATTGTGCGGCCAAACAATGGCCCAGATTGCTCACAGAAGAAATGAAATCTCCCTCCATGGAGATAAAACTCAGTTGTGTAGGATCCTGAGCAACCTGATCTAACCTCCAGATTGGACCTGCTTGTTGGAGTACGGTTCTGAACTAGATGACATTCTGTTATTCCTTTAATCTATAATTCTTCTATGATTCTGAGAATGTTTTCCTTAAATACTTATCTTGAAAGAGAAGAAAAAAAATCTATCCTCAAAGGCCAAAGAACTCTAAATTTTTTTTTCAGAAATGGTTTGGTATACTTTTGTATGTATAAAACTATGTTTGCATACATATGTATGCACATACACACACAGAGAATATATATGTGTACGAAGGAATAGTGTGTATGCCTTATCTATATAGATACACAGAAAAATCAAAACTAGGGAAATTACCTATGAAATCCTTCATGCATACCAATTCTTCAAACATGAATGAATTATACAGTGTCATAAACACTCCCTCAGGCCAGTCTTTAGGGAAGGAAATAGTTAATTTTTAAACCATCATTCTCAGTATGTCTAAGTCTTCCTGTAGGTAGTGAAGTGTGACTTCCCCAATAAGCTTTTTATTATGCTTATCTGTGTAA
The DNA here is from genome assembly GCA_013398295.1 of Chionis minor. NCBI lineage: Eukaryota > Metazoa > Chordata > Aves > Charadriiformes > Chionidae > Chionis > Chionis minor. Next base: position 228,915 of record VZSF01009108.1, read on the forward strand.
CATCCAAACACCTCATAAAAAAATTAGTTTACACTCCTTAAAGAATTGAATTGCAGTCAACAAGACCTTCTAGTTTGAAGAAAGAACTGGTTCAAAGAAGTCTAAATTTTTTTCATTTTCTACACCCCTCTCCTCCAAAACACATTTATGAGTTGTCATGATCTGTATGCACAATTATCATGGTCTGTCTGCATATGACTACATGATGTAATTATCAAAAAGAGATGCAATTATCAAAAAGAACAATCAAGAAAGAACTCTGGTTCTCAGAAACTGTCAGAGTAATATATTGAATTAGCAGGAACAGTGATCAATGTGTTTATTTGTGGCACGATTAATACAAACCCATACTCGCAGTTTATACAAAGAACAGCCCATTTAGCAAATGCCCTTTTTCCCCTTGGGGTGTAAGGACTCTGGATCCTATTTAACAACATTCCACCAAAGAAATTCAGCAATGAAATTAAAATGAGTTCAGCCATGAATTGATTAAATTTACTAGAATAAATGTACTCAATCCTGCCTTTAGAGCATATTTATTCAGTGGACAATTGCCATTTAGCAATGAGCTCTGGAGAAAAAAAGATCTCATTTACTTAATGAATCTCATGATAGTTCAGCATTTTGAGGAAGAAATTTATCACAATATATACGTTTATTTCACAGCAGAGCACAGTATTCATAGGGAGTGTGTTAATATTCTTTGGTTTAGATGGTTACCATTTAGTGCCTGTCACCATAAGAAAACACATCTTGCATCTATGGCTTATTCAGCAAAATATAGTCCCCTTGACTCTGAGCTGTGGGAATCCCGTATTTCAAGAACCTGAATGAGAAGCAGAATCCTTTAGGAAACAGGTTTGCTGAATTAAAGAGTGCCATTTTCAGGAAAGTCATTGTTCATGCCCTTTTCTACCACTGCAAATATTGAGTATCGTCATATACTAACATGTTCAACATACTGAAATATAAAAATCAAAGGATTTCCTAACTAAATAAGATGAAGGCTGAGAAAACCCCCATTTTTTACAGACAGAAATACAGTGGAAATGAATATGTTTTCATATGCCAAATCATACATGATTCAGAGAGTTTTTCTGGTAGTCTCCATTCAGATTTAGCTTTTTCTTCCTGAGTGTCCTGAAACACTAAGAACTGTTCTAGAAAAATATACTATCATGTGCATTATGTAGGTTGTAAAAGTTCAGTAGATTTTTTTTTGTTAAATACTACTTTAGAATTAAGTGAGTACTTTATTCCTGGTGAAATTTTTATCATCAAAAAAATGTGTACCATGCTGAAACGAAAAAAATTGAGAGGAAAACATCTCAAATACACACTTAATAAATATTACAATATGCTTTCTTAATATCAACTGTAATTGATATCACCCTAACTGGGAAAACAGATTAAAATGAACAATTCTGAAAACAAGAGATGACTGAAACTATTAGATAATTTTTCATGCAAACTTGGTTAATGATATGGTGGAGACTCCAAAATGTATGACGTTACTCAATATCATTTTTGTCTGGTTTAACAATCATATGCTTAATCATCAGGTATAATGTCACCCTAATCAATTCCTACACTGATTGAAGGGTGTCAAGTTCTGTTAACAAGCTAGGAACACAATGATTGACATGAAACAGGAGAAAATTCAATTTTCAAGTCAGGTATAAATAAACTGCATCTCATGTTTTGTATGTCATAACACCTGTGTCCATGGATGGATACCCAAACTCAAACAGCTACTGGCTTGCACAAGCTAGCTAGTAGCTTGTAATAAGTGGTTTGCAAGCAGATACGCATGAACCTTGCATGCCTTGAGTTAATTGGCAATCAGTTAGTTCATGGTAGCATATATTCAGATAGACATATCTTCAATAATCTGCTGATTTAAAGAATTATCTATTATTCTTTATTTTTATTACTAAATATGTCATCATACAGAGGTATATAACATATATTTCCTCTAATTATTCTTTCTTTCCTAAGAGTAGAGGTTTTACAAGCCCCAACATTTAACTCATTTTGACTAATCATAGTCTGGCAAAACATGTATGGATAAAATATAGGTACTCCGTATCTTATCCTTTCATCCTTACCATCACAAGTTGGGAGTGGGTGACTCCACCAGTGATTTTTTTCACATAACAAAGGCTCCTCATGACTCAGCCTATAACCTGGATCACAACTAAATGAGACAGTGGAACCTATAGAGAAGTCATGTCCATAACGACGTCCATGCACTGGTATGCCAGGATCCAAACAGGAGTAAGTATTAACAGTTACACCTAGATTAAAAAAACAAACAAAAAAAAACCACAACAAAAAAGAGTTAAATAAACAACCTATATGTTTTGGGGATTTTTAAAATTGATTTTAATAATTCACTGTGTTGTGAGTGGGGGTGAAGGCTCCATTATCACATTATCACTAAAAATTCTGATTTCCAGCCTTTATTTTTTCCTGATCAAACTGTTAGTGCAGCTAAAATGCTTTTTATTTCTTTTGATATAAATCCTTCAATTTTTTACATAGATCATTTATTGATGTAAATAATTCTTACACCTAATATTATTTGATGTGTAATAGATTGAGAAGGTAAAGAAGAGCAGAAAAAGTAGTAAAGAGAAGTTGACTTGATGTAGAGAATTTTAATGTGTGCTAAAAAATTAAGCCTTTTAAATTATTTCCCAGTGAAAAGTTTAACTTCATTGTAGAATATTCATGGAAAAAGAAAGAAAGAAACAAAAAACTCTAGGAATATTACTGAAGTCAGCAAATTAGAAGAAGCATTCAGCTTAAGATTTTTAATGCATGTTATTTCTTTTATTCCTTCACAAAAACCAAAAAATGTCCTTCCTTACAAAGGAATTCAATGTGGATAGAAATAATTAGTGTAGGAAATAAGGACATATAAAAGACTTCATCTTTCAATAGGATATTTGAAGAGAGAAGTTATGAATAGGGGACCATTAGTCATTATTATTATCCAGAAAAGGGGAATCCAAATTGGTTTGTACTGGATAGTATAAGACGAGGAACCAATACCTAAGCAAAAATAGTGTGATTTCTACAACTTAACATTATCCATTTATCCAATCAACAAAAGAAGAATTTCGTAGTCTCTGTTGGCAATATTAATCTAGTTTTCCTGGTGTGTAATGATAGCCATCCTTCAAACTTCAGAATGGATGAGAACTTAACAAAATCATCACTTCATCAATGTAGAACATGATACAAATGGAAGTATGTGGGTGAAGGGTAAGACAGTAAAGAATTTTGGAATAATAACAGATTTTTTGTGATAAACAGCCAGAACTTGACATTCACAAGAGTTCAAATTAGGCCAAATTTTATCTGAAAAAGTTATCTCAAAATATATTTTATTTAACATCTTTATAATTTGTGGTCAGGAATAGTGGAAATGGCCAAAAATAATGTAAAAAATTAAGAACATCTGCAAATTGCTTGATGGTAGTTCCAAGAAGTAGGAATATGAAATAGAAATGGATAGATAACAAGGTGCTCATGACCTTAACTAAGCAAATCAAACAGTGAATACAGAAAAATATTATTTCACGTGAAAATATGACTTACTGCAACAAAAGGTATATTTAGAAACACAAAAATTAAATGACATGATAATATATCAACTTATATGAATTTTAAGAGTTCGTAAAGTGTGAAATCTTTAGAGACAATTTCAGCAGTGAAGTTTATATGATTATAATAATGGAAAAAGAATAGTTCTATATGTCAGAAGAAATCACATATGCACATTCTAGATCCCTAAAAATCCATAATCAAGCAACGCCATAGCTTGATTTTCAGCTCATTAGTGTAAACTGCATTTCCCATTACCTTCAGTTAGAGCCGCAGGCACATCAATCAGCACAGTAATTCAGTTATTTGCTTAAATTTTCATAATCTTCCTGATCTCAAGCAGTTTTACGCACACAAAAATGTATCGTATACAAAAACAAGAATAACAAGACAAATAAGTAACATCCAGAAGAAAGGCATTTGCTTCCCATTCCCATCTTCTGACTCTTAAAGCATGGAGCAGTACAGCAATGACATTAAAATTTAAGTGAAATTACTGGTCATCCCTTCTGAAGTTTAACATCACTAAATCTTTTTCAGGAATTTATCGCAGATGAAACCTGTCCACCTTTATGAGTATAATAAGCATTGACGGGGAAATCTAATAATATGACTCAGAATTACTTACTTTCATAGTGAATCTTGAATCCATTGTTAGAACGACTGTTATCAGTTGTAAAGAGAAGATAAATGAAATTGCTACTGCTAAACAAGAATTGTGGGACCTGTGTACCATTATAAGATCCCAGAAGTGGAGATAACAAACTTGGTCCATCATGAACTTCCAAAACATCATAATTGAGTTCTGTCTGAAATCTGGAATTGAGAAAACACACAGAGGAACAAATATAAGAAGCAGTTAAAACTAATTCAATAAACCCATACAAAGTAAGCCATATTTTAAAATTGTGCTCCTTTCTTAATCATATTCTTTTATTTCTCCACATATCTATTTTACAATGTCTATATTATAGTAGTAATTATCCTATATAATTAATACAATTATCAAATTTCTGGTTAGTGCATTAGTAAGATGAGAAAGAAGTTTATACTCCTTGAGCCGGTTTCTATTGCAGGAAATGAGCCAGAAACATGTGGTTTGTTCGCAAAGATTGATATTACTTGCATATATTATTTTATTGAACAAAATTATTTTTATTTTTGGGAAAAAATAAGTAAATTATATAGCAGTTATGTTGATGCATTCTTTTATTATATCCATTCCATTAGGCACAAATATCATCAAGGTACTTTACATTATTAAAGAATCATATTCTGAACATCTATCCTTAAAAATTACCTATAAACAGGGATAGATTTACTTAAGTCTGCTCTGACACTCCAGTGGGTTTGTGCCAGTTAAGGCTCAGTCCAAAGTAGTGTCAGACGCTATGGCAAAAAAAAAAACATTTAAAATCCTATTTAGAAAGCACTTTAAAGCAAAATGCCTGTTTAGAGGTAGCATGTCTGCTGTCTCTGTCAAGGAAAAGCTGAGTGTCACAGTGCTGTCAGATATCCCTTTGTTTGTCTTGTTTTAGATGGTATCCACAATCCCAAACACCTGTTTGGTATTTTGACGGTGGTTTCTCTCTTTCTTGCCATGACAGATTTTACATCAATCATACTGCTTTAATGGAGACTCTGATGGATTATTGAAAAACCCTTTCAGAATTAAAAAGAAACAACTAACAGCAGGATCCTGCAAGGACCCTTTAGATATTGCTAATTCAGATTCACATAGATGCCTAATTTAGCCTTGTGAAATCTGTTCAAGGGACTAATGCCAGTGTACTGAGGAAGTCTATATTTATGTACTTATGTCCCATGAATCTGAACCTAAAGATCTAAAGGAGTCTAGTGAAAAACAGGAAGTCAAATTAAACATCCAAAATATGTATTTTCTTTTATCTGTGTCCCACTCCTATGAGATAACACAGAAAAGAGCACAGAAATAAAATAATAGTGAGTTACAGAAATGAAGCAGAATAAGCCTAGAAGCAGGAGAACTGAAAAATTCTTTTTTTGCTAGTTCTTACATAAGTTCACAATGGTACGTTGCTAAAAAGTTACTAGGCAAGAGATTGCTTTTTCCAATACTTGTTTTTCTCATTAATCCATAAAAAACAGAAGCAATCTTGGAAACAGATCTTTTAGTTTTGCTCTGCTTTCTTAGTTCCTTTGTCAAAAGCATACTTGAGATATAAAATGTAAAAAAGGCATTGACCTCACAAATGCAAAGCAACTATCGGGCCAGTAAAGATCTGATGACATTGAATCTCCAAAGACATAACAGAAATCCTCTCATAAATATTTGTTGCTCATAAAACTGCATACAAAACCACAAACTGCAGAAAAATAAGTTCCCAAGAAAAAAATTTTTTTAGTAAGATGAGCTGAAAGAAATTTAAAGGGGGTACTATGTGCAATGGCTTTGCTTGGTCATTTGGCTCAGAAAAGTGATCAATTTAAATTTAATTTACGAAGGTGATGCTTATATAATTTTTTCCCTGAATGCCTTTCCACTTGATGCCCACCTTATCTGATATATTTATATATCTCCTGGTTATTCCCTGGTGTGAAGAAACAGTAGGGACTTAAAGACAACTGAATAAAAAATACTCTGTGCTCATGTAAGACCAGTCCAATGTTTTTTCCTACTTTAATAGTCCCGATTCTTAAATTAAACTGAATGGCTTCATTGCTATGTGAGGTCTGTTCTTATGGAGGACTCACAAAGATTTATTCAAAGATAGGAGTGAAACAAACCTTAACATAGGAGGTGACAAATACTTTTTTATCTTATTTGAACAGATAAAACTATGTTGATATTTACAACATGCATCTTTATTTCTAAGAGACACCCTATCAACTCAATGCAGTGTCAGGATGAGTAGAACACCCTGCTGCACAGCGTATACTCATTAGTCAAATGTGACTAGTACTCTAATCAGTAGTTTGCTGATTAACATCCCTAGCATTAAATACTCATAATTAGGTTTCATGATAAACACTACATTACAATGAGGAATGGCACTTGCATTTCTCACTTCTATCATTTCAATTCAGACTAAAAAGATACTGATTTATAACAAAAATCCAACAGATTATCTATCATAGCTGTGCCTGCACAACAGGAGTAAACTTTTTAAAGTATACATGCATGATCATAAAACAAAATATGAAAAAGTTATTATGAAAAATCTGAAAAATTAAGTTACTGTTATCTGCTTTGTCTGTAGATTTCTTTCTTTTCACCATGACACAGGAATACTTTAACATACAGTCACAGAATGCAGTACCTCATGCATATGTAATGTCATAACAGAGGAACCATAGGAAGATGGGACATTAAAAGGGAATAAACTACTGTGCGAGTGATAAACTGATGTAATGTTAAAGTGTCACTCTGCAGGAAATCTGTGTAAGAACTGTTCACTTCCATTCTTCTTAGAAAACCTAAAAAGAAAGGATGTAAAGATTCTAGACATGTAGAATCACAGAATCATAGAATGGTTAGAGTTGGAAGGGACCTTAAAGATCATCAAGTTCCAACCCCCTGCCATGGGCAGGGACACCTCTCACTAGAGCAGGTTGCTCAAAGCCCCATCCAGCCTGGCCTTAAACACTTCCAGGGATGGGGCCTCCACAACTTCCCTGGGTAACCTGTTCCAGTGCCTCACCACCCTCACAGTAAAGAACTTCTTCCTAATATCTAATCTAAATCCCCCCTCTTCCAATTTAAAACCATTACCCCTTCCAATTTAAAATTGGTAATTTAATGGTAAAACCATTACCCCCCTTCCAATTTAAAACCATTACCCCATAACTATGTATGTTATGTATGTTTTACCCTAACTGAGAAATTAAAAATCTTTCAAACTACACATATTGTGGAAGCCATCTTATTTGCACCAAGCAAGGCTAGAAAAAGTATTTCTCTTTGTTTTTCAGGGCAAAGGTGAAATGTAAAGAATGGGGCAAAATATGAGGTGGTGTTTTTTTTTTATCGTAGAACCATAGAATCATAGAATGGTTTTGAGTTGGAAGACACCTTAAAGATCATCTAGTTCCAACCCCCTGCCATGGGCAGGGGCACCTTCCACTACTTACTCATGTAAGAAAGCCATTTGGCTATAGTTTTAAAAGTGTATATTTCAACAAAATTAACCTTCTATCTTAAGAAAGTCCAGCTGAAGATTTGCAAGCAGAAGGAGCAGAAAAAGGACATTCAGACTGGAATGAGTCTTTAAAAAGGAGCTAATGTATGAATGCCTCAAAATGTAAATTTGAAATATATGAAAAATAATAAAGTCTAAATAAAAAAATTTAGCATTGGTGATTTACAAAATGTTTTGTTTCAGTACACTATAATGATTTATTTCATTATTTGGTTTATGTAATAACTTTTTCTTTACATCCAAACATGTAATTATATATTATAGTGCATTTGTGTGAACATAAAGAGATGTATTTTTATATGTACTTATGCACAGAAACACATAAGCATATACACATCTATATGTAAGTAAAGCCTCTCTGGACTGCTGCATCTGGGCACGACGCGTAACAGTCCAATTTATGGCAAGGAACAAGAGTGTCAAAAATGAGCAGCAATGGAAAAAAAGTGTCATAATGCCATAATGAGATTAGGTTATAAAGAGGATAGGAGCTCTCTCTGAGATCTGAAGAGATCACATCTTATTCTTATTTCTCCTACCTAGAAGAGTAATAGAGGTTGTGCAATTTTATAGCAAGGCATTAACGCATTACAAACCAAAATTGTACACAAGAGACTGCCAGGTTTAATGAAACTCAGGTGCAAAGTAAGAAAATCCAGCTGGCATAGAATTTTGAGAATTAAAAGGCAAATGCATTTCACTTGGAAATGACTGTCCACAACAAATGTGTAATTGAAAATGAGATGCTGAACTAAAAATGTCAAATAAATTATTTGAGATTATATTTTTCTTTTAAAAAACTTGAGTTAATGGAAGTTCCAAAATTTATATTTTTCATTTTGATTTTCAAGACAATAAAGAAAACTAATAATTTTCTTTTAATTTTGAACTAATAAGAGTTTGAATAATTTCTGCAAGAGGGAGTTATTAATTTCTCTGTTTTATTTGTACTAGCAAAAATTTGGTAAATCTTCATTTTAAGGTGATGTACAGCTCTAGTGATTTTGGAAGACTAGCTTTCATTTGATATTAAGGATAGGAAATAGTGTCCATAATACGTATCCTTTGATTGTATGTAGTGTCATGTGAAACCTTTATTGTAGCATAAAGTATAGTAATAGAAAAAAGTTTTAAGCAATCTTATCACAATGAGAATTTTTGCTGGTCATTTTCATACCCTGTTAAAAACAACTTTTGAGCTGTATTAAAATGAATAAAAATCTTCTCTTTTAAGTTTAGTGTTAGTAGGATTAGTCAAAATATGCTGCATAAATAGCAACAGAAAAGTACTTGCATGATATTTGTGTGCTATAACTTTGATCATCAAAGGCCCTTTTTTCCTGGACCATCATTTAACTTTACTAATATTTACAATTAAAAAGAATCTAAAACATCCTTGAAAATATGAAGAACTTATACAATTTTTTAATTATATTTTCTGTTCTGCTTTCTCATAAAAAGCTTAAATGAGAAATTGCTACTGTGAGAAATTTAAAGTCCTCAGCACAGTCAATCCCTGGAATCTGGAAGGGACCTAAGTAACAGGCAATAAGGCAGTAAAAGTGGAATGCTACTGTAATTTGGGAAAACTGGAATTCCATTCTGAGAGCACACAGTCCTTTCACAAATACAGATCAGCTGATTTGATAATTTAATATTCACCATGAATAAAAATACAAATTCATTTAATTCATTTTTCCAGTCGATTTAGATTTCCAGAGCTGAAGATTTCACAGGTTTGAGAGAAAAAAACCTGTATTTCAAGCATAATTCATCATAACAACATGGTTACAAGAAAATGAAACATGCTAATCTTTCAAAATAGATAAAATTTTTAACTGGGCCAGATAGGCCTAAATATATATATGTAAAGGTGTAGGAATTTCAAAAGTTTTTCAGTGCATCAAAGTAAAAATTACACTGAAAGTAAAATTTATGCTCTAAAGGCACTAAGGTGTTTTGGAAAATCCTACTTCATAATAAAATGTCTTGACTTTAGAGACAGTGCAAATTAATGCTACGACAAAGCTAATAAACTCCTGTGTCTAGGTAAAAACTGGAAAATATTAAATAAGAAAAATATTAGCCAAGACCTTTCAAATGTAATTTTGATAGAGTGTCCTGGTTCAGCTTCTATCACCCACTCACAATTCAAGGAATCTTTATAATACCCTGGCCAGCCTGGAGAGAGGATTACTCCACTGGGAGATGAAAAATGCCCACCACATGGAGCTAGAAATGAAACAAAGAGAAAGGTAAAATAACAGCAAATTATTATATGTAATTCAAAATTATCACTTTCAATAGAGGACATCTATAACAAAGAAATTTTAAAAATCCAATTGCAGGAAGATGCAACAAAGCTTTGAAGATCACAGACTACTTTGGGGTTCAGAATTAGACGGAGATAACTGAATTAAAACATTAAAAAGATAAAATAAACTGTTCAATAAGTTCTATCAAAGTTTTTAATACTGTATTCTTAAAGATACAAACTATTTCCTGTAATAAAGGACATAATAACAAAATATAGTGTTTAAAAAGTGTAATTTCTTCTGCTTTTCATTGTGAGCCAAGAGATTTGGAAAACTTGCAAAAGTTTCAGTTGAGTATCAAGCTAGAAAGTACTGAATTGTTCTTTTAACTTCCTCTGTAATACCACATATATTTTGCTTGTCATTTTGGCAGTTCAAATTCCTCATTCATGAAAAAGACACACTTACTGTTCTTAGGAGATTAGTTGATACTTTTGAAGCATTTGGCAAATTTATATGTAATACATACATGTGCAAGCAGAATTACTAGAAATAATGTACTTTTTGTCTCAGAGATAGTGAGTAAATATAAGCTAGGAAAACTATTAAAACATAATTAAAACCAAAGTTGTTGGTAATCATACTTAAAGTTTTTCAATGGCTTACTAACATATTAATTACAGGAATAATCTTAACAGCAGTAGGTATAACAAAGGTGAAGAGCATTTATTTGATAACAATGCTTCTTAAATAGTTGAATACAATCTCGTATAGGATGGGGCAAGTTTCCATTGGCTGATCAGTGTCAAGACAGTTAGTCATAGCACAGAATAGATTCTCAGAAGAAACAATCATGTTTGACTGATGCTGATTTTGGCTATGAGGAGTGTTAGTCTGTCCCAAAGATGGTATCATCTCACAGGTGGGAAGGGTAAGAACCATAAAACCAATACTGCTAAAGATCTTTTAGGTTTACATCTTGTAAAGCTCTATGCAGGTTTTTAATTTCATGCATGAATGCAAACCCATTACATCTGATGGATCTACATGTGTAGTAAAGTCAAGTGCATGTGTCATCAGACTTCTGTGAGATCATCTTCTCAGTGGTATGGATGGTTGAGGAAAAAACTGTGGGAATGCTTGGTATATTTTTGGGGGCTTTTTTTCAGTAGGATATTTATATTCCCTAAACAGATAAATTAATTCACAGAATTATCTTGAATTCTAGACATCTAAGAAATGCAATAATTCCATCACTAGAAGTATTAATATTTTTGAAATAGGTAGCAAATCATGGTTTTCTAGCAATTAAAAATATCTAGGATATTTTATGAATTTAATGCATATTCAGTGTGGTCAATCGAACATATATTGTTCAGCACAAGTGCAAACATCCTCAAAAGACCATATCAATGTATCTTTCCATATGTGTATTATGCATATATACAAATACACTAAACACACGTATGTAGACAAATATACAAAAAAAAGTCTCCTTGATCCACAGGAGACAAGACAGAAAAGCAGCTGATCTCTGAATATATTTTCCTCTGAATATATATTTCCTTGAGTTACAGTGTTACACATCAAATAAGTAATTTCAATTACTTATTCCTGGGAAAAAATAATTTGCAAAATACTTGACTCTAAACCAAACTTTTTCACTCAATACAATGCTTGTAAATTGCTGTCCTTTAGTGAATCCAGCTACTTCAGTGAAAAGTGTTGCAAACAGGGACATTTAGTAAGCTTTTTTTTTTAATTATTATTATTGTTATTTTTATTACTTTAACTAAAATGGATTACCTAGAATCTTAACTATAGAAGAGGGAGTTAGGAATAATACTATTAAAAAAGCTTTTTCACAGTTGCTCTGACTTACATGAGCGAGCATTACTTAAAAATTTATGAAAAGACTTAATCAAGCTTTCTTTGATGAAAATACAAAGTGACAAGGACCTGATAAGGTGTTAAGATTTATCATAAGGAAAAGGAAAGTTAAGAAAAATATAATAGTATAAGAGTTGATTTTCACTAAACTACCATAGTAGCATAAATATGTGAAGCTTTATAGAGCATACCATATTATAATTTAGAATCTGTGAAATGTAAGATATACGTTATTCACTTTCTGCAACAAATATATTTTCCACAATGGTCAACAAAGCAGCGTTAAAAGACAAAAACATTACAGAAAGTATGCTCTTAAACTGGTGACCACAGTGTCAAACGATGAGCAGTCTACAAATTCTTTATTTTCAGGAATTGCTGACTGCTTTATGGAAAATGAAATCTGCAGAATGTATTAGTTATTAAATTTAAAATTTATATTAAAATTATTTTTTCTGTCACAAATCTTTTTTGGTCAGACCTATTTATATATCCTCTATGTGAGGCAAAGAAGAAAACAAGCAACATATATTTCAGTGCGTTACACAAGCAGGCAGAAGCAAAATTCATTGCTTCCCCAAAATGTCACCCCTGAAGAAGTAGGGAGCACCTTTTGTGGTGCTAAATCATACAAACCAGGCAGTAAAACTGTACCAATTTCTTTTCCATTACCATCTGTTTTGTGGCACATCAGATGTGCACTGATGCAACCTGGATGAGAACAAAGATATATTTGTCAAGGAGTTCCCAACAACACAGTATCAAACACTGGATATCTCTTATTCTAGAAAAAATCCTAATAAAAGTAGCCTGGGTTATGTAAATAAGTATTGAACTAACTGGTTAAGTGGATTCTCTGGGTTCAACTTCAGAAGGTTATCAAATGATAGTCTTCTATCTAATTATATATCTTGATTTAGGAGAAGATGGTTTTCAAAGGACCCAAAAAACTATTTACTCTTTTATAGCTATATTTCCACAAAATGTTCTGGCCATACCAATTCCACTTCAAGAGTGAGAGCACTGTCTTCTGGAGAGTAGAATTTTTTAACACTACTGAGATGTAAAAGGTATCAAAGAGCAGATTCTAAGCTGCAAACTGCAGTAGAAAGTGTTAGGATTGGGTGTCTTGGGGCTGAATGAAGAGATACCAGGATTAAAATAAGGATCTTTTTCACCTTAATCTTCTTTCTTGAAGATGACACGGATATGTGCCAAGAGTGGGATTTGTTCATCTGCACAAATAATTAGAGAAGAACACAAACTTCAGTGCGTGTATGTATATATACATATGTAAGAACTTTATTATACTTAATAATCAAGTAGGTCACATGCTAACATATAGACACTAGGGAAGTCCAATTTCTCCAGTTAGAAGTAGCTTAAGTATTTCGTAGGTTCTTATGAATATTGGTGTAAATACATTAGTCTATAGAACTATAAATGCATGACAGAGTTATCATTACTATGAGCTTTGCTTAATTGCTAATTAAGGATTTGATCCAGCCTAAATTAGATTTGGTGAGTTTCTCAGGATCTGAACCTTCCAAGACTAAACAAATTCTCTAAATGAAAATCTTACAGGGTTGTTCTTCATTGTTTGCTTGTATTTTGGGTTTGGGCTTTTTTTTTTCCTAATAATCTATCTGTTAATTTTAGTTTTATGACACTTTTCTAAATAAATTCAACAAATTACCCTGGATTTCAACAAGCCCCAAAGTTCATATACAGCTGATATAATTAAGCTGGAAAGTTTTCCTTGAATTTCATTTTGTAAAATGAAGGATCAGCTTTGTTTCTTTGCCAGGTTCAATATATGCATATTTATTTACATTCATAGAATCATAGAA
>VZSF01009109.1:1158-29774 GCA_013398295.1 Chionis minor
GAGGGGGCGGCGGGGGGGCGGAGACGGCGTCCTGCGGCGGCGGCGGCCCGGGGCCGGCAGGGCGCATGCGCGGCGGTCAGCCTCCAGGCGCCATTTTGTGTGAGGCTCTTTCCCATTTTAGGCCGCGGGAGGAAGGGAGCGGGAGTGGCCGGCGCCTGTCCCGCGGGGGGGAGACGGGGGAGCTGCAGGCAGCGGCGGCGGGCTCGGCGCGGAGCCTCCTCCCGCGCTCTGAAGAGGCGGCGCTTCCTCTGTTCTTCCCCACGGCGTGCTGCCGCCGCGGCGGATGGTGGTAGCGGCCGCGTTGCCCCCTCTCCCGCTCGGCGGCGACGGACCCGGAAGTGAAGTGGCGGCCATGGAGGGACGGCGGCGGAACCGCCCTCCGAGAGGGCGCGGAGGAGCCGACCGGCCGAGCGGCCCGCCGAGGCGCGGAGCCGCCGGAGCAGAGCGGCGGTGCTGCTGAGGCAGGCGGCCCGCCCGCCGCGGTCGCTGCCAAGCGCCCCAGCAGAGACACCGCCGGGGCTGCAGGTAGGGGCTGCAGGCGCCACCCGTGCCGTTCTTCCCTTACGCCGGTCCCTCGGCCGGTGCGGGCGGGGCACGCGTGGCTGCGCTTCCCTCGGAAGAAGGCGTCGCTCCGTCGCCATTAGTCATCCCCCTGCTGCCCGTGACGCATTTGGGGTGAAGCCCGGGGAAGGGGACGTGGCCGTCTCTTGCTGCCCGGTGGCGTCTGCGCATGGCGCTGGCGGTTGTGATGGCCGGCTGGCGGTGTGCCGGGCGGCCGGGGGCATCCCCTCGCAGCACGGGCAGGGGAAGAGTAGTGTGGTGGGGCTGAGTGCTCTTGGTGTAGGGCGGGGATTGCAGACTTATCTGGTCCTCACGCACCTGCGATGGATACTTTCTGAAGGTGCAGGATATCTGTGAGAGGTCCCTTTCTTCGGGGCTAGCTTTGACACTTCTAAACAGTAGTTACCAACTAAAGCCTGTAGTAAACTGTATATTCTTTTTAACATTAGCTTCAGGTTTCTCATCTTATGTAAAAGTTTTTGAATGGTTGGGTGTAATGCAGGTGCATTATTTTTTCCAGAGTAATAAGCATCTGTTTGATAGTACTCTCTCAGCTACAAAACCTACATTAGGTTTATCTAAAGCAACAGTGGAGGGAGCTATCAATATAGTTAAGACATCCATTGTCCTAATTTGACAGAAATGGATTGTTAATTTAGGTGTAGTTTCTGGGAAAGTTCTGGTTTGAGGGTGAGTTTTGTATGTTGTGTGTGGGTGGGTTTTTCTTTTATTAAATCTGGTGCTTTGGAAAGCAGCAGGGAAAAGGACAGTTCTATAGGGAGTTTAATGAGCAGTGATGTATAGATAAGTCAGAAGGTTTAATAAGGCATAATGTATACAAGGCGTGTTTAGAATTGACTGAGATGACTAATATGGGGGAAGGGTAGCTCTAGTTTAGGTCTAGGTTGTAAATATAAAGGTGCCTGAAGATATATACAAAATGTATAAAGGTTTGAGGCATTAAGGTCAGAGGGAACTTCAATTCTGTGCTGTAGTTCCACTGTATGCAGTATGTAAACTAAAAAGCAAATAATTGTATAGAATATATTAAATCTAACCCAAATGTTAACAAAGCTTCAAAAATTCACTTTGGATGTGAACTTCTCATCTCTCTATGGAATGTATTGGCCAAGTCATGACTTAAATTCTGAGCTTTTTTTGAGGTATGATTTGTATCTCTGTACAAAGTATAGTACCATTCAATAAATAACAGTTTGTGACAAAACTAACCAGTCTTGTTTCTGATTTCTAGCAGAAAAATATCCTGTCCACCTGGATGTATCTGTTACAGCCGGCATGCTTAGAAAGTTCATGGCACATCACCCATCTAGCTATTGTGAGCAATAGGACTCTCTTTCTATATAGCCAGTCAGCAGGAGAGGTGACTTGTTCTTTTATGGTATTTAAAGCACCTAAGAATGCCTAGCTAGGCAGCTCAACAAAGAGCATAAACATCCTCACACAGCTTGAGGATGATGTCTAGTATAATGGAATGAAAAAGCTGCGCTTTTGGCAAGCCAGAAAAAGCATCTAATTTTGGTTTAAATTAACTTTTCAGTGGAATATGAACTTCAGGACTCATAGTTACATCATGATACTGAATTTTTACATCCTAAATTTATGTCAGTGTTAACTAGCTGTGAGACTTGAAGATAGCTTGGTTGTACTGGACCCTCACAGCTGTGCCCCATCTCCACTGCAATCCCTTATAGGGAAACAGTTGAAGTGAGTGGAAGAAATGAGCAGTGGACTTCCCTGTTGTGACCTGCTTTATCATGAGCCACTCTGTTAATTTTACAAAGTTGACACTTCATAAGCTCTAGAATGAGACAAATCATAGTGAGTCGTTTTAGTATCTACTCTCTGTAGACATAAGGTATAGAATTCTTTAACATGATTGTTCAAAGCCGTAGTACTTGTATTACGTGTACCTTGTTAGTACCAGAGGTCTTGTAGGTGCAGTACAGGAGATTCACCTGGGGATATGCATTTTGGTCTTTGTGCAAATTAGCACAAGGCTTCTTAATTTAAAAACAGTAAACACAAAAGCATCAACGTGCTATAAGCACGACACTGGTCTTTAGTAATATCCACTTCTAGAATTTAGGTGATGGCTGTAAGTAAATTAGAAAAAATAATGTACTGTGTTTTAGTTGCAGAATGTACAGAAACTTTGCTCAAAGCCTTCTATGTATGCAGCGCTTGATAGGAAAAGGCAAGTACAGCAATCCCTGTATCTTGCAGTATTCTGTGTAAGAATAGCAGAATAAGCAGCAGCCAAATAAAACTGTTGGATGTATTGTGGCTTCCTTGAGAAGACAAAATAATAAGAGAGATTTCCAGGATAAGTAAGATGTTTTAATTCTGTTCACTAGTCACATACTGTTATTGACATACAGTATTTACATGTAGGTAAAAGAACGTGGAGTGCACATACAACCACAGCCAAAATATTCTAGAAATATTAAAAATATTGATTCTTGTTCTAACATTAAGCTGCTTTGTATGTAATGAAATACTGTGCTACTTTGTCAGACCTTGCAGATGTTTAGGAGACTTTTAGTGTCTTTTATTTTTGGCTCAAGTGTGTAGTTCTCCTTTTTTTTTTTTTTTTTTTAAAATGCTCTTCCCCTTGGTGTTTCTATTCTGTGATTAAATAGGCAACATTTTTACAGTGGGGGTTGAGTGAGCATCTGCCTTGTAGTTCAGAACCTCCGCCTGTGTGGATGGAACTGCTGCATCTCTGTACAAATGAAGGTCAGATGTGTGCTTCCCACAGAGCTTCATTATCTAAGTGATTGCAAACTGCTCGGACAACAGTGTGTTAAAAAGTTGTGAAGTATTTGGTGTGCAGGTATAAAGGAAAAAAATACCAACGAATGTGAAGTTGACAAAGTTTAGTTGGTCATAGGTGGATTATAAAAATGAAAGGTCAAACCTTCTTTCCTAGTCCTGGAGAAAATTGTGCTTTACTGTTCGGTATCAGCAGTATGTTCCTTCATATTTATTATCCTGTGTGTGAGAACACAAACAAAACTATCTGGTAATGCTGAATGCTTACCTACAGTTTCCCCAGCTCTGGCACATTCCTGTCCCCATATTCAGAAAAATGGGTATTTAGCTATTGGAACACAACTGCGTGTGCTGTTTTTTCATTGTTCCATTGTGAGTGTTGCTGCTGGAGAAGACACAAAGTTTAGCAACCCTTAGGAAGCCTGAACTAGCACATTATATCCACTGAAGTTTAGTAGTGGTTCTTGAATCTGCCATGGGTATGTTTTGCATCAGTGCAGTATCTCTTCTTGATATGAATAATCATAAAAATATTTGTAGCATGGTACTGGGTGTGAGAAAAATCTGGGAATAGGGCTTCCTGTTAGCTCTGCAGTTAACAATAATACTCACTTTGTAGTTGCTTTTTCCAGTAACGCTTGTAAAACGATGTTATGTGTTCAGCTTGTCAAAGTAGAGTAACTTGTTAGCAGTGTCAGAGATTGCCAGGGAGAAGTAGTCCCATTTTTACTGAATAGACTATGTCCAGACTTTGTTATGCTTTGTGGCTGCGGATTTTAACTACAATGCCATGTTATAAAATGTGTGCAGAAATCAGTGATGCTTTAACTGATGTGTGTTATTAGTAGCCTAGCACCATGAGAAGAGGTTTTGGTTCTCAAGTGGTGTAACTGCTGCTTTCATCCTAGCCTGTTAGCTGTGCGGGGGTGTTTTGGCGTGTATCATACCATCTTTTAATTCCAAACGTAAAATGTTCCTTTTTTAAGACTGATTTGGTAATCTTGTGTTTGGACAGAATAAGAGCTGTGTTGTAAGAGACTATTTTTATTCTTTCTGGTATGTAATTTTCTATTATGATAGCTAACATATTTGTATCAAATGTTGATGTTAGTTAATGTAGCAACTATGGAAGAAGGGTGCCCATTGCCAGGGTTTACTTCAGATCTTAAACTAAAGCCAGTTTTTGCATGTTTTGTCATGTGCTGTTAAATTATCTGAATAAAGATGATTATTTTCTCTTCTGTTGTCTCGCAAAGGGACGCAAGATACAGAATTTGACTACAAATCCACTTAAATTCCTGTATTATTTCTAAGGACTACAAGTTCACACTGGTGACAATAGTGAGGCTATTACAACTACATTGGGGAAGTCATGCAGCGTTGCAAAACAATAGCACACAGTACTATAGAGAAAAGCAGCTTTAATTTAGATGTAGCAAAGGACTTCGGTTGTCATCATCTGCAATCAAGCAATTGGTCTGTCTCTTAAAACTTGAAGTAGATACTTGAAGTCAAATGAGAATGTAGTTATTCTTCTGGATGGTAATGTTACTTCAGGCAGCTGATGAAGGAGAGCATCCTTACATATTCTTCAAAATAAGTTTGTCTCTGACCGCCAGCAGTAAAGGTGAAGGATTAGATGTACCTGTTGTTAGTGAGTAATCAAATCTTCTGTTTTGGGCTTTATAAGTAACTTTCTTTTTTATGGCACAAGTTAGTAGTAGAAATGTATCCTGTGCATATTCACATATGGGCTATGTTAATGCATCAGCCATTTCAGTACTGTAAACTTTAATTTTTAAAACTGTACTTTCTAACTGGCTTCTAAATTATCTTTGCAGCTTTTTTCCTGACTTCTGAGCTGTAGATGTTATTACTGATGTAAACATTTTATCTGTGGAAGTTTTGATCTTTCAAGGTGAGATGTTTTTCCTACAGGATTGGCCGAGTGGTTTTCTGCGTAAATAGTCACCAGTCTGCAGAGCTAATATGGTTTTAGTGTTCCTGAAATAAACTTAAGTTTAAAACATTTAAACTTGCATCTGAATTTCTGTATTCTTCCTATCAGAGTCAAATCATGTTTATAAGTACCAGTGCTTGAGTAACCTCCCATCAAAAGCAAATATACAGGGTAAAAATTGAATATAAAATCAGTGTGGTTTTGGGAGCGGCAATTACATATTTCATTACTATGAAAACTAACAGGAGAAAAAGTCTTTACAGTGTTAACATTTAAATGAGGTTACATGTTGCATTTGAAGAACCATACTGTGATCTTCTAAGTAAGTTACGCTTCTGAAATGGAAGGTATTTCTCCTTAAATATTTAACTTCTGATACCTACTTTGGAGCAACAGTATGGTCACTTTTTCAGCCTTTTGTGACACCAGACTGTGAGTAAATGTATACCGAATAGGTGTCTAATGCTATCCGTATCTAAGATGTTAATTGATGGTGAAGCTGGAGAGCTGAAACAAGCTGTTTGTTCACTTTGGCTGAGAGAACTTACTCCGGGTGAATTAATTTCTCAATACATGTGTTAGTAGATTCAGCATTTTCTTGTTTTTCAGAAGTAGTTTTGAGTGATCTGTCATGGCCAATCTGAATTAAGAATCTTACTCGCTTATGATACTTGTTGCTAGTTTATATCTTGGAAGGCTTTCTTTTTCTTTTCTCCTGATAAGACTTCTTGCTGCAGAAGTAGCCATGTTAAAAAGTACAAGAAGGAAGTAAAACCATTAGAGCTGTGTTCTCATATATACTGCCTTTTTCAGACATCGGTAAGTGGCTTGCTCAGCTTGGATTTTTACTAAAATTTATCTATGCATACTTGTAGAGAGAAAAAATAGGGTTCCAATACTGATGGTCAGTTCTTAGATGTGGTCCACCTGCCAGCATAGGTGTTACTCTCAAGCTTGTCAGCACTGAAAAGCTGTTGATTAAAATGATGAATTGTTACAGATGCAGGTTGTAGAGCAAAACGATCCAACTGAATTGGGACTGTAGATGCACAGCCTTCCTTGTAACTAGTTTCCAGAAAGCGGTGCGTATGCCCCTAATAGTATGCAGCCTCGCACAAAGAAGCAAGAACTACTTTTGCAAGGCATGGCTGCTCAGCAAAAGCAAGCTTGTGAAGGCAGTACTTACGTACTTTCTTTCTTCTAAGGCTTCTGCTTGTCCAAATTACTTTTGGACTACGTGACCTTTAAAAGTTCCTTCCAACCCAAACTATTCTATGATTCTACAATCACTTCGGGTTAACTTGCTTACCATCCATAGCTACCAAGGGGGCAGTTGGTCAGTATTCTCTTTTAAAAGCATTAATGCCCTCAATCTTTTGAATTAAATGTTATTAGCTGTAGCTGCTGTTAGGCCAGTGATTATACTCTGCATTTTTCCTACTTAACTGCCTTTTTCAAAAGATACTTTTTATTTGTCTATATTGTTCAGAGGATATTACTACAGGTGGCTAATTTCCACATGGCCAGGGAGTTGGCTGACCAATCAGCACTATGTAATGCAGACTTAACTTGTCAATTAATTGCAAGGCTATACTGTTTGCACGACCTTCAGACAGGTCCTTGTTTGTACCTCCAGGGATATGCCGCCTCCTGCAGTGCTTCTGCATAGTCTGTCAGCCCATTAGTTACACCAGTTCGGCTGTAAACAGAACCACTGAAAAGAGCTGTGTTGTGTGCCATCCAGAACTCTGAAAGAACAAAAATACCTGTCTTTTTGGAGTTTAATTATGCTGGATCACAGAAAGATCACCTATTAGTGTGGGAGTGATCTCCTTGCAAGCAGCACAAAGGGGGACAAACTGGTGTCAGTGTAGAAGCAAGTATTTGGCTGGGGGAAGTAGCTGTTTGTTAAACCAAGTGACTGACAGGAAACACATTAAGCAGCTGCATTTATTTTGATTCTGCCTCCTAAAACTATCTCAGATTTTTTTTCTGTTCCTGATGTATATAGAAAAGTATTTGGGAAAAATAGCCTCTCAAGTGGTATGCTTTGTAGACTCTGGAAACACCTAGAATTAGAGCTGAAATTGAGCTTTATGTAAGCATACTGTTAAAGTCATCTAGCACTTCCTTTACTGCTCTTGACACCTGTTAATGTAGTCTAATGTAATAGGTCTTTGTCCTTCCCCAAACTAATGGGACTAGCAGATTCCTGCTTTTCTAAAAGCCCTGGAAACAAGGTAGATTTCACTTTCAAAAACTTGGGCATCACTTGGGTGGGTTTTTGGGTTTTGTGTGTGTTTGGAATATATCAGCTTTTGCGTGAATTTTCTATAACTGAACATACCATTAATCTGCTGAAATTTGAATCTTAAGAAATATATTTTGGATATGCAGACAATACATACACCAAATGGTATCTAATTTTATGCAGCAGTAAACCATGCCATGTTCGTTCTAAACTCTTACTTGGCTTGCCTTACCATGTCACCTAAAATGGTATTTTCAGTAGGTAGTTCTTACACTGTCTTTAGGGAGACTTGAGGAGATTTCAGTTTTGCCCGTATCTGATGATATGCACTTTTGGACTATAAACTATGTGATGCTGCTGCCTGCTTATTCTAGTTGCCCATTTTTGGTTGGCACAGCAACTTGTAAGAACCATTTTTAAACAACTGTTTCAGAGTCCTTTAATAGCAATGTACTGAAGATGAAAGAGCACTGTGTGGTGATTGCTTTGTCCATCTGGAAATAGACTTGGTTTGAGCTTAGTTGTAGATCCCGTTTTTTCAAATAGTAGAATGTATTTACTGGACAAACAGTAAGGCTACACCCTTACCTCTTCTACTACCACCTGTTTTCTGCAACTCTGTATAATTAGACATAATAGGCAGCAAGATCTTCTATGATGGAAAGTTACAAGCATTTGGTGTCTCAAAATAGCTCTCCGTTCTTAAGTAAAAGTAACTTCCTTGCTGCATGTAACTTGAAAAACTGGTGGGTGGAGGAAAAGCTAGTCCTTGTCTTATTGGCATATGCAGCTGAAGGAAGAAAACGAGGGCGAGAGAACAGTCTCTGTATTGTATTTTTGGTGCTATTACAGTCTTAAAATTGTCGTGACAACTAATACTATTTTTCTCTTCAGAATCTTGAAACTGTGCACTTTATTTTAAGGTCATGATTGTCTTCCAGCTGATAAATGCTTAAGATGCATTGTTGAATTCACTGTTTTCTGTTTCCTTCTATGGTTACAGTTTTATCTTAAGGAAGAGACTTGCAAAACGGCATATGTAGTTATTCCAGAGCTTGCTCCTTAAGGGTGACTTGGACTAAATAGCCAAATAGCATCCCAAGCAGTATTGTGTGTGTGTAGACATCACACTTTCAGCATGTGGGGCTTTTAGCCTCAGGCCATCCAGCTATTTTTGGTGATGAGAAGGAAGTAACAAATGCCCTGATGCTTGGCATACTTCAGATCTGTGTGAGACACATTCTGTTTGAAATGTTTCCTGAGAGTTGGCACCAAATACAGGTTAGTACTGTGGTTTTTTGGAGATACCCTTATGGATTTCTGCCACACAGGAAACTTTACATATGGGTTACTTTTATGAGCTGTTCTGTGAACATCGAACAGCTTGATCTTACCATAATTATTTCATCAGTAGTACTAGTCAGTTCTAACGAAGATATTATCCAAAACTTTTTATGGCCATGTAAAGGTAGTACAAAAACCGAAAATTGATTATCCTGATGCAGTACTTGATTTTTTGAACTCTGCAAGTCCAGTTGCATATTCTAAAATCTGTCCTGGTGCAATCATGGAGATCTATGTAAGTAAACTAGATACTGGAGTGTATTTTTTCTTTTTTAATTTGTTGCCTGCAGTTCACCATAGTTCCCTTCTTAATTCTCTTGAACACAGCTTCTGTATGTGGACTTGCTGACTAAATAATTATAACAGGGAATGTGACATATCCAGTCTTATTAAATATCAGAGTAGTGATTCATCAGGCACTGAGTAACAGTCAGTGGATGTGTGAGGCTTAAAGGGAGAGGAAGCATCTTCCTGTGCGTCCTATTCTTGTGTCATTAGTGGATCTATGTATTTCCAAAACACTCCTTAGTGGAGGGATGACTAAGCTAAGACATCAGTTGATCTATACAGTCTTACCTTCTGGTGTTCTGTTAAAGTCTGTGCTTTGAGTCTTAAGCAACAGCACATACTATAAAAACTCTTAAGCTTTAAGCATTTCAGCATGGCCAAAACTTGTTACGCATTCCAAGTGGGTATTTGACTTTCTCGTCTATTATGTATTCCCATAAATGGCCAGAGTCTGGACTAAGTAGGTTACTCGTGGAGCCTGAAGCAAGAAGTGCTGCTTGATACGGACTAATTATGCTTTTTTCTGTTATCTTTAGAACTGAAACTTCCCAGTGCTTTGGGCAGAAATAATTAAAATGAGACTATTAAGAATTACATCTTTTGAAATCCCTCATTCAGAAACTTCTACCGTGCCCATTTGTTTGCTGTGCAATGCCTTTTCACATTTCAGTGTGAAACTGAAGCTACAATTGACCATTTTTCAGCCAATGATACAAGCTAATTTTAATTTTAGGGAAGGGGATCCAATCCCTACTTTTGTAGGAAGGCATGCTGGCTCTGGGAGCCTTCAGAGCTCACTGTCACAGACTGCTGCTGTTAGGCCTATCCCATGGGGCCTGCATGTGTTGCAAGCAGCTCTGAATCGAGTCAGCCAACTGGCTTGCCCTAGTGCCTTGGCACGTTATGAGACTCTGCTCTCAGTGAGCTTACTCAAAAGTAGTCATATTTAAGCAGGCGCATGGGATATTGACCCAGGGAACAGCTCTTCTAGAGAGAGGCTCTGAACATACATACTTCATCTAGACATCTAAGACAGGAGACTGACTGGTGGAAGCTTTCAAATCTTCATTTTAGGTACCTGATCAGATTTTGTTCTTTGGGTTTAAAACAAACTCTTCCTCCTAGATACTGTTTAAGACTGGAGGGTAAGGGAGTACCTATAACACAGCTAGATTATTTTTCTTTCCTAGTCCTGTACTTAAAACAGAGACTCTGCTAAAAGTAAGCTCTTACTGTTGAGATTTAATATTATTTTCTCTTGTTGTGTAACAGATCTACTCCTCACTTAAATAACAATGTCAGATCCAGCTTGAGCCCTTATGAAGCTTAGCTTTTACAAAGTGATTTGCATTAGCCAGCTCAATATGTTTAGAAAAAAACCCCATGGTCGTCATCATTTAATCAAAAGCTTAGTGATGCTGTGCTGTCCCACTGAATTTTTAAGTTTTTGCGTGGTCAATGTTGCCATGAGTTGCCACTTTCTTTTTGCAAGATTTCTTGCCCTGCTCAACTTCCACTGTTTGACACAGCAACAAGTAAATACTAATTCTCAGTAGCAAAATTCACTGAAGCTGGCATTTAGCCTATCAGATGTGGACTAAATCCATCAAGCAGTATGATGGCTATTGCACAACTGTATAATTAAGCATGAAGTAACTAGCTTCAAGTTGTAAATTACTTGTTAAATGCCATGTGGTTGTCTCATTGGTTATCCCTGTTGGAACTGCAACAACTAGGTTAAGGCTACAAAAATAGCTGTAGTGGGGAGTTTGCAGTAGTTTTTCTGCTGAAGTGACAGTCTTTCTGGACTAGAAATCTATCCTCATGTTCCCTGGGCCTTACTGTTAAAAGGGAGTGATGCTTAATTTCAGATCAAATAGAAGCCTGCTAACTCTCTAAAGCTAAGGGAAATTTCAATACTAAAATAGCTTATTCAGTATTTTCCTGCTTTTTTTCCTCCTTGACCCCCCCCCGAATAAATGGAAATATTTTTCCCCACCTTCTAATGCTCACTTTTTTCCCCTCTTTCCCCATCTGCAGTCAATGGAAATGGAAGTAATAGATTTTTTCCTTACCATAGATAAAGATCAATTCTTGTAAATGGGTTGAGCCTATACTCTGATAACTTAATAATTTAATTTGGAAAAGAACCTGACAGTAATAATCACCTTGGTACTGTTTAACTCAATGTTGCCATGACAGACGAGGCTGCTGTGCAGCACTCTGTATGTATTACTGTCCGCTGCAAAATGCACATACTCTTGAATTGCTTCCCATTGGTTTTTCAAAGGAGCTTTTCAGTCACTTAATAGAGAACGTGGCAACTTAGAAATTCTGCATAAGCAACTACCTTGCTCTGTTCCTACCTGGCTCTTCTCACATGTTGTAGAACATATTCCTTCCACTTCGTGTTATAAACACACACAACTATCTTGCTCTTCTTGCTTAACCCTGCAAGCTGACTTACACAACTGTTATACTTCCTGTCCTCAATTCTGAATGGCCATCACCAAAAGGACTGGATGGATGTGTATATCCACACACGGGGATGGCTTTTAACTTCCAGTGAGCAGTTGTCAGCAACACTTCAGGTATAGAATAAAGACAAAGTGAAGAGAATCAAGTAATTCTGCTGTCATATACAGTTAAAGATCAGCCCTCAGCTACTGCTTAGAGTGCTGATGAGTTTCCTGACTGGCACTCAGTAATGACTCAAACAGCTGAATCAGCAGTAAACTTCAGTAGTAAATTCAGTTTGAATAAATGCAGCACAGAACTAAAGGCCGACGCAGTGTAGCTGCTATACTATTACCTCAGGAGGCTGTCTGTCATGTCATGATTAATGTTGGCTTGGGCAGGCCAGATCCAGCATTCCAGCAGCCTTCAAAAGCTCTGCCAGCTGGAGAGGTAAGAGTTCAGGTACCTTGACTCCAGCTCAGGCTTAAGCCTGAGACAGTCAGCAAGTATAAAGACAGACCCATCTATCTCTAGTGACTTTCCCTTGTCACAAAAAGGAAGTAGGATCTGTATCTTGTAATCCCATTAGAAAAGAGACTGTAGAAGGCCAACTTTTTTTTTCCCCCAAAAGGAAAAAACTGTATAAAAAAAAATAAAACCACAAGGGAAAGCTTTTGTTTTAAGGGCTGGTGATCATTAGTATGTAATACTAACTCTGAGGAGTTTAATTCATTAGAAAAATAGGCATTTTTAGATTAAGACAACTATTAGAATTTTAACTGCATGTTCAAACAAGGCTTCAATTTTAACTGAGTTTTAAGGTGGTGAACGTAACAGTTTGTTACCTTGTCCTTCAAGACTTTGATGTGACTAGAATAGACAGTATTTCTTTCCTAGGAAGTGGGGAAAGAAAGCAGGAAAGCTTTTCAACTCCTGGTAAGGATAACAATTGATAAACCTGATTCAGAATTGGTTTTTAAGAAACTACAGCTGAATGAAGCTGTTCAAAAATAGTTTAGCTCTTCAAGCATTAATTCCAGTTACACTGCTTAATAAATCTCACAGCTTTAGAACTTAACCCAAGCACTATTTTAAAGTGAATTAATTTTTAATTTCTCCTACTCTTCAGATAAGCCTAGGCTTAATACTTCAGATTAAAATTCCTTTTCCTGAACTCTTGCTTGTTACATAGGCTGTTTGGAGTTGTCTGCTGTGCACATCACCTTAACTTGTAACCAGCTCTTTTACAGTCGGGTATGTTCTCATCTCTTCTGCCAAGAGCAATCACAGAGCATGGCTATGAAGGAACTGCAAGTTGTGATACCGGTTAATCAAGGAATAACTAAGTACTAGTTTTTAATATTAAACTCTGCAGTATAAACAAGAGACTTGTAAAATTTCTAAGCAGATTGGTTTTCTGTACCTAGCCTGGCTCAGTACAGTGCTAGGTAAGTGCTGTAGTAAGTGGAAGCAACACCAGCCTGATACTATCTTTCCTTCTAAATGTCTGTTTTGATACAGAGTACAGTTGCTTCTTTATGACACTGGCCTACACTCGTGAAATAAAAGCTAACAGACAGTAAAATGGAAAATTTATTAGTGCAAGTTGGTTGCTCAGTTTCTTCCAACAAGTACATAATAGCATCCCATGCTTAATACATTATGAACAAACCTGTTCTAAGTTAAGAAAAGTCGAACTTGTCTTGAAGTAACAATGTGTTACATATTGTCATCGTCTGATTCATCTTCCTCTTTCAAAGATTCCTATTTTAAAACAAAAAGTTTAATTAAAGAATAGTTTAGCAGCTGTTTTATAATTTGGCCTATAATAAGGAAACGAGTTTTGTTGTAGCTTTACAGTCCAAAGCCTTGTATTCAACAGGCTAGTTCACAACTCTAGGAGGGCACACTGAGCACCCTTGTTACTTTTAGAACAAAAGCAAAGCTGTTAAGTGCTGGAAGTCTAACTTTCTCCAGATGGTTATCTCTAGAAACTGTTCTAGACAACCTGACTTACTGCATTTACTTTTGAAGGAGAAATGCGCCACCTGTGTAAGAATGCTGAATTACACCGTTTTTGAAAGTAAGATCTAACCCTGTACACTGTAAACTTCACTGTTCTTCCTTCAGAAGAACATCGGCTAATGCTCAAGTGATGTGCGTGGTAACTATACATTTTCCAGCCATCACAACAGTAGGAGCCTAATCTTCAGTTAGTTCCTTCCACTCTAGACTTGATTGTCAAGTGAAGCACTGAAACAGCACCAAAATCGGACCTTACCTTGGCATATTTTTCTGCTTCTTCCCTGATGTCTTTGGGAACAATTTCATGTTTTCCATTGGTTACTGCCAATAAAAAAGAGTACATTTTAAGCAGAATTCAAATGAAGACCTTGACATACAGAGTGAAGTTAAGCAGTGTTTTACTTTAGTTACAGAAAGTTATAAATTTTCTATAGTAATTATAGAAATTACAGAAATGCATTACTTTCTCCAACCCAGCTCAGTTCCAGCTCAAAAGCTTTATCCTTTACTTCATCATGTACTATGTAGATTCTGGAAGGAACAGAGAAAGCACAGATTAGAACAGACTGATCAACAGGCTAAAGATACTTTCTTCCTTTCACAGATTTCTTCTGTTGAAGTACTCTTCTTAAGGTTAACAGAAGCTCTCCCCCTGCTTTCCCCCCCTGCTCACACACACAAAAAACCTCAGAGAATTTTCCAGGCTTAATTGCTACTATAACAATACATTAAAATGATGACAGCCAAGATGCAGGTTGAGATGTTCAAGTTATCCTAATTGGAACAAACATTAACATTCAAGCACTGCAGAACCAAAGCTACATCATCGTCTGCTTCTGCTAGATTAGTTGTAATATTTAGGAGCATCCTGTATTTCCCCTGTAAATCTTTTTTCAGTTTACACTTAAGACTAAATCTCAGCACTACAGTATCTTGTGTCTAATTAGAAGCCTGTATGTACGTAGATCTCCATATAGACTGCCATGCTTATGGCAAACATGGCGGTAATCAGAATTTAAACTATAAGTGGTATTACAGCATACACAGTACCAGCCAGACTAGTAAAATCACTCCTTAGTCTGGGGGATAAAAATCTTACGCTATATAAGCAATACTGATTTGACTCTGTCATAGTATTCACTCCTCAGTAGCAGAACATGTAAACAAACTAACAACCCGTAGTTGAGACATACACTCAAAACAATAGTAGAACTTACAATAACCCACGGCTTCACTTGTTGAGAAGGTTGTATTCTTCAGTTTGTTTCAGAAAGCATTAATAAGTCAAAAGCTGAAAAATACCAGCTGTTTCTAGCCAAAACAGAAAGCTTGGAAATAGTGGAGGCAGGAAGGATACCTTCAGGACCACACTTCCAATTAAAAGTTTGACAAAAGTATTATGAACCAAATACAGAGCACGAAGTTAACATTGGTGTCCAGGGAATTATATATCTCTTCTGACACCTTTCTGTCACTGTTAGACTGGTAATTTTTGCCTAAGATGATCTATAGGCCTTTCTTATGTGTTCAGCTGGGTACAGGCCTTTCACAGCAACATGTTCCATTACAAGCTCTTGAAAAAAATCGTCACTCTGGACTCTGGCTAGTATTTTAGGGTTAAAAAAAAAATTTATTAAAAATCTTTGCTATCTTGCTAAATGCTACTAGGAGCTGAACTTGAGCTGTAAACCAGAATTATATCTAGAGCTGTTGTTAAGTTTTGAGCTGAGGCAGAATTAAAGAACAGAAGCCTTTTCATTATTTGAAAATCCGTGCCTTACTTGTGCCATAACTGCTTTGAGGTCCTCGCAAGGTTTCAAGAACAGAGATCCTACAATATTTTTCCTCTAGCTGCTGCCATGACAGCCTCAGACACAAACTCCAAAATCAACTCAGATGCTGCAACACCAATGATAGAAGCGTGTTTATTACTTCTTTATAACCTACTAAGCAAAAGCTATAAAATGCTGGAGATCACAGTTTTGCAGCTGCAGATTATTAAATCTGTGACAAGCACAGAATATGTTTCTAAAGCATTTAAATAAATGAAGCATTCTAGAAACCTGGAAAGATACTTCTATGTATTTTAAGAGATACTAAATCACAAAGCATTTTCAAGATAGTTTACTACTGACCAATTCATGCTCTACTGAGCAGAAAGTCTTCTCTTTTCCTAGTACCCTTTTTTCTCCCTCACTAGTACATGACTTACTGAATGGTGCCTTTATTCCTCCCGTTTAAGGACGCTATCTTCACACAGTGTCTGTGGGACAGTATTAGTAACTACAGTGATAATTCTATCACTGGTGTGTTGTCCTAAATTGTACATCATAAATTTACTGTGCATCAGTAAATTGCAAATTAAATATTTCCAGTCTTTTTATGTGTTATCAAGCTTCATCATTTAAATGAGATCAGCTATAGCCTATACACATCTTTAAACAAGGAGTCATACTTGGCTTCTTTCCTAAGCACTTGAGTTTCTTTAGGCAAACAGGAAGGCTGGGTCGAAGACCTCAGCTCCATTTAGGGACCACTACTTAAATGTCTGAATCATCAGGTCACGGTTTAATCTGCATAACAAAGCATATAGCTCTTCCGAATCTGGACACCAAGGAGTTTCCACTGTCTGTCACCTGGTTTATGTTTAAAAAACAGTGACTATTCTCAGGTAGTTTAATCCACTGGTGCTACAAGTCGCACCTATAAAAAGTAGCAGATGAGATGAAAAGGCCTATTTTCCACGTCCTTTGGCATTTTTCAGTACTGAGTAGCATATCCCATCTCACAGGAAGAGAAAAAATATTAATAGCAGAAGATACTAGAGTTAGCATGAACACTCATCTAGTACAAATGAAACCTGGTACCTAATTTAAAAGGAATCGCTTCAGTTTGAAACCATAGCAAGCTCACCAGTACGGATTTTTGTTGAGTTGGAAAAACAGGTTGGAGACTTACATTTTTGCAACCTCTTTAACAACATCACGGCAGGTCATATCCTTCATCTGTAGATCAAAAATACACAGCTAAAGAAAATACAGGTTTCCATTTCCACAAGGCCAGAATACGAGCGGCTGCATACATGCCTAATGAGCTTACTGTTTAGTAGTGATAAAAGTGACAAAAAGTTAAGAGAAGAACCAAATTTATTCTCTATGATGTCTCTTTCAGCCTTCTATATGCAAGTCATTTTTCCAGTGAAGAATTTTACAATTTAAAAAACTGTTATGTGGAAAAACTTCATCAGTTTAAAGCACTCATCAGCTGGAAGCTTAGAAGCTGAACCTTAGCATTGTAAAAGCTTGACTTAATTCTTAGATGCTTTATGATCAACTGACATAAACTAACCACATGTACAAAATGATGAAGGCACCATATTTTCCACGTATAATATTGATGTTCTTTCTATGCAGTATAGTAATACGTTCACTCCTAGCAAGATTTTAGGCAGGCAATTTTGACTTTTAAGTAATGCCCTAAGAGGAGAATATTGTTCCACTGCTATCAACTACCTGCACGCCTGAGCAAGGTAGCAGCATCTCATTTTATATTTTCTCACTGTTATATCGCAGTCTTCTGCCAGTTTCACAGTTAATCAAAATAGCATCTCATGCCAGTTTCCATGACATAATAAACTTATGTTTTTTAGGTCAAATCTCTTGCAAGTGAACTCTTCTGGACTACAAAGTAGTAATATGTATGTTTAATTATGGACGTTTGAAACAAGATTAGCCTCATCTTTCTCAAGGTTTCATTTGCACAAACCAGATGGACATCATCCCTTGATACTGCACTCGCAAAGATGAGCCTGTCATCATTCACGGGAACCAACAGGGTGTCAGTCACAAAATACAGTCCAATACATGACACATTTTACTGACACTTCAACTACCATAAAATGACTTTCAAGTTCAAAATAAGTTACAATTTCTTTCTTTCCCTATTATTTACACTGAGCTCAGAATGTAACGTGTTAAGCATATATATTTTACCATCTCTCTCTGATTCTCAAAATGTTTTCAAAACTGTAGTATGGAAGCTAGTTTTGAGACACTGCTGAAGGAATTAAGATGACAACAGTCCTTTGTTCACGTTAAGTGTCACAACACTTTCTGGGGTGAAGCGCACACCCACAGAAGCAAATGGTCCAGAGAAAAAATGCCCATGTCTGGTTAGACAGACATGCCATCTCAGTCCCATCCCTAGAAGTTTCCTAAAAACAGACAGGGACCCATTGCCCTGCTTGATCCATACACTTAAGTTTCTGACACTTGATCCATAACACACACAGCACTGGCTGCTGTATACAAATATAACTTGTGTCACTGCAACATTTAAATTGCTATGCGTATTTATCCATACAAAATTAGTAGTGAAATAGGAAAACCCAAAAGTCTGCTACTATCACACATACAAGAGAGAACACTAAAGTAAATTTATTTTTTGCCATTACTCTTTTCCCATCCCAGGTATGTTAATCCTGCAGACAGGAAGAGTAAACACTGTAACAGTTTATCACGAGAGTTAATTACGATTATGTCCATGTATCAAAAAGTTGCATATTGCATTAGAGCTGCATGAGAAGCACTGCAGAAGAGATCAAGAGATTCAAGTACTCTCCACACAACTACCAGGTTTTCCCACAGCTGAAGGTATCAGACATTTGCATAAGGTGCAACAGATGTGATCAAAGCAGTGCTTTCTGCTTGCGCCCTGAGCTACATATGAGGGTTTCGCATACTACGTCCCCTCCCAGATAGAGTATCTGCTCTGCAGTGCCTGTAAGGCGGGTTTAAAGTTTTAACCACCTGCGTGCCTCTTACTTTCCACCTGTAGTCTTTTCTTCCACAGGAACAAATCTTAGTCGACAGGCTACTGTAGGCAGTATCACTCCACAAAAAGCTTTTGTACTTCCACCTTCTTCCCATTTCAGGTTTGACAAATTCATCTTGTCAAAATTAACTCTGACCTGGAAACCTGCCCAGTCTACGGTTAACAAAAAGCAACGGCATGCAAGACTGGACTTGCTTCACCTTGCTGTGACAAAATCATACGCATTACTGAAGACATTCTGCAAACAGGCCATTAAACAAATAAATGCAGTTAGGCCATGTGACACATCACTGCTCCCATGTGCTAAATTTTACAGGCTCTACTGTAAAGTTCAAGCAATAGATACACTTACTAGCTGTACAAAAATCAGTCAACAGAACAGAAGCTTTTGAAAATCCCAGCACTGCACAGAAAATTAATTTTTTGGGGGTACATTATATGTTACCCAACATACCATCTTTCTGACAATTTGCACAAATTGAAGTTGAAATTATGATTTCTCAGATGCCAGAATTTCAGTATCAAGATCCTCTATCTTGTAGGCTTCTTATTTTTAATTTGGTATTCAAGCATCTCACTAGATTCAAGACTGTAATTTTTCAGTTGTCATGCTACAGCACCATGAACAGACTATTCTTAAAAGCACGGAAACCATATGAACTTTTCCATAAGAAGCTGTGATGTACTTCTGCAGACCGAAACCATAAATAAGATGCAAGCAGAGTATAAAGTCAGAATTACATGAGACAGACCAGGAATAGGGTTGTCCCATGTTAACTGTCTCCAATTCCAAGGGCGTCAGATATTAAAATGCCAGAGGAAGACAGACGTTTTTTAGGACTCTAACATAGTTCTAAACCAGCTTAAGGCACACTTCAGTACATTTCAGTAGTCTTCTCTCCAGAGACAGTTTTACACAGCCAACTGTTTGCATGCTCATTCAGAAGGCTACAAAACAACTTCTCAGTGCGCACTCATAGAACTTCCTTGTAAAACTTCACAAGTTTCAGTAGTCCTTTTCATCAGACATGTAAAGATGTTTTGACAGGTATATTGTAACAACAAGCTACTTGTACTGCCTTTTTTCAAAAGATCTGTTCCTCAACACTAGCCAGCTGGGAAACATTGTGTTACCTGGCAAGGACTGTATTTTTTGCCATTACGTTTTCAGAGTCATAATATTCTAGAGGTTCAGTATTCTGCAGTTCCACCTATTGTCCTTAACAAGACCAGATTTTTCAACTTTTTTAACAAAAGGATCACCTAAAACCCTTGGAAAAAAATAGATACACCATCCTGTACAATGCTGCCCTAAGGTTTTCATTCACACCTGAAATTTTAGTTACACTTTTATATTCACTCAATTACTTTGCTTGCTGGCATGCATGGGAGTTTATGTTTATGCTTCATGTTTTAAACATGTGCACTCCTTATGAACTCCCCATTGCCCAGAGGCAAGACTTGAGAAATATTGCTATTATAGAGACTAAAACATCTCCTAGAATGCACAAGGAAATACTCCGTCTGCTTCTCCTGTATTTTATATATTTTGGGCATCCAAAAAGGTAATATAATAAGCTAGGGATATTTGTCTTGAAACAACACAACAAAACTGTAGTACCATACCTGAAGTTTTTCTATCTCTGTTTTTGCAGCCTGCCTGGCTTTACCAATGGCACACCCCCAATAACCCTAAAAAAAAAAAAAAAAAAAAAACCAAAATACAAATTTAATTAAATACTAAGCTCTCTACAGTTCTTACTGTCACTTAGCATATGACAACCTCCATCCTACTCACATAACAAGAAAGCTAGTATACAGTAAACCTTGGTATTGTTCTCTCTCAGGGCACATTCCCAAATTGTTGATTAGAACCCAATTACTAGATTAAGTATTATCACTGTTGGTAGGAAGCATAAGTGCTCAGTAGTTCCTGGACAGAAACATTTGCTGAATTTGTTACAATATTTTTCTTACTGTTATTACAGTAAATGGAAGAGCAAACTAGAATTAGAGAAGTTCACCTACCATGAAAATATATTGAAGCGTAAACACATAAAAATTAAGCACTTCTGCTTCCCTCAACAGCTACACTGTTGGATATATTGAATGAAAATTCTAAAAAACCCAAAAAAACAGGACAGTATGAGTGCATATCGTCCTGTGCGTAATACACAGCTGAAGAGGCAGCACTAAAAACAATTAACAAAAATACCTATTTTGACTTGACTTGCCATTAGCACCCGTGTCAGAGTAACAGGATCTCTTATCTGAAGCTCTCTCTTATCCGAAGTATTTTGTGAATGGGGTATCACTGCAATACTTGCCCTTTTTGGGCAGTGCATGAGACTTTTCATTGGATATAGCCAGGTGGAATGAACTCCCAAATTTGTGACAGACAAGCTTTAAAACTATTTTCTCAGAGACTATTTCTAAGAAATACACAATATGTGTTTAACAAGGACACGCAAATGAGCAAAACCCAGCTCTGTTCATTTTAAGCAGTGATTCACCAGGGATCTTCCCAGGCAAAAAAAGAAAAATTTTACAGTTCTTTTGGAACAACACTTACTATTTTCCTTACTAGGAACTTTGAAAAGGGGAACATTATGCCAAGATGGAAATATTTTTGACACACTCACGTATGAAACTCCTGATGGATCAATCATGTACAGTTGTGCGCCATCATCATCATCGTAGGACCCCAACATGAAACTGGAGGAAAAAGTGAAATCAGAAACATGTCTTCTACCAACCCACACAGACTTACAGAGACCACACCAACTCAGGTCTCCTACATTCTTCTTGGACCAAAACTCCTCCTATCCTGCTACATTCGATTAAGCAATTTTTCAGAACAGTTTAGTGCTATTGTGACAGCCCAGCACCTACAAGTTGCCACAGTGTTTCACTCATCTATAACTAGACAGCAGACCTCAGTTTAGCAGTCCCTTTGTACTAGAACTGCATAGTAGTTGTAACCTACTCTTTAGCTACCAGGGCAAGCCAGATGATTGCAGAGGAAGGTTCGGCTTTCATCACTGTCACAGACTTAATAGTATCAAATCTTCAACTTAAAAGTTCTGGGCCGACTAGCAATCTATGTATAAGCTTGGCGTATTGTTATGCAATGTGAACGTGAATGCAAACGTGAATTCTTCACCTCAGGTTTTACACACACACAAAAAGGGAGGGAAATCTGTTTATGAAACAACTTGTAGGTTACTAGTTCCAAGTTTAAAAAAAGACGTCAGACAAGCTAAGTAGTGCCAGCGATTGTGAAACAAAAGATTCTTACAAATACTGTGTTTGAAAGACCTACCTGCAACCAAAAGGTCTGACAGCGCTGTATAGTGTGTAGGCATGCACATACATAGCCACTCTGTCTGCAAGATGCTGGGCAGAAAAAGAAAAAACAAAATTGAAACCTTTACTTACACAAATAAGTAAACCTCAAGTAACAGAATTTAATTCTTCGCATCAAGACTAAAAAAGCCAGAAAACCCAAGCGAACTGTGCCAATTTCTTACCTTCAGTGGAATATCGTAGCCATAATTAGATCTAAAGTTAGAAGCTTCTTCTCTAGCTATGTCTGCCAAAGAACGAGCATCTGCCAGAAGTCCTGCTACTGCCTGAAATGAGAATTGTCATCAGCTAGGCCAAACATACCTTGCAATAACTTAATAAAATTAATGGACAAAAGTCTAATTATGTGACTTAACCAAGATCCGTACTGCTTTACTGAATTCTATGTACTACTACAAGTGAATTCAATCAAACTATCCATCTGCTAGCAAGATCAAAACATGTCAAGGTGATTAAATATTAATACAGAATAGAAATTTTCTCTAGGAAAATCAAGAACCAAAGTTATCTTCATGTTAAATAGTGTCTTGTGATTTGTCATGACTACGCTAACCCAAACAATACTTCATATATGTTCAATAGATGGCTTCAGGCATTTCTGTCACACGGTAACCACGACTTGATATCATCCTGACATCACTATTATGGATTAGCCAGTAATCCATAATAGACCAGTCTTTAAAGACTTCAGCTGACTCCCACAGCGTTGAGAAGGGAATTTTGTATGCAGCATGTTTTCTCCTTAACACACCTTATTTGTTAACTGTGTAAAAAAGCACCACTTTCACACTTGTGTTTATATTTACATTCAAGTTTGAACAACTGGAATACTGAAAAACATTTCAAAAAAATTTAAAACAGCCTCAAAATATGTATCTCTTCTAATTTGTATTTTATTTATATATGCGTGTGCAGTCAAGAATAAATTACAGAAAACAGTAATTCTGTACACAGAAACATTAATGTTACTTTCTCAATTTACTTATTATTGATTTTCCGATTTGTAGATTCATATTTTTAAGGGGAGTCTCTTTCAATTTATGAAAAAGTAAAATTAAATAGCACCTTACCATTCCAACATGTCGATCAACATTAAAGAGACGTTTATTGGAACCCTCTTCATAAAGCTTGGACAGAACTAGTTTTTCTACTCCAAAGACAACACCATCTTTGCATCTTATCCCAATTGCTGTACTGAAAGACAAGATAAATGTAAGCTTCTCACACAGAATTGTATTATAAAATACAAAACAGAATTAACAAAATGTGAGGAACAATGACATAGTTTCCCCAGAAGTAGATTTGTTACCGGGTTTAAGGGTGGCTGGTTTTTTGTGTTTCGCTGAAGGAGCTGTTAAAAGTCTGAATTATAGTTTTCCTGATGGCTATTTGAGCAAGGGCGTAGCTGAGAAGCGCATGTGTGTGTCGACGGAGTATTTGTAAGACAGCGGCTGCAGGATCTGAGAGCTCTTTAATTCTTNCCCTACTCAAACAGTTCTGAACAGATACAGTGGCGGCATTTTTTGGAGCTGTCTCACAGCCGCTGCCCCATCACTGAGCTCAACAACAATAGTATGAAAACGACTGTTTAACCTCTCCTTTTGATAAATTCACTGTTGATCTAGGAGACAACTCTTTTCCTAACCCTCAAATAGTGTATACATTAAATAGTTCACTAATCATTACTTGGCAGCCTGTAGCTATAATCAGACACTCAGGAGATCCAGTCCATGCCTTGCTAATCAGTCATCTCACTGCCACTAGAGAACAGTTGATATTTTCACTTTATAGCGTTCCTTTGCATATACTCAAGGGAAGACAGATACTCACCAAGAAGCTGACGTAGCTTTAGCAGAACTTGGATGTACTCAGTTTCATAAGGAATGCATGTGAAGTTATTATAAATTTACAAGGCTCTGAGCACGTAAGTCTTTTGTGCTTCAATTCACATCCATAAAATGGCTTGTAGATAGTGCTACAGCAGCTCTACTACCATAACAGCTAAGCACCTTACACATAGTAATGAGACTTACAATCGCATTTTACCCTAAAGCAAAAAATTGTTATCGCCTTAAGCACATATGAGTAAGTTTACTGCCTTCCTGTGCGTTCTCCACAACTTAACTGTTTCTAGTGAACAAAAGCAATTATACTATTTTTACACTTTATTTGAAGTCTCATAAAATGAACCTAGGGACACAGTGGCTCAGAACTGATTTTAACAACATAATTTTACCTGCAAGTACGATCATGCTTGTCTAGTCCAATTACCCTGCTTTAAAAAAGGCCAACCAACAGATAGGGATGCAGATATTTGTATCTTACCTACTATTCTCCACAGCTTTCATAGCATATTCAACTTGAAATACTCTGCCATCTGGAGAAAACGTGGAAGCTGACAGGTCGTACTGAAGAAGAAAACACACTACTCAGGTAAAAAACATATCCAAGTATTTTCAGATGAAGCGTATTTATTTAAAAATGCAGGACTGTCACCCATGTGACATCGATGGCTACGAAGTAACAGAGGCAGGCTGCCCCCTTACGTAAGATGCGTGAACAGCAGCAAACACACACTAACAGCTACAGGAACTCATCGCATCAGTGCTGGATAAACCCACACTTCAAATCCCGTCAATCCAGATGTTGCACGGGTCTGAAATCACCGTGCATTCATTACGCAATACTTCAAGCCTACGGGAACTTACTTTCTGCCTTTTGTTTTATAATTTTTTGGGGGGGAAAAAAAGTAAATATTTAATAACAGGAATATATTGGAAATGTTTAATGCTGTATTACGCAGAGAGGCCAGCTCACTCCCCACTGGCCGAGCACCACATGAGCGCAGAGCTACGAGCTGGGACCAAAGGCAAGACAGTGCAGGAGCTCCGTGAGCTGCTGCTGAAGGACCTGCGGCCAAACCCAAACACGCAGCCCCGCTTTATTCGCGCCGAAGCGGTTCACGCCCAAGAGGGAAGGCGGGAGGCGGCCGCGGCTCCGCGACCACCCTCGCCGGTGGCAGGCCCAGGTGACAGCCGGCCCGAGGGCCACCAAGACGGCTTGGCCAGACCCCCGCCAGCCCGCTCAGGCCTGCGCGAGACCCGGGCCACAACCCCCCCAGAGCAGAACAAAGCGCCCCTCCGCGGCCGAACCCCCGCTCGCAGCACAGGCGCGCCCCCGCGGCGGCAGACCCCTCCGAGCCGGCTTCACCCCCGCCCCGCACCGCCCCAGCCCGAGTCAGGGGAGACCGATCCCCGCCCGGCCCCCGCAGCGGCCCCGCCCCCGGCCTTCGGTTCCCTCGGCCGCAGTGACTCAGCAGCGGCGCCGGCTGGCCCGAGCCCCGCTGTGGCGAGGCCACCGAGCTGACAGACAGCCCGCGCACCGCCAAGCCCCCGCGGCGGCCGCGCTCCCCGGCGGGGGCGAGCGCAGGAGGCAGTTGCTCGCCCCGGGCCACCCCACCCTCGCCCCGCCACCGGCACGAAGCGGACGCCAAGGCCGGCGCCAGCCCGGGCGAGTCGGGCTGACCGCGCTGCCGGTAGGGCCCGGCGGGCAGCCAGGCCGCACTCACCCCGGTGCCGATGGAGCTCATGGCGGCGGCGCGCTCAGCCACAGCCGGACGCAGCCCACCTCCCGCCCCGGCGTCGCGCAGGCTCCCCACAGCCAAACAAAGCGCGCTGCCATTCGCTCGCACACCAGCCAATCAGCGCCAGCGAAGGGCGGGGGGCCTACCCCCAGTGGTCAGGCGGTAGGGAAGGGCAAGGCCACTAGCCGAGATCGCGGAGCACCGCGGCGCCTAGGGCCGCCCTCTGGTAAAAGGCGGGTAAAACAGTAGTGCAGACGCCCGGCTAGCTCAGTCGGTAGAGCATGGGACTCTTAATCCCAGGGTCGTGGGTTCGAGCCCCACGTTGGGCGCTTAACGCTGGTGTTTTGATAGCACGGGGGAGGCGAACTCCTGTACCCTCGGCTTAGCAGAACGGATGTAACGCGGATGGTCATAGCAGCAGCTCTGAAAAATACGGCTTTCAAAAATAATCTCATTGTTTTCGTAACAGTTTGGCTTCAGGGACGGAATGCAGCTGCGTCGGGGCAAGTTGAGACTGGCCATGGGAAAAGGTTCCTCACGAAGAGGGCGGTCGGTCATGGGAAGGGGCTGCCCTCAGAAGTGCTTATGGCAGCAACCTGTTAGAGTTCAAGGAGCGTCCGGACGACGGTCTTAGTCATAGGATTGAATTGTAGGTAGTCCTGCGAGGAGCAGAGAGTTGGTCTTGGTGATCCTTCCAACTTGAGACATTCTATGATTCTGGGATAAAAATCTGAGTGCCGTACTGGGCTTGGAAGTTTTGTGGTAACCCAAGCCCCAGGGAGGCAGAATGCTTCCCAGAAAGGCAGGTCTGCTTGGCAGACCAGGGGGGTAGTGAATGAATTGAGTGAATTTTGTTTTGCTTAGGTGTGTAGCTCTTGCTTTGGCCACTAAACAGTCTTAGCTGAACCCACAAGTTGTCCCACGATTACCCTTCAGATTCTCTCCACCATCCCACTGAGGGCAGGTGATTTGAAACTTTTGAGATGAAAAGAATCATAGAATCATACAATCATAGAATGGTTTAGGTTGGAAGGGATCTTCCAGATCATCGAGTTCCAACCCCCCTGCCACGGGCAGGGACACCTCCCACTAGACCAGGTTGCCCAAGGCCACATCCAGCCTGGCCTTAAACACCTCCAGGGACGGGACCTCAACAGCCTCTCTTGTGCAACTTCAGGTTCCTCAGGTGGTCTCGCACTTGATCTTCACCTACAGTGGGTAGGTCTTCATTTTCCCAATCCTTGCCTTTGCATTCTGCGTCATGGGCAGTGTGGCTGCAGTCCTTGCCAGTGAAGACTGAGGCACAAAAGTCGTGGAGTACCTCAGCTCTGTCTCTGTCCCGAGTAACCAATTCCTGCATTTCCTTCCGGAGAGGGCCCACATTTTCCCTAGTCTTTCTTTTCTCACTGATATACTTAAAGAAGGATTTTTTGTTTGTCTTAATGTCCTTGGCCAGATGCAATTCTATCTGGGCTTTAGCTTGTCTAACCCGATCCCTGGCTGCTTGAACGATTCCTCTGTATTCCTCCCAGGCTATCCGCCCCTGTTTCCACTCCCTATAGGCCTCCCTTTTCTTTTTGGTCATGTCGAGGAGCTCCTTGTTCATCCATGCAGGCCTCCTGGCTTTTCTGCCTGCCTTCCTCTTTGTAGGGATGCATCGCTCCTGAGCTTGGAGGAGGTGGTCTTTAAATATTAACCAACTTTCTTGGGCCCCTCTTCCCTCCAGCGCTTCATCCCATGGCACCATACCAAGCAGATTCTTCAAGAGGCCAAAGTCAGCTCTCCCGAAGTCCAGGGTGGTCAGCCTGCTGCGCACCTTCCTCGCTGCCTCAAGGATCTCGAACTCGACCATTTCATGGTCACTACAACCCAGGTTACCCTTGAGATTGACGCTGTCTACCAGCCCCTTCTTGTTGGTGAGAACAAGGTCCAGCATAGCTCCTCTCCTCATTGGTTCCTCAACCACTTGGAGAAGGAAGTTGTCATCAGTGCAATCCAAGAACCTCCTGGATTGCCTATGCCTGGCTGTGTTACCCTTCCAACAGATGTCAGGGTGGTTGAAGTCACCCATGAGAACCAGGGTCTGTGAACGTGATGCCACCCCTATCTGCCTATAGAGGGCTTCATCTACTTGGTCAGGTGGCCTATAGCATACCCCCTACTGTAATGTCCCCTGTTCCCAATTTCCTTTCAATCCTCACCCATAGGCTCTCAGTTGGCTCTTTATCCATCCCTAGGCTGAGCTCAACGCATTCCAGCTGCTCGTTAACACATAAGGCAACACAGCCTCCTTGTTTCCCTTGCCTGTCTCTCCTGAAGAGCCTGTAGCCCTCCATGGCAATACTCCAGTCATAGGAGTCATCCCACAAAGTTCCTACAATGCCAATGAGATCGTAGCCCTGGAGGCATGCACACATCTCTAGCTCCTCCCGTTTGTTCCCCATGCTACGTGCAATTGCATAGAGGCACTTCAGCCGTGTCTTCGTTGAGGCTGACCTGGCTGGAGCAGTTGTAGTTACTTGGTGCTGCTCCCCAGGCGGCATTCCTTGGCCTTGTATTAACGATGCCTCCCCCTTGGCTCCTGTTGGTCCAGGAGCTCCTGGCTCGTCTGTATAAGACTGCGCATGTTGCAGCATAGCCAGCACACTTTGGAGCAAATGGCTGCAGGCCCTCACCAGCACTCCGCTCCTCTTTCCTTGATACAACTTCCCTTGGCTGGTCACAGGCAAACCTGATAATATCCCCTTCCCCTGTCGAATCTAGTTTAAAGCCCTGTTAACGAGCCCTTCTAATTTTTGGGCAAAACCCCTTCTCCCCCTTTGAGTGAGCCAACCACCATCTGCTGCCAGCAGGCCTGGTGCCGCATAGGCCCTTTCATTGTTGAAAAACCCAAAATTATGGCGGTGACACCAGCCCCGGAGCCACATATTAACAGACTGGGCTCGTCTGTTCCTTTCAATGTCATTGCCCGCAACTGGAAGTAGGGACGAAAAAATGACCTGTGCTCCAGATCCCCGTAGCAGCTGTTCCAAGGCCCTGATATCTCTTTTAATCATGCGCGCGCTCCGATGCGCACATTCGTCCCCCCCACATGGAAGAGAAGCAGTGGGCAGTAGTCTGAGGGCTGAACCCGGCTGGGGAGTCTCTTGGTGAAG
>VZSF01009110.1:0-192010 GCA_013398295.1 Chionis minor
GGCCAAACCATGACAGTCCTTTTAGATTCCACAGTATTCAATTCTAGAAAATGAGGTTTAGGATTAAACACTGTGGAATCTTTTATTAGAGGTTTGCAAGATCAGCTTGTGCAAACACCTACTGAGAATGGTATAGGTATCTGTGAGTTTGCCCAAGTCATGGTGTGAAAACAGGTAATTTTTAATTTATTCTCTTTTTAACA
This sequence comes from Chionis minor, assembly GCA_013398295.1. Lineage (NCBI taxonomy): Eukaryota > Metazoa > Chordata > Aves > Charadriiformes > Chionidae > Chionis > Chionis minor. The sequence goes on from VZSF01009110.1 coordinate 204, forward strand.
GTAATTTACAATATGACTATATAATAAAAAGGACTGTCCTGGTTTGTCCCCGCCTGCTCCCAAACTGGGAACTCCCCTCCCCGGCCAGCTCCCCCTAAATACTGGGAATGGCATCAAGTGGTGTGGAATACCTGTGCTGTGCCAGATATTAACCCTGTCCCTGCCGGAACCAGGACAGGCAGAAATGCACTAATGTGACATTTACACACTGTGTAGGTCATTTAAAAATTCTCCAAACCACCAAAACATTGATTGAATAAAAGCATACAAACCTTTGCATTTAAATATCAGCTTTTCTGAATGATTAATTTGCTAGTTTAATTGCTACAATTCTGTACAGATCATTTAACCAGTGCTTTCCCCTTCATTTTGAAAAGTATGTGACTGTAGCACCGTTGCTTCCATGCTTTCTGAGCAGCGTGACCACCAGTTGTAACCATGCTTTCCTAGATGCAACACAGTCTCAGTGTGACTTGAGCCACGCCATACACCTTGGAGAAGTGTTATGTAGTGATTTATTTGTCTAAATTTACCTTTGTCTCCTCAGCTCTCTTACTGTGGTTTTTTTTTTTTGTGGTGGGATAGGGGATCTCTTATCACTTTATGCATCAGCTCCCATAGCTCCTAGCTCTAATCTGATTTGCTCATTTTCCTCAGGGACTTGTGCTCACAGGGAATATGCATCAGCTGAAATTCTTTCCTTAACTGACTTGCAATACAGCCATCCTCTCCTGGACCAAAGACTCTGCCCTTTCTCACCTGCTGCTATCCACAAGGCATAGTAAGAGTTCTGCTTGACATAAACTACTGTGGGGAGTTTCGTCTCCCATCCTGGCTATATTGCAGGTGGGCACAATCTGAAAATGCAAAAATAAATGGTGCTATTTTGCGGCAGCCCTTTGCTGTTTCCATGTGAGTGCTTCTGGCTGTATTAAAGTTCACTGGATTTTGCAAACACAATCAAGTCTAGTTTCCCTAGACGTTGCTGCTGTGCAGCAATTGTATGCTGTATCACATCACTCATTTGTCATTTACTGCCTGTATACACCTAGGGAGCAGTAGATCTACTTGGTCTTTTGCAGAAAGATGTACCTAAATGGCCTGGTATGAGTCAACTATGGAGTTGTGCAGGACCTCAGCTGGCAGGTCTTGGCTGAGAAGCCATGCAGCTGCATTGCTGTGTTATTGTGTCTGACTTAGGATGACCACAAACACATGGGCTTCTACCTGATGGATTACAGCTAGTTTGAATCCTCTCCCCCAGACAGACATCCTGGAAGAACAAGTAAAGGCTCTGTCTGAAAAGCATCAAATAAAGGTAACCCGTAGTCACATAGACATATTTTAAGGGCTTGTATAATGTGCGTACCTACCAGGAACACATGGAAAATGCATATTATAGAGATCTTGAGGTTCCAGAGCTAAAAAGCTCGTGATAACTGAAGCCAGAAATGGCTGGACAAAAGGTAACGTGTGGCAACAGGCTCTTTAGAGAAAATAAATGCATTTACTTTCTTTTCCAGAACATTATTTCTCTTCTTTTTCTATTCTACTACTAGTCATTTCTAGCCATATCAGTGGGCAAGGCATTTTGTATTTAGCATAATTTTTTCTATTCACAAAAATCAATCTTGCAATTCACAAAAATCAATTTGAAAAATCAATGGCAATGTCATGTTTGTTATGTAAGAATGGAGTCTCACTGGTTGCTATTTGCCTGACAGTTCCAGGATCACATACTGGTGCCATAAATATATAATTTTTTCAATCACAACAAATATTTGCTTTAATTTCTATTCTATAACAAATGGGATTCCAGCTTATTTAAATAAGGATTAGCTGAGATAAGTTTAGAAATAGAGACAAATGAAATTTGTTGTTCATGCTTTTAATTTTCAGACATTTTCCTTATTCTTGTTAACCTTATTCTTGTGGCTTATGGATAGCAACAGAACTTGCACCTGCATTACAAGGCAGTGAGGCCACACTTTGCTGTTTATGTGAAAAATAACAACTTCAGTCAGACTTCCCTTGAAAAAGAATGAGGATTACTTTATTATATAAAAGTAGAATGTGGAAAGTAGAAACTTAAAGCCCAAGTAAAATCTAGTAGACAAGGCTACAACAATGTCTGGTTAAAAGTGACTGAATCAAAGAACCATAGAATTGCTGAGGCCTGAAGGCATCTCTGGAGTCCAACTCACCTGCCCACAGCAGGGCCAGCTACAACAGATTGCTACAGGAAGGGTCTGGTGGGATTTTGAATATCTCCAAGGCTGGAGACTCCACAGCCTCTCTGGGTGACCTATACCACTGTTTGACCACAATCACTATAAAAAAGAGAAAAAAGTTTTTTTCTGATTTTTAAGTGGGATTTTCTCTGTTTCAGTTTGTGCCCGTTGTCTCACCAGGCACCACTGAGAGGAGTCTGTCTCCATCTTCTCTAGTCCCCCACCATGTTATTTATATACATGGATGAGTTCTCTAGATCCTCTTTCTTATCCTTCTTGAAGACAGAAATCTTTGAGTCCTCAGGAACCTCCTTCAGTTCCCCTGAACTTTCAAGGACAATTAAGAGTGGCCTAGCAATGACATCAGCCAGCTCCTTCAGCACTTATCATGGATGTAACCTATCAAGATAAAAGACATATTCAGACTATAAAGAAGGAACGACTTTCTGAAAGTTATAAAGCAGTGTCTGTTAGAAAAAAAATCTGGAAATAGAAACAAAATGTGTTTTGAAAGGAAGGTTTTAATTCAATCACAGCTATTAATGCTAAAATAGGAGTTACAATGGCATAGTGCTTTATAAAAATCAAGTTTTCCCTTGAAATTTAAAATTTATTTATGCCTCCTACAGAAATAAACTGCGTTTATGCCACAAAGACTAAATTTTTTTGGAATTTCAGTTTAAGACAGAGGGAAATGACTTCTTGGTGAGAGGTCCCTGACATTGATTGTGCTGATATTGCAAGCAGCGTGTGAACTTCTGATAACTTTTCCAATAGAATGTAACCCTTGGCTTTTCACTCAGAAGTGCCAAAGTGATTTTGATTTCCTAAAAGAAATTCTTTCTTCATAGACTGTACTGCCATAATTCAGATCACTGGCAGTTTTCAAGTAGGAGCATTTGAAAACGAGTGACTGGGGAAGAGGCCAAAATGGTAGCTGATACTGGTTTATTCCTTTAAAGTGGAGTAAAGACATGTCTGTCAACTCCATAGCTGTATCTCTGCCTGCTGCAGGTGTCCTGAACTTCCTGCAACTATATAGGAGATACAAATTCTTTTATTCCCTGTATGAACTGCTACCCAGAATCTGTTCCTGAAACAAAATGAACCACCTTGACACTGGTAGACTGATTCTAATATTGTTCTAGTCAGTGTACTGTCATTCACTATCATTTGCCATTGACAACTTTTTCCAGTAAAATAAGAGTTTTAACATCTTGGGTCACAATGGACTGAAATGTACAATTATCATAAATCTTATGTGTTTGGCATCTTGCAAGCACAGTGCTTGCAAAGCTTTCTGCTACCTGGGATGATAAGAGTCAGCAATCTAGCACAAAGGATGTTTTGCAGCCCTTGGAGAGGACAGGCCTAGTTCACGGATTCATAAAGAACTTCATGGGCTCCTTAGCACATGTGCACGGTCAATAGGATCTCATGTAGAAAACCAGAAAAAAAAGTATTGTCTCTGAATTATCGTCGTAGTTTAAAACATTTAAGATAATTACTGTCTCAAATACTGTTCTAAAACTTATTTCATCCAGCTGGGAGTAATTCTATTCTTCCTCACAATACCACACTCTAAGTCAGAATTACTGCCACTGTTCTTGGCAATTTTATGCTAGAGTAAAAGTCACATTTAAAAATGCAAAATTCTTCCCAGAATGACATTGGTCTTGAGCCAGTCCAAAGAAAGCACTGTTGGGTTCCTAAAAGAAGGATTATCTATGTACCAGCAGCTTGCATATTTTCTAATGAATGATTTCCTGTGGAATTAAATGGCTTTGGTTATCCTAGGACTGAAATGACCATGTAGAAATGGCCTTGAGAAAGCCTGAATAAATGAAAAGTTGTAGACTGGTGTTATGGCAGCCAACAAAAGAAAAATTGTTCTTCTCAGTATGTGGCAGCTACTCTCCTTACTGCTGGGCAAAGATAACTTTCACCAAATTACTCTGCTCAGCCCTCCTTTCACTTAGATGCAAAGTGTGGCTGTTGGTTGCTTTTGTTTCTTTCTACCATGTGGAGAGATAATAAACTGCACTTTCTTGATCTTCTTTCTGCTTAATGTCTCAAACCCTCAGCCTATCTACGAATCATTCTCCTCCAGCATTCTGAGGAAAGAATTAAATATGCTTATTGCCAAGATCTGTTTAAGTGATATATACCTTTTGAAAACAATGGCAATGCTTTCTGAAATGATTGCTTCTAAGAATATGACAATAGCCAGCCTGGTAATACTTGCTTACAGGTAAGAATGACACCGTAACACCCACAACATTGGAAATTCAATGACTGATATGACCTCTCAGCAGTTCATAGATAGTGGAAAAACACTAGCCTAGCTGAGAAAACAATGCTATACCATTCTATATATCAGTTTGAAATATAACATTGCCTCTACACACAATGTGTTGTGGTTTGTTTACAGAATAATTATTCTGATCTTATAAACTACATGTGACTGTCATTTATTAATATCAGATCACCTTATATTCCATGACAATTGCTTTTGAATTATTGTCTTGTTCTCTGCTGAATGCCATCTCATTTAATGAGACAGTATCACCTTATTAGAATGCACCTAGGAAAGTGTCACTGTGGCCAGGGCACTTCTAAAATGGTTGAGACAAATTAATATTGTCAAACCCAAGAGAGAGATTATAAATTCCCCTTTAAACTGCCTTTGTGTCTTTCAAGGACAATTTACCCCCTACAGATTGAGCTGATGCTTTACATACCTCTCACAGTCATTCTGTAAAGTGTGTTAAAATGCTTTTTAAACTCCAAATTTTTTTGATGCTCACTATATTTAATATATTTTTAAAAGCTGTAACTGCAAGCTTTATGTTCTTATAGACAATAAATACAGATCTAAGCAGCACTGTCAAGGGAAGAAAATAAATCTAAATAATTTTAAATTATAATAGTTACATTTAGTTGATACATCTAGAAAACAGATCAGTTGAATTAGTCACTATTCAGGTTCAGTTTCATTGCCAACAATTTTTTTCGAACATAGCAAATCTGTAATTGAATATTTATTTCATTTTAGACTGACTTATTTTCTAATTCAACGTATAAAACTCTAAAAGGATCCTCATTTCAAGTTCAAGGCAGCTTTAAGGATGCCTCTATAAGAAATTCATCATGGATATAAACTACAATGTCCAAACACACCTCCTGCAGTGACACAACTCAGAAAATTGCAGCTTCTTTACCACAGGCAGGTCCACACTCAACCAACCTTAAACGTTTTCACAACTCACCTGTCCTCTTGGAGCTTCCCAAAGTGAGGGCTCTGTGGATGAACTGAACAAGAACTCTTCCGACACCACACCTCACTCAATGAACTCAACAGGAAATAGCTTTTCTCCCTTTTCCCAGCTAAACCTCCACTTGTGTCTTCCCACCAAGCTTGTTGTGAAAGAATCTTCCTGCTTGTAGATGGAGCACCTGCTCAGTATACCTCGCCACTGCTCGGTAACAGTTTTCATGTGCATTCTTACCCCATAAAAAGCTGTCTTGCAAAAATGTGACTATTTAAAAACAGATGAGGCCTAAAAAGATCCAGATCATTAATGAGACTGTTGTATTTGTCTTCTGGATTTCTGGCCTTCAGTGTGAAATTTGATTACACTACTAACATTCATTTCACAACAGTAAGAATTTGAAGTTTCTTTCTTCCATAGTTCAATTTTGCATTTGATTACAATATTTGAAGAACTGGGGCTTGAAAAAGACAGTAAATATTTAAAGACTTACTATAAATAAAAACTAAAGCGTTGTATAGCAATATGAGAACTTGGTAGAAATTCTACTGAGAAACAAATCCTGTTTGTCAATATTTTTTTCCTTCAAAACTATTTCCTTCTATATTAAATGTATTGTTAAAGAAAACTAAATACTTCTGTTGATCATAATGTCTTCTTTCAAAAAATATTTAGAGAGAAATTACAAATGTCTAGGAGGGTATACAAATGTATGCTAATTTGGGGCATCATTATATTTCAAAATGCCAACAGAACAGAATTTCTGAATTTTGAGAGAACTATACCAAGATAATATTTGGCAACATTTTTTTTTTTCTTCCTCCTTTTCTGAAACAAATTTATCACTAGCTGTCATGATTTCATTTGCGACAGAGTTAACTTTCTTACTAACAGATGGTATGGTGCTGGGTTTTGGATTTGGGGTGGAATAGTGCACAAAAACCTGGGAACAGACAGCCAGAATAGCTGACCTCAACTGACCAAAGAAATGTTTCATACCATATAAACATCATGCTCAGCATATAAAGCTGGAGGAAGAAGAAGGAAGGGGGAGGATGTTCAGAGTGATGGCGTTTGTCTTCCCAAGTAGCTGTTTCTCATGAAGGAGCCCTGCTTTCCTGGAGATGGCTGAACACCTGCCTGTTGATGGGAAGCAGTGAATTAATTTCTTGTTTTGCTTTGCTTGTGTGCATGGCTTCTGCTTTACCTATTAAACCATCTTTATCTCAACCGACAAGTTTTCTCACTTTTGCTCTTCTGATTCTCTCCCCCATCACACCACGGGAGAACTGTGTGAGTGGCTGCGTGGTCCTACCTGCCAATCAGGGTTAAACCACAACAGTAGCTAAAGGGAATAAAACATGATTCGAACAAGCAAGTAGGCAAAAACCTTACCGGAAGTAAGACAGTGAAAATTATTCTGATTATAATTAGTACAGGTACCATATTTCATTTCCATAAAATACTTGTCTTCATCCAATATCTCATCTCTCTTACACCAGCACATAATTTCAGTGCAGACTCAGAGGTCCAGAAATCAACCAAAAGAAGAATGCTCTTAATTATAGTACATAATTCAAAATTGTATAGGGAGTGGTCACAAGGTCTAGGTACAGTTCAGCATCTTCTTTGAGCTGTATCCTTTGTGTTTCAGATAATATTGATTTATTGAGGTCATAGGTTCAATAACTTTTATGGGTCCTGGTCTTCATCATACTCCCATTTCACTGATGGTCACACTCCCATTTATATGTTTCTTTGATTTTTTGCCTTTGTCAGCCTCTTACTCCTTTGCTATTTGACTGGTGAAATAGTCAATCTTAACAATATGCACCACTACTATTAAGATTATTTAAAAATACTTTTAATTAGTGTTTACCTTTGCCTCAAAGGAGACTTTCAACTAATTTTAATGTCAGCCTAATCTTGAAGTACAGCAGCTCTAATGTACTTTGCATTAATGTGTTTAAATCCAAAATTAAAGCAAACTGACAAGCTGGTCAAAAATAAAAACTATCTTTAGCCTCCAAAATATTTCTTCTGTAGAGGAGGATTCTATATTATTTAGATACAAATCCTATCAAAGTAATTGCTTGCTTAAAAAAAAATGACATTTTATAACTGGTTTTAGAAATAATTCTGCTCCTTTACTCTCCTCTCGTGAGAGCCCATCTGGAGTACTGTATCCAGTGCTGGGGCTCCCAACTTGAGAAGGACATGGACCTGTTGGAGTGGGTCCAGAGAAGGACCACAAAGTTGATCAGAGGGCTGGAGTACCTCTCCTATGAAGACAAGCTGAGAGAGGTGGGGTTGTTCAGCCTGGAGGAGAGGAGGCTCTGGGGAGACCTTATAGCAGTGTTCCAGTACCCAAGGTGGCCTACAGCAAAGATGGGGAGGGACTCTTTATCAGGGAGTCTGGTGATAGGATGAGGGGTAATGGTTTTAAACTGAAAGAGGGTAGATTTAGATTAGATGGTGTTAGGAAGAAATTCTTTATTGTGAAAGTAGTGAGACACTGGAACAGGTTACTTGGAGAAGTTGTGGATGCCTCCTTCCTGGGGGTGTTCAAGGCTAGGTTGGATGGGGCTTTGAGCAACCTGGTCTAGTGGAAGATGTCCCTGCCCATGGCAGGGGGGTTGGAACCGTATGACCTTTAAGGTCCCTTCCAGCTCTAACTATTCTATGAGTCTATGATTCCGTATAGTTTAAGGAAACAGATAAAATAGTTTAAAAGTCCTGTTTAGGCCATCCGAGAGTTTTGTACTTCCCCAAAGTTCATTGCTGACATATAAGCTTTATGTTGTGCGATGTGCTTATAGTTGGAGAAAAAATGGACTTGTAGATGGGACAGGCAGGAGGGCAGAGAGTAAAGGCAAGGGACAAGAATACTTTGAAAATAGCTTTTTTTTTTGTTTTTTTCTCCATTCCCAGCTTAGTACATACAGTAACCCTATCCAGTAATTTCTGTAACTTCATGATCATTAAGTTTTCTGATAAAAGTAGCTATTGTACCTAATAATTCAATATAATACCCAATCTCAGACTATGCAACCCAGGACTGCTATTTTACAATAATAGGTGTATTTAGCCCAGTCTGGTCAGGATATTTTTGAAGTCCAGAATAAATTAAGGAAAGCAAGGAAATGTAACTTAAAACTTTGGTCTTAAATTCATTACTCTTCAAACCAATGAAGCAGACTTCTTCAGTGGCTGTAGATTTGTGTCCTAATCAATCTAAAGAGGTACTTTTCAGACAGAAGGAAATTAGTTTGTATGTAAAAGACAAATAAAAAGATGTCTGGGTAGCCAGCATTATGCCTGGCTACCCAAAGGAAACAGATTATCATCTTGTCAAACCAAGGAGAGATATGTAGGAAATAAAAGAGAGATTTTCCTAACACTTTATTTACAAGAGACTGGAGTTTCCTTTCTAAATGAAAGAACTTGGTCATACTATAAATTGAGTAGTACATTGTTTGAGAAAACATTGGCACTACATTCTGTCTTTTCCTCACCCACTTGTTCTGCGCTGGTAAAGATAATTTTAAGTTGATTTCAATTTCATATTGCTTAAAGTATATTAACACATGCTGTGTTAGAATAAAATTGCTTTGTATTATTCAAAATCAAATAATAATGAATCATGAACTCAACTTTTTTCTTTAAATTTCCAGAAATTGACCTAGACTCTCATATCTTCCATCCTCTTTCTTGGGGAGGGCGAAAAGAAAGATAACCTTGACATAAGAACAGTAACCAAAAGCCATAGAGTGAACCATGAGTACCCAATCTTTTAATAGCTCTATGAATTTTGGTAAATCTTTTATGACCAAGTCTAAAAATAAGATTTTGTTTTGAACAGATTAGCTAAAAAGAGAAGAAAGAAGGGATTCATAGCCCTGTGTTAAGTTTACAAAATTGAGCATACAGGCTAAAGGATCATTTACAATGCTGAGGACAGGGGAAAAGATCTTTCACTTCCCTACAGCTTAAGTACCAGCCCACCTTCAAGACTCTAGGTCTAAACAAAAACTTGTAATTAAATACCTAATGTCATTCCTTTCAGTGCAGGGAGACTTGTGTTAAATGTTTCATCCCTCCAAGCAGATTGGAAGCCATATCTCCCAAAAGAGTGTTTTAATCATTAGGCTCCATCATGAAGATGAGCTGAGGGACCCTCAATCTGTCTTCTTGATATCGTTCCACTTTGCATAAGAAAATAAGTGTCTTCCAAAGAGATTGATTTTATTGCTCATTTTAGAGCATTCATCCTTGAGGAAAGAATCAGGGTTCTAGTTCCTTATTACACTAATATTTTGCTAATATATGTTGGAAAGGGAAAGCTACATGTCCCTCCACCTCTGCCTGTGAACTGACCTGTTATATAATCAGTTTCTCATGGTCTTTGGCTGAGTCAATATTTAATTACTCAGTGTAAGTGGAGTAACTTCAACAGAAAAAGAAAAATGGGAGCACACAACGACTTAGCAGTTTCTAGCAGTTACAAGTATTTGGGATTCTCAATTAAAAATCAAGTCTAAGGCTCCACAGATGGAGAATGGAAAAGAACAAGGTCTTCTGTATCCTGAAAACACTGTTTACTTGCTAGCTGAAAGACTTTCCAAACTCTATCAAACAGTTGTTTAATTTTGCTCTCTATGTGACCTAATCTGCAAAGGGTTCTTGGTGAATATTTTGTTTTAGCTCTGTAGATGAGTGCTTAGCATACTTGTCTTGCCAAAGTATTCAAGGCAGATGAGTCTGAAACAGTTTCAAATGTGATCACAAGGTCTCTAGACACCCAAGGAAATTTATTGCTGGAAATAAAGTCCCAGTGAACTTTAGTTACCTTAAGCCTTAGCGTGAGGTTTTGGGATATAGTTAGAAATTTAGATATCTGAAGTTATAGTACTTAACTCTATGATATATTTTCTATAAAATGCTCCCATCCTAAGGTGTTCCATAAAAAGGACAGAGAGGAATTTCTGCAGTATATAAGTATTGTGCAACTAAATGTATTAAATCTCACAATATTTAATGATCAGCTATGAGGCAATGGAGCAAAATGCCAACTCATGTAGATAATTAACAAAAGACACCTGCTACTATGATATAGCAGAATTTATTCAGTGGCATTACAGAATGTTTTACCTTTGCCAGCAAAAAAGCCTGGCAATGATAACACTGTTACAATAACAGCTAGAGATTTTTCTTCATATTTATGGGCTCTGCAGACATGAACTAATCTGTAATCAACTATGGCATAATACAATACTGCCATGCAGGAAATGGGATAAACTTTGGAGAGATTGCAGTCAGATTTTCCTTTTTGAAGTGAATCAGCAGTTAATGCTTTACTTCAGTGTAATATAAAAATATTTCAAAACAGTAGGATGTATAAATTTAGAGTAGTCACTCAGTCTCACAAAAAGGAAGTGATATCTAGTTTGTTCTAAACAAAAACCAGCAAAATTCAGTGTCGCTGCATTAGTCAAGGGCTCTTGTGAGACCCAACCTGGACTACTACATCCTGCTCTGGATACATAAGAAGGACATGGACCTGTTGGAGCAATTCCAGAGAAGGGCCACAAAGTTGATCAGAGGGCTGGAGTACCTCTCCTATGAAGACAAGCTGAGAGAGTTGGGGTTGTTCAGCCTGGAGGAGAGAAGGCTCTGGGGAGACCTTATAGCAGTGTTCTAGTACCTAAAAGTGGCCTACAGCAAAGGGTCTTTTTGTCAGGGACAGTAGCAATAAGAGAAGGGGTAACGGTTTTAAACTGAAAGATGATAGTTTTAGATTAGATATGAAGACAAAATTCTTTACTGTGAGGGTGGTGAGACACTGGAACAGCTTGCTTGGAAAAGTTGTGAATGCCCCATCCATGGAAGTGTTCAAGGTCAGGTTGGATGGGGCTTTGAGCAACCCGGTCTAGTGGCAGGGGTCTCTGGCCATGGCAGAGAGTTTTGAACTAGATGACCTTCAAGTTCCCTTACAATTCTAGTCATTCTGTGATTCTGTAATTCTTTAATTCTATGATACTGGCAATGAGAAGATAATACTAGAAACAGAAACCAGAACCTTTGCTTCAAATTCAAAGTTAGGAATAGGGTAGACTTGTGTCCCAAGAGGAGGTGAGGGTCAGAGGGAGGAGATGAACATGGGAGTTCTACTGTAGGTTTCAGCTGTGCCAGGAAGCTGCGCCTTTGTTTGCTCAGCTTTGCAAGTGAGCCTTAAACTGAGCTGAAAGAAAACATCTTGCCCAGATGAAGGACTTCATCTTAACTGCCCTCAGTGTTGATGTCTTGTACCACCATGAATACTGGCAATACCTAATAAGGAAAATGACTAGTAGAGGACTGTTGAAGCAAAATGAGCTTATTACCTGACGCTTTGCAATCTTCATTAGAGAAGATTTATGCTAACTATAGAGACAACATTACTAGATTTATAGACCTAAAGTAATAAAAGGTAAAGTTGCTCTTTACTCAGCAAAAGCACCATTGTGAAGATTTATATCAGAAAGCCACTTCATCAGCTTCTGATTAATAATTTATTAACAGCATGGACTTATTCAATTATTTCTTTCTGATATTTTCACCCTTTTTCTTTCTCCACCAAAAATACAATTCATTATAAAGTGTTATCAAATATGACTGATATAATTGAAGATGACTGTCTTAAAAAGAAATATAAAATTCTTGTTTGGAAGAAAGATTTCAACTTTCATATCCACAAACTAATGGCTAATAATGATCCAGAAAATGACTAATGTTTATAATCTTAAAACAGTATTTGACCATCCACTGTTGCTTCCTGAAGAAAAATACTGGGAATACATTTTTACAGGGATGAATAATTTTATTAACAGCAATATAATCTATAGTTGTAGAAGTTGAACTCTTAATAGGAGTAACAAGATGAAACTAAGGATAAGAAAATTTTATCTAAATACTGAGACAAACTTCTTAACAGTGAAATCTGCTGTACTGTGCAGTTGTTTCTAGGAGCACATTATTTTCATACTTATTTTACCCTCACTGCCCCACAAGTCATGCTGATTTCAAGGCCAAAGCACTTCATGGAGTTTGACTTGAAATGCAGGTGACTGAAAGAGAAAACCGCATACATTTTAAGCTAACCTTACAGTGATTGCTTCTATTTCCTTCTTTTTGTGCAACACCCACTTACCGGGACTTCTAAAGCTCTGAATAAGAACTATGTTTGCTTACTGTGGAAAAAAATTACTCTTATTTTTTAACTCCAGTTGCAAAACATTCTTCCAGAGATTATTGTCAGGTTAAGACAACACACCATTTTTATGGTCTCTTTTCGAAAAAAGATTTTGGCATAAGAAAGGGATTTCTCTACATACTCTACTTTCTGACACTTCATTAAGGAATTTTAAAAAAAAATCTTAAGCGCACTAGGGAAGAAAGGAAGTCAGATAATAATACTGTAATACCAGTTGTTCACATACGTGTTCCCTGATAGTTTGGAACTGGTGACACAGTGCATTAGAAAGTCTTTCATCATCCCAGGACTCATCTTTCTTGAACCTATTAAAAAGAAAAGAAGTCAGAAAAAAAAAAATTGTTTGATTTGGGGAATAAAGCTTCACCAATGATGATCTGTGGTGATTTCTTGGATTTGTTGCCTACATGAGGCAATATATATGTATATTATATGTATCTATAACTGAATTTATAAGAAAAGCTGCACTAAACTTCTTAGCTGTTGCTGTTCCATGGTGAACCCTCAGTCTGGCAGATGGTGATAAGATCCAGGAGCATCTCTAGTCAAGCGATACCAATACGGACTGGCTTTGTGATTTACCCAATACTTTATTTCATCCAGTCACAATGAGGAAGATGGGTATGAATAGGACATAACTAATGATGAGTTTGTAGTAAATAATGCTACATATTTATTCTTCAGAGATTCATCAGAAGAAAACTAGACATTTTTAAATTCATAGAAGTATTGGTTATAAGCAGGTTTGTACATAAAATATTAAAAGGAACCTGAGGATAAGAGTAAAAAAAAAAATTATTGGAGAATTCACTACAGATGCAGGATTAGAGTTACATGATACATTGCCTCTCTATCCATGTTATTCCCCCACAGCTGATAGTCATAACTTACAGGTTATATTCATGCTGTAATTTGTAATACACAATATACTGATGTTGGTATGTCTTCAAATAAGCATCTGTAGAAGAGTGCTCAGTCCGTCAAACCCAGCCTCCCATCACTGACAGTGGCCAGCAGGAAATTCTCAGAGAAGATCAGCTGGCAAACAGTGATTTTTCCTGTCAAAATTTTCTCTGAGCCTTCTGTGATGTGTGGCTCAGAAAGCCCGTGAGACCAGACATGAAAGGGACAGTGATTTTATTGATGTCTGTCATACCTTCTTTCGTCACCTTCATCCTAGGCTGAACAATAATAGTCATTCCTTCTATAGAGGCGACACATTATTAATAAAATGTTGAATTCCTGTAAGTATATTTTTAGTTGTGGTGCTTGCTTCATCCTTTTATGTCTCTGCTGTAGTGCTTTCAAGCCCTTTATAAAATTTTCTTTTTTGTAATCTAAATTTTGTTTGAGTGCAGATAAACACACAAGATCTGCCTTTGATTACATGAGAAAGAGAACTCTCAAACCATGGTATTTAGTAGTATGTACTATGTTTATTTCACATTCTTGTCTTTTTTAGACAAAGGTTCTACAAAGTCTTTGGATTATAAATGACTTATTCAGTTAGTAGTTGTCAGCACTCAAAAATTACCTCTAGAGTACTTTTTGATCTGTAAGTCCTTAGACAATCATGGTATATTACATACTACTTTATCATGATAATTAAAAATGTAAAACAAAAATCTAGCACCTGTATTAGTGTGTTATTTTTCTCTATTAGAAACATAGAAATGACATATATTGGAAAATCATTAGGAATGATTTATCTTCAAAGCTAACTTGTTATTATATGATAATGATTTTGCTATTTTCAACCTTAATAAGGAGTGTGATATAATTTATCAAGATAAATGTTCCCAAAGCACTGCTGGAGAAAGCAATTGTGGGTGGTACATTTTCTGATTTTTGAGAGATGAAATTATCTTAGCCAATAATATATTAAAAGTCTTTTATTATGAGTTCTTTCTGTGACACTTAAGTAACCTATTATTTCATTTCAATTGCTTGTAAGCTAAACATTGAGAGGCTTAAAATACTACATCTCTGTACTTTCTAAGAAGCTAGTTGTACATTGAGTGTGCCAATAAGAAGCTTTCATTTAAACTAATGCCCACATTCACTCTGCTTTGAAAAAACAGACCTATATTTCATTCAGTGAAAGCGTGAAGATTTTTATTACCCAAATATGGAACTATAGCGTGAAATCTTGTGTAAGGTGCTAAGGGATCCCCTTGAGCCTTCTGCTCCATGAGAATGAAAAACATTCAGCATCATACTCTTCTCCTTATCCAAAACTATTTGTTTTAAATAAAGGTTCATTAAAAAATGCACCATCTATTTCACACAGAAACTTTTGTTGGCTCAGGATTTCTGCTTACCATATCACTAGTTTATCAAGATTTTCGGGCTGCTGCTGAGACTAAAAAAGTACCTTCTGGTGACCATTTAGAAAAGATATATACAAGAAAGCCAGGTCTAGACAAATGACTGAAATTTTATCGAGAATATATCTTGTTTGCCAGAAGGGCTCTGGGAAAAGAGAGTGCTTACAAGTGAGGTGTCATACTCAGCAAAGTTTTGCTGATCTCTGTATAACAAGGGAAAGTATGAATATTTCTAAGAAAAAGAAAAAAAATTCCTATAAATATTATATTTATGCAGAATTAGATGCCTGTCAGTTAAGGTCCAAAATTTGGGGGGGTTTTTTGATAGTTGGAATATAACCATACTTAACTCTGAATTCTCTCTGCATTGTTTCTTCTGCCTTGGTTTGTATCCTCCATTAAAATCATCTTGTAGTATGATCTCCACTTTGAATCATGCTAGAGACATAAGTGATATCATAGATAAGAAGAAATTATGTTAAAAATCACACTGGACAAGAATTATGGATGGTCTACTTCAAAATTGCTGAAATTTCTATCAGATTTACATGCAATGCACTTAGTGTAGATAAAAATCTTTTAAATGTTATTAAAACCAAATATTCCTGGGAACAGTGGGACATCATGAACCATCTTAACTTTCCAAATACCTGTGAAGCTGAAGATACAATGTTATCTGGAACCTATACCCAGACCTAGGTGGGAAAGGGACAGAAATCACACAGAAGCATTCTGGTGATTATTCATGTAAAAACATTGTTAGGATTAAACAATACACAAAAAAGAATGGGAAAAATACACTTTTCAGCAAAGAAAGCTATGTTTTGAAGGTCAGAAAGTATTCAAATAAGATAAGAGTTGCCAGGAGTCAAAGAGAGATAGATCCAGCAAAGGAAATTGTCCAAGAACAGACAGGGTGTGTGCAGAGATTGAGCTGTTCCGTATTATAAAAAATTAGATAGAAAGGCATTTACAATTTGATAGATTACAAAACACACAGGGAAATTTTTGCTTGCTTTGGGGCTTTAGGATTTTTTTTCAAGTTTCTTGATGATACGTTCCTCCTCCTCTGCTCTCTAGGTTACAAGTGCTTGGGTGGAGATGGCACATAAAAAGAAAAAACAAATGGATCATCTTCCAGAGGTAAGGCTTTGACATCTCTGAAGTATCTTTTGATATCTCTGAAGTAATGTGTATATGCTCTAAAAGGGAGCTATGGTACTCAGGACTTTGGGCACATTGGACTTTCTTAAGGGACACATTCTGCATACTGACTCCCTTTCTCCTCAGTTCCTAGGTCCTACAGACAGAATTGATGTGTTGGTGGATGTTAGTACAGTTTTGCTCTCAAACCAGGACTTTCTTTCCAATACTTTGGAGATTCAAGCATGGCATGCCAGGAGCTGGGTGGCAAGTGCCTGCGCCATGCCAGAGAGCCCAGTCCCTTACATACCTGAAGATTTTTGTTTGAAGTTATTTCCTGTTCAACTATTTCTGTTGTGAAATTTGGAAGGTAACATAACATGACGTAAAAGATGAAATTGGGAGTGATAGATCACCATAAAATGCTATCTGAAAAACAAGAAATAGAAGGTCTTCTACAAAATCAACTTTATGGAAACAATGGCTTTCAGTATATAAAGAAGTCTTTTTTAAGAGCTATAAAATATCAAACTTTAACATTTTGTCAAACTTCACAAAGTCTGGGGTTGGTTCAAAGCTCCATTTAGCTGCCATGTATTTTTCCCTTTTATTTCCTTTTCCATCATTTTTGATTACCAAGATTTGATGAATTGTTATCACAAAAACATAAGTACTGGCCACTTGAATCAACTTGCTTTTCTGTCAAGAATGTCTCAGCAGTAGCTTTCATTTCTTCTTTGAAAGATTTCTCTTCAAGTCAGATGGAAAGCATTATTTTATAAAGAAGTACCTTACTGCTTTATAGCTCAATTTTCCAGTGCTTCTGGAGAGAGACAGAAAGACTTAGGAGTTGAAGGCACTTGGCACCCTCCAGGAGGCACTCTGCACAGCAGAGGTTTGAATCATTAGATACGGTGCTTTTTATAGTGCATATATAAAAAATATTGGCTTTGAGCTCTGTTTTGTGCATCTGTACAATGTTCCACTTTCTGGTAATACTTTTACAAGTGCTGTACTTGCTATACTGTAATTGAGGTTGGTTTAATTTTTAACTTACTTCTGTAAATATTACAGAAGAACTCACATTGCAAAATAGAATGTTAAATATGGCTTCTTTAGGTGGTTTCATTACGATAGTATTTATTTTTTTATCTGTAGAGGAGTCTTTATTTGTGATAGAGTGAATATTGCTTATTTGTTTATGTGTTTTCCAATACATCTGTGAAGCTTGTTGCATTATTATTATTATCATTATTATCATTATTATTATTATTATTATTTTAGGGTGCATTAAAAAGAGTATGGCCAGCAGGTCGACGGAGGTCATCTTCCCCCTCTTCCCCTTCTACTCTGCCCTAGTGAGGCTGCATCTGGAGTTCTGCGTCCAGTTCTGGGCCCCACAGTTTAAGGACAGGGAACTACTGGAGAGAGTCCAGCGCAGGGCTAGAAAGATGATCAAGGGACAGGAGCACCTCTCTTATGAGGAAAGGCTGAGAAACCTGGGTCTGTTTAGCCTGGAGAAGACTGAGAGGGGATTTCATCAATGCTTATCAATATCTAAAGGGCTGGCGTCAAGAGGATGGGGCCAGACTCTTTTCAGTGGTGCCCAGCAACTGGACAAGGGCCAATTGGCACAAACCAGAACACAGGAAATTCCATCTGAACATAAGGAAAAACTTCTGTGCTTTCAGGGTTACAGAGCAGTGGAACAGGCTGCCTGGAGAGGTTGTGGAGTCTCCTTTGGAGATATTCAAAACCCTCCTGGATGCATTCCTGTCGAACTTCCTTTAGCTGGAACTGCTTTGGCAGGGGGTTGGACTAGATGATCTCTGAAGGTCCTTTCCAACTCCTACCATTCTGTGATTCTGTGATTATTATTACTATTATTATTCTGTGGATCAGAAGAACAAGTAGCAAAGGAGAGTAGAAATGCTATGCATGCAAGTCAGGTGCAAGTGTCCTGGCATACAGGTAAAGTACCATGACAAAGTGAGGTGGAAGTAAACAGGATGGTGGATGATGTATGAGCAGGTTGGAAAGTTATATGAAAACCATCTGGGGTGCTAGGAATGGAAATTAGCCAAATGCCAAATGAGAGTTTCAAAAGCTCAGAACAAATAGGAAAGAGGTGCTTTCTAAGGAGAGCAATTACAGAAACCCTGATGGGTGCTTACACAGCCTTAAGTAGACTGCAATAGATAATGGCTGAAGATAAACAGAGAGAAGTGAGAGCCTGGGTAACAGTGGAACAGAAAACTTCAACCATAGGAACAAGGAGAACCTGGGGAGGGAAGGATGATGTAGAGGGGAGGGAAGTATGACACGGGCAAGGAAATCCACACAAGGGCTCAGGCTCTTTTCCAGCACTGCTTACCTCCTACTGCACATGCTTCATCTAACTCTACAGGAACTCAGTGCCCATAGGCACCATAGTTTTGCCTGCAACATCCTTTACCTGCCAATTTACATTTCCCAGACACATGCAGCATTGCTGCTTATGGGCTACTGGCAGTTTTATTCTCTGATATGGAACCTAAATCTATCATGTCGGGCACTTTAATTTTTAGCATTGTGATGCCATTGGACAGAAAGAGAAGAAGGATTGTCATAAATGAGAACACAGTCAGCGAGAATTGAAATGTGTGGAAGAGAAGACACAGAAAATAATGTACTGAAAGAAACCAAAAGAAAAGAAGCAGCAGAAATAAAACCAAGAGAGTACAAAAGTGACCGAATAAACCAGTGAATTAAATTATGTAGCCAAAATATTACCAAAAAGACCACATGTATTTATATATGAGATAAATTATCTCAAAATAGGATTTTTTTCCTCAATTAAAAATATAAGAGAATTCTTTCATTCCATTTTATAATAAAAAGTAGACATTTTGAACGATCATATTGGAGAGGTATTTAAAAATGTATTCATAAAACATGAATGGCTTTAGTAGAAAAATGTAACATTTACTGTTGATTGAAGAAACCCTTTCAAAATAAGTTGTGAAATGACTACATTTATAACCACTGCAACTTTGTTTTAATTTCTTCAAAACAATGCTTTTAAAATAATCTTGTCTTAATGCAGGGGTTTTTTTCATTTCATATTTATCTTGTTTCAAAAAAGTGGTATTTGCATTGTTTCTATATATTTTTTCATTTTGTAGTGGTTAAAACTGATTTTTATTCTAGATATCAGATTTTTAATAGTCTGTTTATCTTAGTTTCTTTTGAAAGTGTCTCTTGTTTGATATTACAATGAAATATACAGAAAACAAAAATTAGACAAGCGCTCAGGATATTTATAAAAATAACAAAGCTTATATTAATTTTAAAGTATAAATGACGTGAGTCGGGCAGGGAATTTAGGCCTCTTTTGTTGCAACTTTTTTTCAGTTTTGTGTTTCCTGAGGGAACGTGTGAAGATACCACACAATGGTTGAGACAAACTGGATGTGGCTGAGAAGTGGAGATATTCAAGAGTAAACGGCACAAGACCACCTATTTTTACGTCAGGTATAACAACAGTCTAAGTTCAGAGGGTAAAAGAAATTTTGCTTCACCTTGTTTAGAGCTAGTGGATGCAGGTATACCACTGGGTATGTCTGAAAGTTGTTGAATATTTCATACTTGGTAATGTATTTTGTGGAAACTGAAAGACATCCAGTCAAGGAGGCTATAGTGCAGAATCTCTGCTACTGTGTTCCTTAGCTACTGACTGCCAAGCAGAGGTTTTTAAAAGTGTTTTTTTTTTGCTCTTTCATTATATCGGGCATTGTTCTCATGAAGGTTTCATGGGCTAGGAGCTGTAGCAATCCATTTTTTCTTCAATAAATCTCAGAAATAATATTGGGTCAGAATATCACACTATAAATCAAGAGAGATTTCCTAAGTTGAAAATAGTATAAAGGGCTTTACATTTTTACTATCCCAGATATTTCATCATTTATTCATATTATATCAAGTTACAGCTGCAAGGGTACATTATACAAAAGCACTAGGACCATTTGGGACAACGAAAATAAACACAAAATACAATTGCAATAGAGCTACTGAATAGCTTCACTTTAGCTGGGCAAAAATCAGAAAGGAAAGTTTCCTTACTTCAGCAATAATTCTTCATTCTCAGCTATTACCTGGGACTCTGTAAACACTGGAGAAAAAACTTGTGAAGATAATTTAGTCTCCTCTCACCCTTTGATTTTTTTTCTGAAAAATTAGGTGTAATAAATTAAACAGAAGATCATATTCAAACATATAACCTCTTCTTAAAATAAATGAGGTAATTCAATTGGGTTAATTTGTTTCATATATTCGATTTTTTTGGCAATATAACAAAATACATGAAACACCATATTCAATTGGATTATGCTCCATTAGATCAATTAAGTGAACATAACTCAGAATAACATGACAGAATAAAGACAAATATTGAAAAGTGATGAGCTTTTACTTTGCCAATTGCATGAAGAGGTGAAAATTCATATGACAAAGAACATAGTTTGTATTAGGCAAAATTGCCTTTTTTGAATTGTCAGCTTAATATAGTGAGGCAAAGACATTTGAAGATACCTTTTATATGAGTCTTACAGATTGATTTGAGCTGGAGAGAGCAATAAAAAGGAGCTTCTCAATATACAAAGTCCCACAGGCACATATATAGTGCCGTACTCTCACTGTATCTGTTAATAGTCAAAATCCTAACAGCACTAATGTGAATGTTGTCTGTTTCTTAAAGAATTAATTTTAGCAGCATAATTGCTCCTCTCTGTTGTCCTGTATCTACCAGATTGGGAGCTCCATTTTGACAAATATATGAACTCACTCTCCCAGCTTTGTACTAGAACACCATGGAGATTACAGGACTCTTAAAATTGTAGTTATGATCAGCAGGACACGTCAGTATGCTCACAGCATTATTTTGGTTTTTCAGACTTTCTGGATTTTTCCAGTCACTTTAACTCTCAGAATCTTTAGTCTGTAATAGCGGGGTGGAAATCTCTAAGAAATAGTTTTGTTGTTTTTTTTCCATTTCAGTTCTGGCACTATCACTTCTTTTCACAGATAGCATTGAAGCATGTTTTTCCAAACTGTTCTTAGAACTTCTTATTTCTGGAAATTAAGCTGGAAAAGCTGGAGTCGAGAACTTCTGAACTTTAAAAAAAAAAAAAAAAAAAAGAGGTTTATACTTCAGTATTAGAAATGGTTAAATGTTTGATGATTTTTTTGTCCTATGTAGCTGTGAAATTACTACTTCTTAAAGACTCTTAAGAACAATAACTGTTAATAGAGACTACCCACAACTCCTCTACAAACAAAACTGGACTGGTGGATATCCATTTGCACAAATTATTTGGTCCAAGCTTTGGAACCTTCTAATCAGTGACAAGTTAACTATGGAATTTTAATTATAAATCATACCTCACCAAATGAGGAACATATTTTTTTGGAAAGTAATTTTTTTTTTTTTTTTTTTNAATTTTTAAATTCAAAGAGACCCAGGAATTATTTTTTTTTTTTTTTTTTTTTTTTTTTTTTCTGGTAAGCTGGTGATTTAGAAAGCTGCTCCTAACAACATCACGTATGCAGTGAATGCCGGCTGGGTCAGGCTCTGCAGGATATAGGATGAAATCAGATGCCAAACTGATGGGCCAGCCTTGCTGACACAGACGCTGGTTTGTGATTGCCTTGAGTTTGAAATTGTCTGAGGGGTTGAGATGGAGAAGAAGCTTTGCCATGTTCTGACGTCAGTGCCTCTGAAGAACCTTAGACTAGTGAACTGTCTGCTCCTTGTGAATATTGCTATTCCAAACAGTGTTCTTGTGGGCTAGCAAGGAGCTGAGGGAGACACACTCAANTAAGCCATGGAACAGATTGCCTTGAGTTTGAAATTGTCTGAGGGGTTGAGATGGAGAAGAAGCTTTGCCATGTTCTGACGTCAGTGCCTCTGAAGAACCTTAGACTAGTGAACTGTCTGCTCCTTGTGAATATTGCTATTCCAAACAGTGTTCTTGTGGGCTAGCAAGGAGCTGAGGGAGACACACTCAACATGTGTCATAGGTAACATCTGATTATAACTTCAGCATCTTGGGGTCTGGGAAGCTGAAAAAGAAGCATTTCAAGAGGAGGGAGTACGCATTTGAGTATGATTATGTCTAAAGCCTTAGGGACCTTGGTCAGTGGGATTTGTTTTGTATGGAGACTGGCAAGAGCCAGGTGTCATCACAGAAGTCCGGGTGTTACAGAGCTCTGAGAGACCCTGGACGCATCCAGTGTAGATACTGCAGCATGTCCATTTTTGATATTTTTTTTTATTTTTTCAGTAAGTACTTTGGTGGTTTGTAATACCTATTAAAAAAATAGATAAATAAATAAAAAAGATAGGACGAGGGTAACGGTTTTAAACTGAAAGAGGGTAGATTTAGATTAGATGGTGTTAGGAAGAAATTCTTTATTGTGAGAGTAGTGAGACACTGGAACAGGTTACTTGGAGAAGCTGTGGATGCCTCCTTCCTGGGGGTGTTCAAGGCTAGGTTGGATGGGGCTTTGAGCAACCTGGTCTAGTGGGAGGTATCCTTGCCCATGGCAGGGGGGCTGTAACTGATGATCTTTAAGTTTCTTACAACACAAACCATTCTATGAGTCTATGATTCTATGACAAGGAAATATGAATTGCAAATTAATGATACAATGACAAAACACCAGAGTTCACACATCACTATAACATCGGAATTCAAATGCCTACATCTTTTTGTTTCAGCTTCATCATCTTAAATGCTTATTTTCTTATCCTTTTCAACTCAATAGATCAGAATATCAAAGACTGAAATTTTCAAACTTGCTTTTGACATTTCCCACCAGGCGGAGTTTATTCCTTTTATTTACTGGTGTTGACCAGGTTTCAGTCTCATACTGAGCAGATGCTTTACTAATGCTTTGCACAGTGGTTAATCAAATATTTATGCAGCACATGAAGGAAATATACTTACATTTCACTGCAGATGATTGAATAAGTTCTATACCATTTCCCCAGTGAACAGAGTCACTTCCAAACACTTTCAATTATTCATGCCCTTATTTGCAAATATTGCAAGGAGTTCTTATCTGGCAATGCATGCTAGTCCCGTAGCTAAGGAGAAAGAATGAAATAATTCCTTCCATGTATAACAGATACATTATAACGACTGATTCTGTTCTCTCAATATTGCGTGTTCAGTGCCAGCTCCTGACTAATTTAGAAATAAGTGCTAATTCATAAACATAATTTTTCTTTCCTTCATTACAACTGAAACATTTTGATACTTTGTATGCTGTTGTGTTTTGAAATGCATGGGTGGTTTAATACTAAAATGGAAAAATCTTGGGAAAATAATATTTCAAAAATGCAATGTACTCAATGCATTCAATACCTTGCCTCTGCCCTCTAAAATGTGCATAAAAGCATTTTAAGGAATTTGAAATTGACAGATAGGGAAACCAATGTCCTGATTAGGCAGACTCCTTGTTTAGGTAGTCCTTACTCATGCAAACTGTTTCATTTAAATTTTGCTGGATTAGGCACTAATACATAAAGTACACTTTATTACTTTTCAGTTGCATTCTTTTTGTTGTGACAGGCAGAATACTTGATTTGATTCCTAGGTAATGCATTAAACATTAATTGGAATACTATAAGTAACTAAGATTAATGTGCAGCTAACCGATGCAGAGTATTATGTGTACAAGCAAAATATATATATATATAAAAGGAAGAGAGTATTACTTCTTAAATCTGAGCTGGCACCAAACTGGGAGGAACTACAAACATGTTCGAGGAGAGAATTAAAAGACAAAACAGTCTTGAGAAACTGGAGAAGCTATTAGGAAAAAATAAAATGCAATTCATTAAGGAGAAACAAGAGGCTTTTACATACAAGTAGAGACAATCAGCTCCAAAAATATAGAATGGGAATTATACAGCTAGTCAACCAAACTGCAAAAGCACATCTGGAGATGAAGATAGATCCAAACTAATTATGACTGAGTAGCGTTACATTGTGGTAAACAGGCGCAGGGGTATTGTCAATTTGTCAACCAGTCTTTCTGCTCAAGGCATTATTGATAAAGCTTCAGTTAGAATACTTAGTTCAGATTTTGGTACTGTGTTCTAAGTAAGAAATGGGCTACTGAGAGAGCCTTGAGAAGACAACAAGAAGAACCAACACTGGTCTGACCTGTAAGATAGACTGAAGAAGTTGTAATTTAGGGAGGAGAGCCCCAAATTATTTTAAAAAATTTAGGGAGGAGAGCAAACAATGTCAAATATGTAAAAAAAAAGCTGTGTGGGGAAAGGGAAAATCCAGCTATGAAAGTAGAGGGCTTGATCTGTAACAAGAGAGTTTTATAGCAAACATCCAAAAACTTTCTGAAATGGAATATTATGAATGTTAGGAATAGTGGAAATAGAAATTTTTAGGAAGAACTTTGGTTAACTCCTGTCAGAATTGACTTATGGAACACCTAGATCAGATGAGGAAGATGACCCAGATCTGGCTAGAGGCCCTCCCAGCCTCTAACTGTGGGATTATATCCAATAGTCTTAATTTACTGAGCATCTTTTTTTTTCTTTTTTTTTTTTTCTTTTTATCTCTTTTTCTTCTTCCAAATTGTATTTCTACAGCTGGCAGTTTCCTGCCAGTGATCATCAAAGATCAACAGTGGAGACTCCTGGGGCTTTGATTTTCAGAAAACATCATGATGAATTGTCAGTGGTTTATAATTCAACATTTTTTTTCCCCAGTTAAAATATAGGCTTTTAGGTAGCTTAAAGATGAAAATAATTAATATCTTAAAAGCTGAAAGAATGAGGGAAAAGAGTGCCTAACTGGATCTCTGCTTTAGCATGCATGATCAATTTTCAGAATAGCAAATATTCAAAAAAATCTTATGAAGTGTTTTGATACAATTATGTATCATCACTATCTGTATCAATGGTGGTGCTACAGTATGCAGAAAGAAATTTATAATACAATAATTAATGAGTCTACAGACTAAAAACACTTATATATTATCACTTGTCCCTGTGTTTTTTCACAGAAATGATGATTATATTTTTGCATGAAAATTGAAAAAATATCAGGCACAAAATATCTGTTGTATCTTGCATTTCAAAATGTATCATTATATACATTTTTTATCACTTTACATAGATGAGATGAATCAAACTGGAAGCACCAGCTCATCAGTTTCATACTAACTATAATAGTAATGATATTTTCTCACTGTTCTGAAGAGATAGGAAAATTTTAAAGTAATTTTATTACAACTGGAATTATTGCTGAAGAATATGACATGCATTTCCAATGGCAGTCCTCATCAAGACTAGCTCGCTTTTGGTTATATGTGAAACTGTTGATACACTAATTTTAAATAGAAAGTTGTAGAGCAGTATGAAAAGGTCTATATGAAAACATCTTCATTTAAGACAGCTTAGCCAAGCATGGGTATTTACAGTGCATTAATTGTAATCTGTCCCTTCTTGGCTGATGAATAGTCTT
The DNA here is from genome assembly GCA_013398295.1 of Chionis minor. Taxonomy (NCBI): domain Eukaryota; kingdom Metazoa; phylum Chordata; class Aves; order Charadriiformes; family Chionidae; genus Chionis; species Chionis minor. The sequence goes on from VZSF01009110.1 coordinate 25,962, forward strand.
GCTTGCTAATAGTTTTCTTAATCTGTCATTTCTATCATTTATGAACTTAATCAAAGGACATAACAACATTTAAAATAAACCCACCTAATTTTTCTCTCTAGTTGCGTTACTGTATTTCCATTTACTTCATTATTTGGCAGAAAGGAGGGTGGATTGATCTTATACTGTCCCAGTCATACATTCTGAAACAAAATCTCAAGTTGTTTCATCGCTTCTGAGTAGAAACGCTTTGGAATTTTTTCTCCATAGGAAATTTTGGAAGCTCACTCAGAAAAGACTGTTGGTATCAGAACTTCTCACTTAACAGAAATTCCATTGCCCCACCTTCTATGACAAAACATCAATTTATTTAAAGTATAGGTAGTGTTCTTTTTCTTATATTTACAACAGTTAAAACACAGCCTAAGAAAAAAAGAAAGAAAACTAGCAACATATGAGTTATTTTTCAGTCAAAATACGTTTGCTATTGTAAAAAGCCTTGCACCTTTGGATTCTTGTCTTGTATAGTGAGGTCTTTTCTCTTGTTAATATTTATTTTCTTAGTTATTCTACATAAATAAAACTATTGCTGTGATAAAGAAATTGTAAAAAGAACTGAGAAGATGGAAACGACTATAGAGAGAGGGTTTGCAAGGGAAAAAGACATTGGTGTAAAAAACTAAGATTTCTGTGAAATTCAGTTTTTTCAAATGAGAACCTACACTCAAATTTATAACAGTTTGGTCCATATTAAATGAGTGAATGTGTATTCAGGACATACAGGGGACGATAACCCCTGGAATGGAAGTTTAGCTCCAGTGGAGAAAATCCCTTTATCTGATCAAACAGTGATCAAGATGGTTTTATCAGAAAGCAGAGGAAACTGAAGCTGCATTAAAATATAGCATCAACAAATATTCATGAAAACAGGTATAAAACACATCTGTGGCAGTAAAGTACATCCAATAACAAAAGGGCCTTCAGATTACAATTAGCAGTTATCATAGAATCATAGAATCATAGAATCATAGAACCGTTTAGGTTGGAAGGGACCTTAAGGATCATCTCGTCACAACTCCCCTGCCATGGGCAGGGACACCTCCCACTAGACCAGGTTGCTCATAATTAGAACATTATTTTAATTAATACATATTAAACTACCATATTATTAACAATTCAGTTAAAAATTCACATTTCATCATCCACCCAGAGGGCAGTAAGTGATGGACTAAATCTATAGTAGAGTTTGCAGTAAGCAGGTAGGCTTAGCTCCCTGCTTCAAAGGTTTGTATTCATTAAAGGTACACTATTGTATACAGAGTTTTAAATTACACATTTTTCATTCTTTTTAAAGAATGTTTAATTTGTTTCAAACATAGCCACTGTTAGAATTTAAAAATAACTTTTTTGCTTCATTAAGGTTTATGTGAAAATTTTGTCTATTCTGATTGGGATGACTTTGTATTGAGAAATGGTACTCTTCTGTAAGTTTTTGAGACAGATGCCTTTTAGTTGTTTTTAATGGGGGAATCATTTCATGCAAAACCACCATGAATTGTTACAATTTCTGTTGACAATATTATGAGTAATTTTTCAGGAAAATATTAATAACTGCAAAAGACATTCCACATCTTCAATTTAATCCAATAACTGCATTTGCTCAGTGCAGAACAAATGTTAGAGGTCCTCCCACACAGTGCAGCAGTGTTACAAGGACCCGAGTAGCCAAATAACTCATATAGGCTCTGTTGCTTTCATTTCAACTTGTGTCCTACTGCGGTATGAAATTTTGGTTCAAATGAAGCTCACTGTATAACTCATTATAAAAAAGAAGTTTATCTGACTCAAAATATGTTCCTTCCTCTTGCTTTCACTTTTCTTTTCCATTTGCTCATTGATGTTTTTCTCTGTTGCCTTATTGAGGATGCTGCTATTAACCAACTCCTGGATTCACTGCTCCCCTGGGTCCCGTGTTCCACTGCACACTGATGCTTGAATTCTCCATGTACCTACTCTACCAATCATTTTAGCATATCCTTAGTAGTTCCTGGAAAAGGTAAAGTTGAGGCCTTATTTCCATATCAAATTCTTCTTACCTTCCTCTTCATCTTCATTTCAATTAGTTGTTAATATGGATCTGAAGTGTATTTATTTTGAGAGTTAGAGCTACAACAGACAAGTAAACTCTGACATTGTTGCAAGACACTGGAAACTGCTATAATTTTTTCTTACATTTTCTCACTGGTCAGTTTAGCTTACTTGTTTAATAAACAGCATAAATCCAGAAAAAGCCAGGTATGAAAATGAAACCTACAACAATATTGACAATTTCCAAGAGATTTTGTTCCCTCTCCCCTGCCACCCCAGCATCTAAGAATTCAATATCTAAGGTCATCCTGCTTCGTTACAAAAGTACGACAAACCAAACATTTCTGTTTCTAGGCATTTCCAGCTATAAGAATGGCTTTAGAAAAGCCAGAGCTTTGTTCTTTAGAAGTTTCTCTAAATCAGCCATTCTCAAGAAATATGTGCTTGTTTAGAAAGACTGAAAAGTGGACACAGTAGTTAGAAGAACTTCTGTTAAGACTCAACAGGACAGATTCTTGTGGAGATTTGAAGTGCCATAGAGTAGAGACCTGCAAGGTCTCTGCTGCAAGCTTATAGAATAAGCATGATGTTAAACCATTTAAAGAACAGCGTAACCAACCACCAGGTTGCTGAAAAAATGGTACGGATGTTTACTGTTCCTACTTCAAGGGAAGAATTCTTTAACAATTTCTTTTGATCAAGTGTCACAACATGGATTTGTGGCTGATGGGAGACAAACATTGATCCCAGGACATTTTGTACTCAGTATTCAGAGAAGGATGCTTTCTGGCACTTGGATCATTGCCTGTTATCCGGGAGACAAATATTCCTTTGCTGCCTGAATTCTTCAGCCTAGTGTTGTACACACCACAGGAGGCCATAGACTCTATCTACCCCTGCCACTCAGTGCATAAATAAATGATTTGGGCTTTGTTTATTCTGCTTATGATGATGCTAAAGCAGTTTAGTGGGACCCTTTTTTTAAATATGTGTATAAGTTTAAGAAAATCCTTTCAGTAATCAACCCAGCTACAATATCACAAGACTAATAGACTTTACTTCTATATACTGATTGAAGTGAAGTGTGGCTTTACACCAAGCTGAAGGACACACATAGTCTTAAAAGGAACTGCATTAGCTGATGAGTTTCCTGGATGCAGCTGCTCATCCGTTACTGGTCCCAGAATGCTGTTTGCGTTCAAGAAATCCTGAGATTACGTGAGATTATATTTCAGTCTTTTAATATCAACTGATTCATTTTTATAGGATTGGATTAGGGAGATATTTCACAAGTATTCTGCCATTAGCAGAGAGGAGGAGGTGGTGTTGAGAGACAGAATGCAGATGGGTCAGGAACCTCATTAACCAGGTAGAAGGTAGCTGCGCTGGTAAACAAGGTGGTGTCCCAGCCTCAGCTCTTTCCCATGCACAGCAAGGCAAAACCTGCTTGCACTGCGAGTAACGAGTCTGTTAGTTGTTCAAAGGGAGGAACAGCACTTGTGAAAAATACAGACCTTTTTAAATAATTAAATGTACTACAGTGAAATATGCCAAGATTCTAGCAACAGAGTCCAAATGATTTGTAGGTAAATTAATGCATGCAGACCAACCTGAATTCACGAGGCATAGATTAATTTCAGACTCGATAATGAAAGGTTTTGTTTGAACTCAAATTGCTAGTGATAGAGAGGCCTCTGTGCTTGCAAATATTTTCATGAAAAAAAGTGTTTAACAAAACTGGAAATAATAATGAAATACACGTTAAATCTTTGGCAAGGCTTAGATAAGTTTGTGGAAATTTTTCGTTCTTCTGCCTGCAGAACCAGCAACTAGTATCTGCAAGGAAGTATTATGCAGTTTCTCGTGGCTGGTATTCATTAATGTCTATGTGCAAAATGGGGATGTTTCCTTCCTTTCTTTTACAATTGTAAATTTAGAAGTTTCCTTGCAGATTGTGTGTCATTCCTTGCAGCGAACTGACAACACTCCTAACATTGATGAGTTTACTGCACATTTTGCCTATATTCAACCAAAAAAAAAGTATTAATTCTCAGCTTAGTTGCTGATTTGGAAACTGACCACAGGTATATCATTAAATGCATCTTCAAAGAAAAATAAGCTCTGTAGATACTAATTACAAATTTTAATTTTGATTGGTTTCATATCAATGGTAGATACTGGCACTGCCTACTAGACCTAAATATCTGTGCTGCAAGTATGGACAAAATAAATAAAGTCTTCCCATTACTTTCCTGTGGTAGTGGACATATACTAAAACCACTCTTTGAAACTTTTTGTTTTCATTTTGTACAGTGACATAGGCACAAACACTCTGTCAGCACAGCTACTAATAATGTATTATTAAAATCAAATCCTCTGGGCTTTGTATATAACTGTTATTCATGCCTGTTTCTCTATTCAGTTGTCATATAATATACACATTCCCCCAACAGTACCCTTGACATATGAACCTTCTTCAGGAAATACAAGTGTTGATATAATAAGCCCTTCCTGTTGCTGTTCTCTTTCCATAGAATTTTTGATTGACAAATGGAAAGATTTTTTTTTGGTCACAACTTCAAAAATCAGCTTTTTAGTGGAATATAGTGAATTTATACTGCTTGTTTCTTTTGTAATTTTTCTGACTACCTGTTAGTGTTGTGTTTGGTGAATGCTTGTGCCTTTGTCAGACGTAGGTTCTCAGGATCTCAGCCTACAACACTGTAGTTCTTTATTCAGATCAGGACCAAATGCTATTTGGGCAGACCTCCCCGTTATGCCTCACAGGTGTAAAGAAAACCTTTTAAAGGATTAAGGTATTGTATGTAATTTGACCAGTGTATGAAGGCCCAGTGTGGTATGTTAGCACATCCATGATCTCTCTAACTGACTATTCAGTATTTCTTCAATTAAATGTCACTACTTCCTTGATTTATTCTGACCTTTTGCCTTATTTTTTTCCAATCCTTTCAGTTGTACCTATGCAGGTCCTGGCACATGAAGTCCGCCAGCCCAGATTCTTTTTTGTTGCTATGTGCTAGCCGTCTGCTGTGCTTTCTGCCACAGCAAGCTAAGTTGTCTAAAGAGATATATTCTCTCAGTTGTGCCATCCAGGATGGGGTCAGTTTTGTCTTCCTTGGTAATAGCTCTTCTGTCCCTGAGTGGTATCAGGATGGACTTGGGAACCTGGAAGCCCTTTGCAGTTCCTTTTCTGTATGTCCCAGCTATGTTTCAGATTCAGTCTTGGGGCAAGACTGAGCAGTGCCCCAGTACCACTCTTACCCTCCCCAGCAAACTTCTTCCTCAGTGAACGTGTTTCTATGGAGATTAAATCTGGCATGAGGGACAGCTGCTGCTTTCCAAAAAGGACCATATTTACGTAAGAAAAGGACCGAGATCCTGGTGTTTGCAACCCAGCAGGTAAGGAGAAGCCTGTAGCATGTATTCATGAATAGCAGTTCATCACAACTTTGAAGTATTTATTCGGAATTAATGCAGGCTTTACCTGATTTCTTATTTTGCATCCACCTCTGCAAAGGCCTGATTTCTTCCCAAATAATGCCAGTGACAACACTTACACTGAAACAGTTAATGAAAAATAAACCTCATTCTGATACGAATTTTTTATGTGTATTGTTCTGATCTTGTGTGGCTCCAGATCTTTCTGCAGCAACTTCTCACACATTTGCAATTTTCTCAGCAGTTCAAGCCAAGGTTATACAATGGAGTCATATCAATTTGGGCTTTGAACCCTTGGTCCCAGGCAGCTAAAACTCTGCAGAGGCAGAAAGGTTACAGGGAGAAGGGGTTAGAGTAAGCTTCTAGTACCTTACATAACAAAATAAGATCTTCTATGAATTTGAAATCAAAACCCACTAAAGATGACTCCATCTTGGTCTGTGAAATAATAAATTGGAAGCATGATGAATAAGATATGCCTGTCTTTTTTGGATTTTCTTCTTCCTAAGGAAAGTCTTGCCCTATTAGTACTAATAAACTCGTTTTGGTATTCTGAATAGTGTCTTAGTTATTTGGTGTATTTTACAATGAAGGAGTGAAGTTGTCTGGAAAGTCACTTATCTGAAATGGGACTTCTGATCCTCCTGTATGCTATTTCCTTTCAGCCTGGTTCACAACTGGGTTAAATACCTCTCCCAGGAGTGGACAGGAGAAGCTGGCCTCTATCAGAGGGGCTGCAGTGGCATGAGTCCCACCATTCAATTATAAATTGCCTGCGCAAATCTCTGAGAGGCCTGATTTAAATTCTTTATCCCATACCCCTCCAACTTCTTTTGCTTCAGAGAATTAATGTGATGGGCATCCAAAAGCAATTCATTAATGACTGAAAAGTCTCTAGAGGCCAGAAGTTGAAAGGCTGAATTTTTCATGTACATAGTGAAGAAGCAAAGGTAAATAATACAAATTTCTAGAGACTACTGTGCATTTATCATTGGGTTTTATTCACTTCAGAAAGCAAATACTTTTCTTCCAAGTACATAAAAAAATTATAGCAGGGAAATATTAGTTGTTATTCTTTCTGAACCTTGAGGTATGGTTTCTCTTTTTGTCTGAAAAACATTCCTCAATTCCTTGCAAAATATTTTTCAAACATAAAAAGCTTTTTATTAAACGAAAACAGTGAGTGTTTGAATGAGGAAGAGGAGCAGAGAGATATAATATGTAGCACAGCACAGATCTCATTTTGTGAATGTTGGCAAAGCATTGCTACTGTGTGTGTGTGTGTGTGTGCATAAATCATTTGCTCAGGTGAAAAGCTTACATTAGCAGCAGTTGTGCCGACTCGCATAGCCAGGAAAATCAGAGGCTGACATGAAATGGCAAATATATTACAGCATAAAAGGTCACTTCGAAAATTTCTGACAGTCTGGAACATTAGAAGGTCAAAAATCAACAGCACATTGTCCTGTTTGGTTAGGCTGTGCTACTACACTCTCTCAATGGACTCTTATTATCTAAAATAATTGCATGCTCTTTTGAAATCAGACACTCATTCAAAGACCGTATTTCCTATTTTAGTAAGAAATGAATCAAGTGTATTGAACAGCTTATTTTACTCCAGCAGTCCTTTTAACATGCAAATAGTAGAGTCTTCAATGAGCACACTTCTGTTTCCTCCATTAAAGGTAATGTAGGAACAATCAATAATTGTCCAGTTTAGGAACTGTGTATCTAAATCTTGCCTGTATTTTCACTTGTGTAATAATAAAAGACCTAATACAATTTTTTTTTTCTGACTTTCCTGGTATTTCTTCCCTATGTGCAAAACAGTAAAAGAATCTCTGTTGATTGCTGATGTATGGATCTCCCTATCCTATCATTTATGGCTTTCAGCCACACAAAACTGTGGTTTTTTTCCTAATGGTCTTGTTTTGGAAAGCCTTACATTATTTTATGAGAAAAGGCACTTAAAAATAGGCAGACTGGGAAAGTCTTGTAGATCAAGACTGAAGCAGAAGATGAGACAGAATACCTTTCCACAGCTCACCTCCTACTTCATAAACAAAATAAAAACTCTTCCACAAAATGTAGAGATTCCTAGAAAGCACTTGCACTTTCCCTCCCAATTTCAAAAGCTGCTCCTGACAACTCTTTAAAGTAAGGATTTTTTTTTTAATCTAATTTCTGATCCTTATGCTTCGAGCCCATCTCTATTTCACAATACACAGATTCACCTCACAGAGACCTCTATAAATGCATCCTACTGTGTCCACAAAGGCACTGTGAGATCCACATTCAAAAGGATGTCAGTGTCAAGGGACCCAAAAGTCATGATCTTGGCCAAACCTTACAACAGGTTATATCAGCATCACAACAACACACAGTACATGGAATTATATTAGTGAGGATTGTTGAAAGCTTTGCCATGAGTTTAACTGCATTTCTTAACGTTTGAGAAATATGTGCATCTGGAATAGAGTTGCAAAAGATACCAAGAATAAATGGAGAAAAAGTATTTCTGCAAAATGGACATGAATGCTACTTCAAACATTTAAAAGTGATGTTTTGAATTTGTAAAGAGTTTTCCTTCATAGGCCATATTATAATAGAACATTAGTCAGCTCTGAATAGGTTTATGGCAATATCGTAACATAACCTATACATATAGTAACTCCACTAATTTACAGTTATTGTGATTTACATTTTGGATTCAGAGACTGGGCATATTTCAGTGCATTCCATCAATTAATGTCACTTTTATTAGGGCTGAAGAGAAAATATTTGAGTTCTTTTTTTACAAGCAGGATTGCTTAGAAAACTGAAACATATTCTTAAGCTAAAAACCAATGAGACTTAAAGATGTTGTTTAGCTGAGGAAACTTGATACAATCACTAGGAGTCAGAAAATCTCAGCTTGATTCTCTGTTACTAAGTCTTCTTAATTTAGAGCTAAACATAAAAACATTTTTTTAACAGTTTGTTGAATTTTCTAAAAAAAATTAATGTATTTTTGGTTATTGACATTTCCATCTTAAAAAAATTTGATCTAGATTTATAGAAAATGAAAAGTAGAGGAGAAACAGTTGCCAGCATATTAGCTAGGTATGGTAGCTGACTATTGCATATTCTACTCCTAATCTCTATCCATGCCATCTAAAAAGTCATCTACTGGGCTGGAAACCCTTCAGTGGTCTGGATCTTGTTCCAAACCTCCTATTGTTTGTTTTTGTCTTAAAACAAAGGGATGCAGTCACTGGGTCTAACATTGCATGAAGATGTAGTAGTAGAAAGTTCTTTCAGATTCAGGTCATTGCTATAGACAAGGTTTGAATACAATAAACAGATTCTTGGTTTTATAAAAGGAGATTTTCTTCTAGCAGAATGAGCCAGCGTTCTCATCTGTTTTGCTTTGTGATTTGTTCTTTCTGAGAATTAATTAAAGTGTTGAAATAAATAAATCCTAGGTCTTCTGTTGAGGCTTTCTCTTTTTGGCATTTGAATCACTAACCTCTCTGTTGCTACAGACTTAAAATAAACCCCAAATCTTTTATTTCTGAAGAAAGTTTATGCATAAAACTAATTCTAACCTTCTATTCCGATTCCTGTGACAATAGTCCCATCTCTATGCAAGCAGAACTGTCTGCCAGGAAATTTCTCAGACATCAAGAGTCAAAGTATAAATATTAGTGAATGTAAGTTTTCTGTAGACAAGAGAGCTCAGAATAATTTTGTGACCTTTCAATTAAGTCATGCATAATATGTTTGTTTGCTCTTCTCCTCAGTTTCCTTTTCAGCTTCTGTGTGTAAGACAAAAACCTGGAATGTATCTAGCTGATTAAAAGATAATATGAAGGACAATGTAAAAATTAGTTTTATGCTACTTTATAGAACTAAAATTTACCATAACACGTCTGTGGCTTATGTCTACAAGGAGGCTCTCACCTGGTTGAATACATTAACGAACATCTACTAGGTATTTTTAAAAGCTTTTGCTCCTTGCTTCTGATGGGAAATGGCCTGTCATGTTCTTTTGTTAAAAGGCTGTTAAAAAGGCTTGTTCTCCGGTAAGAGCTATATGTAAAATATGTACAGTAATAAAAGAAAAGACCCCTAGGTAGTATTCTGTAACATTCTTTGATATTACCATTTCCCGTAAATAAAGACCATAATAAATTGGACATCAGAGGTACATTGTACTTAACTTCAAAGATCTACAATGCAGAGTGATTCATCAGACCTCTTTTAGACATGTTAGTTTGCTAGTATTGCTACAGAATAAAAGTCCCTTTCAGATACCAAACTAGACACTAGCTCAGCATTTTGGGAGATCAAGGGAAGTATTTGAATTATATGCTGAAACAAGAAACCTGTAAGAGTTACTCAAGCGAGTGAGCTTTATCAGTCATTCTTTCTTCTAGCTGTAGGATCCAGTCGCATGGATCCACAGCATCACCAAATTTGAAAGATAAAAGAATAGTGTGGAGTCAGGACCATAAAGTAGTATGTCTTTGCTGCCTGTTACAGAGCAGAAGAAGAGAAATGAAGGGAGATGTAAGTCACAATTGCCTGCCTTCCTAGAAGAAATGGAGAAAAGAAAGCATATTAACTTCTTGGTTGCTTCTTGTTAAGGTCTTCCATTCCAAACTATAGGTATACTCCCACTCTTATCCAGATTTATGAGAGTTTTGATTTATTAAGTGATCTGAGACATGGTTTGCAATTTGACAGAAGTCCTACCTTTTTCCTGGTTGCCAGGCCAACTTAATTCAACATATGGCTGTTCATATGCAAGCCACAAAATTGTACTTGCATACAGTATTGTTTCTGATTAACAAGTGCCTTTGATTTCCCATTACCGTTATCTTTAGCAGCTGAGGAGACAATGTGCTGAATATTCAACCTGATGATTATATTTTAAGTGTCTGCCGATTTCACTTCCAGGTGAGAAAAAAGTTTCTCATGAGAATTCCTGAAACTCCTTTGACATAGTGAAATTGTTGATGTGAGATTTCAAACATTTGAAGATACTAAGTAAACATACATTTTTGGGAGAGTGAAAAAAGAAAATTAGTTGGGTTTTTTTTCATGGCAATGTGCAAAAGCATGGCATCCTTTATCTCTGAATTACCTGTCTTGTCTGTCAGACTATTTCCTCTTGTTTTCAGCAGTATTTGTAAATCCAATCATAGGGTTGCTCCAAAAAAAAATTAGAGTCTTAATTTCTTGTATGTATAGATATGTATTTTTAGATGTATAGACCTTTCCAGATATTTTCTGGGGAGCAACCTTCTGATACACTATGAAACAGAACACTCTGAGAGGAAAACCTATCGCTCTGAAAAATCGCAACAGGTTGTTATTGCAAGAGTGAAGAACTTTCACCTGGCCACTGTTTGCATGTAATTCAAGGTAATGTTCCTTGTATTCCTGATGGACCAATGAACAATCAGTCTGTCAGTGAAGCTGGCTGTTAAAATGTCAGCCTTTCATATTTTCTGTGGGAAATAACATAGGCAAATGAAGCTTCCAAAGGAATTCCCCAAAGAAAAACAGAAGATCTCTTCATGTAAGTTCTAATCATTTAGATAACATGAGCTAACTGCAACCAGAGTTTCCCCATTTATGTGAAAGATGTTGGGGATTGCATGTCAGGGTTTTTTCCCTTATCCATCATTGTATAATTAGACAATATCTGACAGAATCAGATTAAAATTACCTATTGCCTTCAATTTTTCCATATTCAGTCCTTCAACATCTTGTCTTTTTAGCCAGAAATTCTCAAGTGACATGGATTCAGCATGAACACTGTTTCCCAAGATGTTGTGAGAAAATGAAATCCTGCAGGGATTCTCTGGTAAGTCAGTGTAACAATTTGAAAATCTCTGAAGGAAACATGAAATAGGATTAAAGACAGAAGATAAAAATAGAGAAAGGCAAGGGCAAAAAAGGCGTCTAAGGAAATGTAGGACATGAACAAAAGTGTAGATTGAGATATAGCACAGTAGAACTACAGACAAGCAAAGACTAAGCAAACTACAGACAGAAAGCAGAGGATGTCCAGTCATGATGGGATTATAGAAAAGTAAGAATTACACAAAAGGAGCACCAGAAACTGAAAATAAGGATGACGACCTGATTCATTTGAGATCACTGTCAAAACTTCAACTATGCTATAATTACACAGAAAAAAAAGTGTACATATATATAAAAACATATATAAATGTTAAACATACATAGACATACATATGTATCCACATATATAAATTCATATGTGGCAGGGAAAGCTGGAAAAATTACATATATTCTTACAACACAGTAATAAAAATGACGCAATTCTAACGGAGACACTCCTGAAGACACTGAAAAATAGCTTAATTGGGTGCTGACAGCAGTCTGTCAAGAACAGTGTATGTGGATTTACCTTTGTCATCCAGAAGCAGTGTGGAAAACCATTTATGAAAAGACCTTGAGTGGAGACAATATCTATATTTTTAGAATTAGTATTCTAGTTTTAAAATATGATTCAGCACCTTCAAAGTAAATAAAACACACAGTTTATGATTAACAGTCTTGTACCCACAGATTTCTCTTGGTCTGGACATTGATGTGCTAAATTTTCAGGTTTGAATAAAGCTTCACCTGCTTTTGCGTGGAGGTTTTATCAAACGAAGACAAGAAGCAGAGTTAATTTTGTGTCGAGTTGCTATACCGAGTCAGATGACCTACCCCAAAATGGAGACACAACAAATTCCTGTCTGTAGAAAACCTCTTTGAGAGGGTATGCTGACAAACTTGGAGGGTCATCTTAACAAGATGAGAGGACTTTGTGTGTCTGTGTGTCTGGCAAATGGATTTTCATAAACTTCACTCTGCTGTAGTCCTGGAGTGCTGCCTTGCAGAGCTTGTCCATGGGAGGCTGCCAGGCACCTCTGCAGGTCCTGCAGCCTCCGCTCGCCTCCTGGGTGCCAAGGCAAGCTCCTTCTGAGGCCTTCCCTTGGGCTCTGCACACCCGTGGTCTCTCTGCAGGGCAACCAAGCTGGCCACAGAGAGGTAGGTAACATTTCCAAGAACATCTCTTAAAAAAGAAGTGACTTCATGTTGCACTTAACAGTGAAGAAAAAAAATCCTCTCAAGCAGGATCCAATTTAGTTAGAACAGCCTCTACAGGCAGCCTCTCCCCCGGGACATAGTTCTGCTAGAAAATTATGCGTTGTACATTTACCTGATGAAGCATTTGTTCAGAGATGTTTCATATTCAAAAGATACCAGGAGAGAGCTCTGGTCAACACTGTCACATCATTGCGCTGAAAAGGAATTGTACAAGGAACAAAAAAGAAATGTCGTTCTAGAAGTACAAACAATTACTTCGGTGTGTTTTGCAGCAAGTCATTCAGGTATAACAGTGTTTGAAATCTACAAAAAAATAACCTTATACAAACACTGATACATGGAGTTTGTTGAAAAGCAATGATTGCAAACAACAGCAAAAACAAAAACAAAAAAAGAAGCCAAAAGCAAACCAATTTGATCTAGTCACATAAGCTATTGCAGACTGCTGATTTTGTTTTCCTTTATTGTAGTTCCCAATGTTTTTCCATCCTACTGAGATGGCTGTTTTGTGTGTACACTTCAGAGAGAAATGATAAAAGAGATTTTTTTTTTTCTGTTTGAGAGATAAAGCTTTGTTGTTTTTATGTGCTGCATTACTGGGTAGGAGTAGAAACAGACAGCAAAACAAATGTATCCTATGTATAGCCAGAGTGAAATGTACTGCAGCAGGATCAAGTCTAGACCAATATGCTATACTATCTGAAAGGGAAAACAAAAAACTACTGAAGACATCAAGCTAGATTTCTAAAAACCCCCACATTTAAAAGCTACAAAGTTCTGAAGCTTCCACTTACTATTTCTCCTTCATATTCTTGCTGTTTGAAGTTCACCTGAAATAGCTTTAAGGATTATCTTACATCCTTGCTTTCTGTACATACAACACACAGGTTTTTTGCATGCAATGCACACACACAACATTCCCTTACCTGAAAGTTCCATTTTGTGTCAACAGAGTAAAAATAACAGTTAAAGACCAAACCATACACATTCATAATCACCCTTGGAAATTTTAGTCCATCCAAAATTGTATTTTGATATTTGAAATACTAGTATCTTATTGACAAGTTTATTTAAAAGCGTGTTTATGATGTGTATTCCTCTTTATATTCCACTTGTTTACATGGAACCACCCACTTAAGAAAATATTTCATAATCAACACCCTTCCTTTCAATATTCCAGGGTGAAATCAAATAGCTATACAATGTCTCTCTTAAATGAAAGCAAATAAGTAAAAAAAAAGTAAGAGTAAAAGGAAAAGAAATTGAAACAGCTTGAAAAGATTGGTGATGTTTGTGCACCTGTTTGAGGAAAATTACCTAGTTATTTGAGTACATAAGTGTGTGGTTGGTGCCTAAATCTGAAATTAAAATGAGAGTGATTGCGTATGCCATTTACTAAGCAGAACAAGGTGAGTAGCTGAAGCTCTTCTCACAGTTGTGATAATTGATACTTTTATCTGTTTGAATCATTGAATACCAGATTATATTCTACCTTCTGACTACTAAAGGGTGTACAGCACAAAGATAATGGAGTTGGCAATGCCTTAGGAGCATCAGATGGAAGCTGTCATATGGAGAAGATCAGCTGAACGTTATATTATTTTGAGTTTTCAAACACCAGTAAAATGTAACAACATGGGAAAATAGTTTACTTTTTTATACTACTTTTTTTTCTACTTCTTTCAGGTAAGAGAAAAGGGAAATAAAAAAAATCAAGCCCAGGATGGAGCAAAAAAGTAGGTTTGATTGTTCGCCTACTAAAACAACCAGAATAAGAAGTACCTGTGGCTTGAAATTTGAGAACAACTTTTGCTTGGAATTAAACTGGTAGCTTCTTAAAGACGGGCCTTTTTTTCATTTAACATAGGACTGAGCCAGCTGGAGTGCACCAGGCTGACATTAGTGTGTTGATTTAGCTGATTAGAATAAGCAGAAAGCCATCTGAAGAAAGAAACAGGTATCCTACAAAATGTAAAACAGTGTAAACAGCTGGGGCTCAGCAACCAGCATCATTTAGAGTAAAGCCCATAGCAGCTTTCACCCAGGATGTAAGCCCTTTTCAAATACACAAGGCAAAAATATACTTCCTAAAAAGCTTTGTCGATCAAAACAATACCTTCAAAGGCCTCACAGGCACTTTGGTAAAAGGTTGTCTGATTCCCCTTGAAGTGTCTCTCTGGTAGCCACTAAAACATTTCCATTTGAAATTAAAGCTACATGAGTAATAATTAACAAATAATGTCAGTAAAGTTAATATATTTTTCCCTTATAGATTATTCAGAATTGTGGGGTTTGGCATGGTGGGGTTTTTTTTTTTGTGGGTTGGGTTTGTTTTTTTAATGATGCCATATTGCTGCTTTTTTTTTTCTTGTTTTTACTTGTTGGAACATGTGAAAATATGGTAAAGTAAAACAAAACTATTGCTTACAAATTTTCCCTTCCTGGACTCACACAGTTGTTACACTGGTAAAAGTGTGGCTTTGTGAGGAGTGAAAGACAGCAGCCCTGATTAGCCCCCTTTTGCTCATCCAGACCTGCCGAGAACTTGTGGCACCTTACATTGTATAACTAAATGAAAAACAGGGAATTGTTTTCTGGCATAAATAGTAGCATTTTGTTTCAACTGAATGCTTGTAAGGTCTCCTTACTAGGCTAAGACTGACAGCAGGGCATGTTATGAAATCTGGGTTTTTCTCTTGGCTTTTAAAAGACATGCATACAAATCAGAATTTCAGAAAAGTAATACTACAGACAGCAGCAGTTAAGTGCTGGAGTGGATCCCATAAATAAAACATTATTCTTAGTTAATAATGAGCTTGTACTTCAGTGTTTTGTTGGATCAAAGACCTCATGAATGACAAAATTCTGGACAGTGTTCAGTAAAAGCCTAGTCAGTCGAGTTTAAAAACCATGTATGTTGTCCACATAAGAGTAAAATAGGGACAAGTGAAAAAAAGCAGGCTGTGATTATTCTGAAGGCCTTGAAAATTTTGTAATTGGTGCTCAGGGAAATCTGTAAAAGGCTACTATTAAGTCAGTGTAAAAAGCTGAAGAAACCAGTCACGCCAGAATGGCTATGATTATTTTTACCTGACTTTCTTGAGACAAAGATGATGAGAAATGCCTTGATCTGCAATAAACAGAGGAGAAAGTGGCATTTTTAGTAAGCTAGTTAAGTATATCTTAAAGGTCGTCATGTCATGAAAAAATTCATTCAGGAAACACAGAAAAGAGGCATCTTGCAACACAATGTGAGTTTATGAACATATGTGTCTGTGTAAGCCTCAACTAGGTTAAAAAAAGATTAATTAAATATTCATTCAATGGAATTTACTGTGACTTTGGAATTGTGTATGTAGTATGATACTCGGTACTGAAAATTTAAGTTATTAAGTAGGCTTTGCTTCACCTTTGTTCCCTATCAAAACCAAAAGTTTTACTATTCTGACCACAGGAAAGAAGATAAAAATATTAGTGTAGAATGCTAACTGGTATTTCTGGACAATGTACTCTCTCATAGGAAAAGACAAGATAATGTGGGAATTATAAAAATTGAATGTTGCTTTGATTCCCTGACGAACGTTAATAATGATGAACATTAACATAAATTTGCAAGAGAAAGCTGAAGAGCTTTGTTTCCCCCTACCTTCTCCACGCCCCTCCCCACCCCCCTCAAAAAAAAAAAAGAAATTTGATATGGAAAACTATAAGATGTTCAAGAAGTGGTAAAAATCTTGTACAGATGACTAGGATTGTTTGTTTGCTTGTGAACTCTTGCCCTAGTCTACATTAACTCTACCCCTGGAGTCATACAACCTTCTTGCACAATGACTGACAGTTGTTTTGAAATATTTCAAGTTTTGTGATTACTGTTACGGTTCACGGTGTGATTTTTTCTGCTCATACAACACAGTGAGTTATACTGCCTGTCATTTGTTATCTATGTTTATTCCCTACATACTAATTTTATTACCTTTGCTATTTTCACACAGCTGTGCAGCAGACAGAAACTGCCCTAGAACTACTGTTAATGTCTTCAGGGTTAGTGGCTCCAAATCATCTGCGTCTTTGACTAAGCTGTCATTTTATACCCACTACCCTATCTAACTGTACTTGGACATTAGAAAATGTTAGCTATAAATTTTAAACTCTAAAGCCTTTAAGTGATTGTTCACCTTTACTACTAATAAAATATTACCATAAGATTATTCGGTATTGTGGACAGAAATTACTCATTTATAATTTAAAAATATGTTAAATTAAACTGAGAATTTACAAGGGAAAGTTCAGTAAATTCTACATCTTTGTGAAGGGCAACTATGTAGAAGAGTCAAATAGCCTCTAAAAGTAATTTTTAAATACATGTGGACAGGAGGTCAACTGGTATGTGAATGACTTCTTTGGATTATCAGCAGTGCATTTACTACTTTGGAAACAAAAGACCATTCTTGCCCCAAGGAAATGACAGCCAAATTCAAACTGAACAGCTGATAGACACCTACCTATATGTGCCAACATGAGGTGGATATAAAATCTAAACATTTCCCAGAATACAGTTTTAGATCAACGAATGGCTCCAGTCACTCATCTCACTGAGTTAAGTGATGCAAAATCAGATTCCCATTTGGATCTTGTAAAATATTTTTTGAACAATGTGAAAACTTGTCTTTAAATCATTAGATAAATTAAGTATTCAAAATATATTTACATGTGCTGTCAAAGAATATAAACATTCATAGAACTGAGATAGTAAGCTAGTAATAAAATAGCATAAATCAAGGTCTTTGAATTACAGTGAAAGCAAAGATGTCTTTGAAGGCAATTAGGCACATTTTATTGAAGTATCGGAATCAACAGGCAAGAATCAGTATCATGTATTGTGTGATATTTAGGTTGCAAGTCACAGATTGAAGGACTAAATTTATTATAGGTATATGCTGATGTCTATATATACCTCCTATCTATATCAGTATATACACATTTATATGGTATAAGCACAAAAATAATTTTTTTTAAAAAGCCAAATCCATCCCCAAACACAAATGACTGCCAGTGATAGCAAAAAGCCCCTCAGCATAAACTGAAAGAAATGGTTGTCGAATAGTGACAAATTTAATCCTAAAAGTGATTCACATATTTTGAGTCACAAATGTAGAAATAATTATTGAATTCTTATGAACTGATGAGTACTGAATTTTGTAAACTACTCATTTAATATGGTTTCACCTGATCTATTGCACTTTAATATTCTACTGAGCGCCATCTTTTAACTTATATTCATCAAATAGCAAAGTTTTAAAAAGCATAATCTAGCTAAAGCTGTTTTCTTTTCAAGTAACAGATTTTCCCAGTAAGTAGCTAAATTTTATCATCTTTTTAAATTTATGATCTGACTCCTAGGTACTCATCTTAACATATTTGTGCTGTCTTACCCAAAGCACATTAGGCTATATTTAAAAAAAGGAGGAAGTTTAATCACATTTGATATTCTGTAGTCAATGTAGTGTCTAAATATTCATTAAGGAAAAAAAAAAATCATATAAAAAGGAAAAGGCACTCTGAATAAAATTGAATGTAAGGTCAGAGTTAAGATCTCTACACATAATAGAATCTCCAAGTTACAGCAAATGAGCTCTATGAGTATTAGAAAACAGTGATATGAGCCTGGAAACCATCTTGACTATCAAGGGATATATATTTCATTTTCAATGTGTGATTTTTAATATAAATATTTAATAAAAATATTATTAAAATATTCACTTAATGAAATAAACTGATGGAAGTACCACCAAAAGCAGCTTACTTAATATTCACTAAATGAAATGCAATCATTTATCTTGGATAGTATATCAGTCTTTAGAGAGGTTTCATACTTTCGACTTTTCGGGACTATTTAAAACATCATTATGATGAGTTGTCATGACTTTTTTGCTAAATAGGATGATAGAAATAGGGGGGAAGAAAAAACAACGCATAACTAGGAAAAGAAAAGCCTGGTTCATCTTTATTCAAACTCACTAGAACATACTATAAATGTTAACTTTTCCAGTATTTAAAAGAATGTAAACAGTGTTGTCAGCCATCATAGATGATTGAGCAGTCATACTCTTTAATGACCATTGTGTTCTAAACCAGAATAAAATGAGAGAAAAGAAAGACCACAGGTGATCGCTTAGTCCAGACTCCTTCCTAGCTTTGCCTAGATCATTCATGTCCAAACTTTTCCTAAAGAAGTGTTTTGACAATGTATGTTGGCAGAGATATAGAAGGAAAACTAGAAAATGGAAGTTTATCATCAGTCACTAAGACGAGTATTTTGAAAATTCTGTGCTGAGTAAATTGCTCTTATAACTGCCGTAGGAGGGATTGCACAACATCTCTCTCCCAAGATTTATTGAACCTTTGCTTAGAAGACTTCTTTAAACATCTGATTTAAAACATAGCAGCAATTTAACCTAATTTTCTCCATACTTTTCCCCATATTGGCAAAGTGGACTGTTTAAGATACTGTTCTTATTGCTGACTTCAAGATTTCTTCCATCTGCATCTTCTTTAAAGGATGGTTGTCAGGTAATCCAGGATGCCAACTCAGGTTGTTTCACTACCAAGAAGAAATATCTGTATTTCATATTCGGCATCCTGGCATTATATTGTAGAAGGACATATATCTTTTTTTCTTATTGTGTCCTATTCACTTTATGATCCACTCTAGTGTGATATTCTTTCCTGCCATACCAGCCATACCTGCTACCCAGCTGGTAATCTATTTCTGTCTCTTAGTGGATTACTCTTTCTTAAACCTAGGTTTGTCTTTTATTTTACATAATTTTAGTGATTTTTGGACTTTGAATGCTTTTGAAGCTGTTTTCTGTTCTGTGTAGGCCTTTGGCAGTGCTTGCAATACTTTCCATCTCAAAATTTTCTGCAAGACGTGTCACCCTTCTGTCAGGTACAGTTAGATTGTGGCTAAATATCTGGTGGTTTCTCCTGAAACAAAATGCAAATACGACTGCTAAATCCTACCTGGAAGCTTGAGCAACTAAATTATTTACCCAGATTACATAATATGAAAAAATTAACAGATAATATATGATCTACAGACCAGTTCAATGTTTATGTCTCTGTTATATTATTCTTATCTTGCAGGTATGAATGGTTCATTTATCTAAAATGCAGGTTTCTGAACTGGTCATCTAGGGTCTCCCTAGTGAAGCGGAAGTGATATAGGCATCTCCAGTAAGAATTTTATCTGCTTTACACAACTTTGTTCCACAAAGTATTTTTTTACTTTGTACAACCAGAAAGAATGAATGGTCTTGTGGTAATTTTGTCTTTTTCATTGGCTGTAGGGAAGATTGATTACAATTATTTTAGATCACTTGTTTAGATTATATCTAAGATACATGCTTAGGTTACATTTAGGCAGCTAAAGTCAATTAGGTTAGTCCTGCACCTAAGTGTAAGCATATAGTTTTGCACACAGGGATTTTCCCACCTTCCACAGTCATGCAGATGAGCCATTCTGATATAGCAAATATAGTATATGATATCTCAAAAATTGTCATGCGTTTCAGCCAATGTGCTACAGAATAGGCAAAAGGGAAATTATGCCAGAGAGTAATATTAGATCGAAATGCTTCCTTTTATTTCACTGTTGTGAAGTTGAATGGCAGAAGTGTTGTGGGAAAATGTAGGAATTTCTCATTGAATAGGTACAATGTATTTATACAGCTGTGCTGTCTTGGTGTCAGCTGTAAAGAGCACTCCTGGAGTTCCAGGGCTTAGAGGTGCTCTGGGAGGACACACCTGTCTGATGTTGCTGACCTCTATTTTTTCATTAATTAAGAAATAAAGCTTGGGCTTGATTCATTCTTTTCTCTCATATTCACAATGATAAGATCCATGACAATGTCTGAATCAAAATTAAAAGTAGAAATTACCATCTCATGTTTAATTTGGATTCTGTGATGAACCCCACCTTCTTTCTGCCTGTGCTGCTGTTGATCTAGTCATTCTCTGTCTCTTATCTGTGCAGCTCATTAGTCCTCTTCTTGGTTTGCACTTGTCCCCTTTATATTGCATTATCTTTTTTTTTTATTAATCATATTCAAAATTAAAGGATATAAACTATTTTATCTTCTCACAGTCTATTTAGGGAAAATACTGAAATGGTGGAAGAAAGCTAACATGTCAGATCACATATGAACATTTCTTCTGAATAAGCTATTTGGCAAATTCTTAAATCATTATGGCTATTTTCCACCTGTTAATAAATTTAAAGGCCAGTGATGCCTTTCCAACAAAGACTGCATGAGTAATTCATAAATACTAAACCAGTAATCTGTTTTAGGGATTTGTTTAAATCACAGTGGTAGAAGTTTGTCTAAATTAGCATGTTCTCCCCAACCCAAATTGGAAACAAATGTTTGTGACAAATACAGCTAAACTACAGCAACATACTATGCAAAGTCCAAGTATGTTTTGCTAAACACATTACACAACAATATAATCTATTATTGACATATTTTGACTTTGAAATGAGCAATCATGTATTTTGAACACAAAAGCAGAAGTCATTTGTATGACTAAGGCCTTTCTGAAAAAAAAAAAAGTAATTAAATTGAGATGATGAATGCATACTGATTACCAGACATGAATCCTGACCATTTTGTTGAGAAATCACTTATTTTTCTTTTCCAGTCTGTGCTGTTACTATGGATTCTGTTCCTCACATAATCCATTTCTGCTTTCGAGAATTATACCAGTGTTAGAGTTAGCCTGCCCAATAAAGAAGCATTATTTTTAAAATAGGAGACCAGAATGAAATGCAATGGTAACTACCAGCCCACAATGAATATTTTACTCCTATGACTAGGTATAGAGAAATTTATCAGGGCCTTTCATTCCAGACTCTCACAGTGCTTTACAAATACAGCACAACCTCGCCAGTGTAACACCACTGAAACACAACCACCCCGGAGTGGAGTGTAGCAGCTATTTTGCTCCCACTTGACAGCTGTTGGTTGTTATGACCTGCTTCTTTTCTACAGTTATTTCTCTGGAAAGTAAATGAGGGAGAAATCCACCCACCAGGAGATAGGCAGAGACCATCTGCCATGACTAATTTCATTTTTATTCCAGGCAGCAGTTGTACCAAAAACCCAGAAATGAAAACCCAGTTGCTGTTATCACTTGAGCCAGTTGATGTAAAATGAAGCAATATGTTCAGTATCTTTCCATTACATTGTCCATGAATACAAATCTCCATGAAGATCATAAAGATTTTTGAATGCCTTTTTGAATTGAAGCTGAGGTCTTTTGAAACACTTAGATTTTTAGTCACATAACACAAGGTCCCACTTCATAGACAAGTTAAGTGTACGTAAACTTGGAAATCTGATTAGAAGATTTTTGTAGTGTCTTAACATAGACAAAGTGAAATGGGAACACGTGGTTTGTGGTCAAAAAGTATAGATTATTCTACCTTTAGGCACCTAACTGAAGTACCTATCTTATATTAATAAAATAGTTACTTTCAGATTCTGCTGTGGTCAATGGAAAAATTATTCTCTGAAGACATCTCTCTCTCTTTCTTACTTTACTGATTACAGAAGCAGCATAGTGTGACTACGTTCTTAACCTACATTTTAGCTGCCTACATTTAGCATGCCTATGATCTAAGCCTATGGAGAGCCAGACGGCTTAGCTCAGTGCTCTGCATTGACTTAAATGGGTTTACGTAGGTCTGCCTGTTTGGATGAAGATCTTGTGACCCTCTGGATGAAATCGTGTTCTTTGGAAGAGATTGGACTAAGGATTTTATGTGGGTTTTTTTATGTAAGCAGATGGGGAATAGTTCTTGGGTGTACTTAAAATAACTGTTCCCCTCAGAAATAAACTTTTGCTGCTGGATGTTGCATAAAGTATTAGTTTCCTTCTTACTCATGCTAGTTCACCCATCCCTACTTACCATCAAGCTGTGAGAGAAATTTAAAAAACTTTCCTTGTTGATCTCATTAATTTTTTTAAGTTTCTCTGCTTTGAGGCAGTACATGTCTTTGTATATGTATGTAAAAGAAAGTATTTTGAAGATGTGATATGAATCTTACACAGAAAGTTGAAAACTGATATATCTGTTATCCAACACATTTTACATGAGGTAAATCAGTTACAGCCAAACCATAATCCATTCTAAATGCAATAACTCAGCAGCCCAACTAATACTCGACCAAATCAATAAGAACAAGACAAAAATGTGAATCAGGTTGAAAGGTTCCGGAAAAAATGGATTAGAGAATGATCATGCTGAGAAAAGAACGAAAGAAAGGAATAACCTTTACCATACTTTTTCAACTACAGACCTTCTGTTTCAGTAAAACTCAGGATAACAATAAAAAAACCTGCTAATAGAATTAATGGGGTTTTTTAAGCTGATTGGGCCAACCTTTTCTAAGCTACATCAAAACTTCAGGCTTAGAATTCCATTGCCTTAATGCCACTCCCCAAACCACAAAATTCACTGAGCAACTGGAAAGCAACAGGGAACAGGGGAAAACTATATGGAGAGTGGATTAGGATCTAGTAGATTGGCTTTCACATCTTTCCAGCTAGGCTTTAAATCATTCACTCATGCATCATACAGCTCTTAAATACAAGAAGCCAGCAGCACGTGTCATATAATATTTTGGCTTCCTGCCTTCTACAGCCAATTTTTATGTAGTCCTATTGTTATAGTTGAGCCTGCAAGGCACAACAAGATTGATTCCTACTTGCTAAAGCAGCAGCAAGTTTTAGGTACAAATTCTAAGTTAAGATATTCCTGGGAAAGGACTTTTCAAGTCATTTGAGAAGGATGAGGCTTAGGTTTGTCTAGGTTACCAGCACAGAGGGAAAACACTAAATGACCTTAATTCCTACAGCCAGTACCTGGTATGCCGGAGGAAAGGAATCTTGAAGTTTGTACGTATTTTGTGTCTTCAGTTTCCTTTGCCGACTAGTGGAAATAAATCTGACTCATACCCTAACTCTTTCATCTGCCTTTGTATTTGTTCAAGAGCACAAGTACTTAAGAGAATTCTATGAAAAAGTTTTTCCAAGAGAAAACCAGCAACACCTCATCAAAAAGCTACTCAATTTAAATGTTTAGAATGTGCCACTGAAAAGTAATCGAAGTGTAGTTAAATACTGCTGCTTATGAATAAAAATTATGTTCAATATTTATTTCCAGTATCCCAAATGTCTAAACCAATCATTATTAATAAGCTCGTCAGAGGAATAACATAATAACAACAACCAACCTGAACCTTGTTTGACATAAATTGAAAAAAATCTATTAATTGCAGTGAAACAAAAAGTTTTCAAGAGGTGACTAAGCTGATGTCCTGACCATGACATTTTAATAGCTCTGAGAACCAGGCCTTTTTTTCTGCATAGGCCTTGACTGATCATGCTTTCAAACTGCTGGTAGCTTGCTTCAATTTTAATGGGAGCATTAACAGGTCTTAGTATTCATACCAGCATCTACCTTTTCTGATGGAGGACTGGGAGATCATTTCTAGATAGAGTAAGATGGGTCTCCCTGATAGCAGCAGTTCTCAAGAAACCAAGACAAAGAATTTAAAATGAGCAAGCTTACGTATGAGGTGATACGTATGTTGACTTTAGAGCTTGAGAAGTGCAGAACAAGGAAGTTTATATTAAGATTTATAGGATAGCTGACACTGAATCTCTTTTGTACATGTGAAAAGTGTGGGGGTGCTAAAACCCTCAAATTCTGTTGACAGAATAAAAGAAGAAAACAGTCTTATGGACCCCATAAGCATGAGAAAGAAGATATGGTTGACAGAGGAAGTACAACTTGCAAACTAAAGCAAATTGCAGCTCCCAAGGACACATTAAATCAAGGTCATTAGAGCTAAGAGTATTCCTTAATCATCCATTAACTTTCACATTATTCTTCTTCAATATAAGAAGAAAGTACTGAGCTGACTAATTGTGCATGCAAGGTGAGCAATAGTACTAAGAGATATTCCAAACACTTTCTGGAGGCATAATTTAAAGAAGGAAAAATTGCCCCACAAAATACTTAGAAGGAATTGATCTTAGTCTGAGTTCAACTGCGGTGCAAATATTACAGGTTTGAACCTACAATGAATGTGGAAAATATGGAGATAAACCACAAATCATTCTTAATAATGCTAGTATGTATCCAACACTACTGATAAACCCCGTATTTCTTGGGGGGNTCTCCTTTCAGACCACGTTTCATTTTAATCTACCAACAGGAAAAACCTGAAAGATGTAAACAAAAATAACACCTGGTCATTCAATATATGATTGCAGGAAGCAGCATCAGAAAATCACTCTAATAAAATACTACATTCTACCTTAAACTAGCCAGATCTTTAAGAAAATTACTCCTCACAGGAATCTAGTCGAGGACCTCACTTCTCAGATACTTAAAAAACTTTTCAACATGGAAGAACTTTCTGTTCCTGGCCAACATATACCCATTTTAATTCAATGCTTTTTTCTCCTCTGTTTGGTTCTTTCCTCCTCCTCCTAGTTATATCCTTGAGATTTTAGTTTGTTTAGTGCAGAAAAACTTTTTAAGTCCTCTCTCAACACTGCTTCATTACCTGGATTATCTGCCCATTTTATTTTGCAACTCTTTTAGTTTCACTTCTTTATTTTTTTTAACACATGTTGCCAAGACTGTGCAAGATATTGTAGGCCAAATTCTCTAAACAGTGTTTTGTCCAATAGCACACAGTTTCTTTCATAAAAGACCTGAAATCACACCTACTTTTTAATAAATCCATCTTATTGTCAGTTTGTAACAGCACAGGAAACTGCTATTATGTCAGACTTCTCTATTTTTGAGTCACTGTGAATTGATGAGTTTTTAGTTAATGGTGGAAAATCTTACTACTAGCCCCTCTTCATAGGGTTTCGTGTTTCAGTTAAATTTCATCCCATTTCTATTACTTTAATCCTCAAGATCATCATATAATTTCTGCATGATATGCCAATGCTTCTTTATATTTACTTGCCTCTTAACTTTGTGTCATAAACAATTTTCATCAAGGCTTTATTTTTGTGCCAAATTCATTAATGAAAACATTAAATATCTGTTGCTGGACTAGTCCTTGAGGAACTCTGCTACTAATCTTCCTCTACTCTGATAGTTTCCTTTTCAACACTATTTTAGCAATTTTTCTTTCTTTCTACATGTCTTTTACTAAGTCTCACATGCCCTACCCTAACAAATCATTTGTTACAGAGAATAAGGTCACTTGTTCTTCTGAAATCCTGGCAAATTTCTAGTATTTATTTGTCTCTATAAATGCTATCATTTTAACAAAAAACCCTGTAAGATTAGTCTACTATGACATACCATCACTAATCCGTTGTCAAATTATACTTTCATTTACCTGCATACATTTAAGTAGGTTTTTCTTTAAAATATTCATTTAAATCTTTGATTTTATTGGAGAAAAATGGGTCAGTTTGATAGTTGCCTGGATCACTTTTTCTCTTCTTTCATGGAGGTACTCCGTTAAATATTGTCCCATGGTTTAATATCATTGCAGTAGACAAAGGAAAATATTCGTGTCAAAATTTCAGGTTGAATGACTTCAGAGACTGTGGTTACCTAGTATCTAGCTAGAGTACATTAAGTACCCGGAATTTTAGTTTCACTTTGGGTTGAACAGTCTATCCACTGCTCTCATGTGTTTACTCCCATGCTCCACCTGCTTTTCTAAAACAGAGACAAAGGATTTGTCCAGTATTAAGTACATTTAGATTATTTTTAGTCATGGTCCATATTCACTATACCGAATTTATCTCTTTCCTTTTTCTGTTTTCTTTTACGAGTGAAACAACTTTGAGATTCAATTTTCTCAAATGGTTTACCATAGATTTACAAATATAACACTAATCTCTTTTCATGGAACCACAGAACCATGGAACCATAGAATCATAGAATAATGGAATGGTTTGGGTTGGAAGGGTCCTTTAAAGGTCATCTAGTCAAACCTCCCCCACAAGGAGCAGGGACATCTTCAACTAGACCAGGTTGCTCAGAGCCCCGTCCAACCTGACCTTGAATGTTTCCAGGGAATGAGGCATCTACCACCTCTCTGGGCAACCTGTGCCAATGTTTGACCACCTGCATTGTAAAAAAAGTCTTCCTTCTGTCTAGTCTGAGTCTTCTTTCTTTTAATTTAAAGCCGTTATCCTCTGTCCTATTGCAACAGGCCCTGCTAAACAGTTTGTCTCCATCTGTCTTAAAAGCCCCCTTTAGGAAAGGCCACAATAAGGTCTCCCTGGAGCCTTCTCTTCTCCAGGCTGAACAACGCCAGCTTTCTCAGCTTGTCCTCATAGGAGAGGTGTTCCATTCCTCTGATCATCTTCACGACCCTCCTCTGGACCCACTCCAACAGGTCCATGTCTTTCCCGTGCTGAGAGCTCCAGAGCTGGACACAGTACTCCAGGTGGGGTCTCACCTGAGAAGAGCAGAGGGGCAGAACCACCTCCCTTGATCTGCTGGCCATGCGTCTTTTGGTGCAGTACAGGATATGATTGGCCTTCCTGCCTTCTGGGCTGCAAGTGTACATTGTCAGCTCATGTCCAGCTTTTCATCTACCAGTACTCCCAAGTCCTTCTCCACAGAGCTGCTCTCAATCCCTTCATTGCCCAGTCTGTATTGATACTGGGTGTTGCCCTGACCCAGGCACTTGGTCTTGTTGAACCTCATGAGGTTCACACAGGCCCACTTCTCAATTTCATCCAGGTCCCTCAGCTTGGTGTCGTCTGCAAACTTCCTGAGGGTGCACCCAATCCCACTACCTATGTCATTTATGAAGTTATTGAACGGTACTGGTCCCAATATGGACCCCTAAGAGAAGTCACTTGTCAGTAATTGCCATCTGGACAGTAGTCCGCTGACTGCTACCCTCTGGATGCAATCATCCAATCAATTCCTCATCCACCGAACAGTCCACCCATCAAATCCATCTCTCTCCAATTTAGAGAGAAGGATGTTGTGTGCGACAGTGTCAAAGGCCCTACAGAAGTCCAGATAGATGACATCCGTACCTTTTCCCTTGTCCACTGACATAGTCGTTCCATCATAGAAGGCCACTACTTTGGTCAGGCAGGACTTGCCCTTGGTGAAGCCATGCTGGCTGTCTTGAATCACCTCCATGTCTTCCATGTGCCTTAGCATAGCTCCAGGAGGATCTGTTCCATGATCTTCCCAGGCACAGCGGTGAAGCTGACAGATTGATAGTTCCAAGAGTCTTTTCCCAGGTCCTTTCTATTCTTCCTAATATAGATGTTTTTTTCAATGGCCAGTTCTTTAAAACACTCTTCACCTCCTACAGCTTTTGAACTTAATTTTGTTATTTCTCAAGGGAATTATAGACTCTTGTTCTTTCTGTAGCCTTCTACGCATTTTCTCCCCTTACTGGTATACATGTACCTTTCACACACAAAAGTCAGAAAATAAGTCTCCGCCAAAGTGCGGTTGACTTTGGTAACTATGTCCCTTAATATTTCTAAGTTTGAGACATTTCAGAATGAGGTTTTGTTTATAGTTTTAAGTTAAATCATAATGGTTGGATGCAAATTTGTCATTTGGATGCAAATTTGTCTTTCTATAACTGTATCTTATACAAACCTTACCATTTATCAAAAATAACATGGGAAACAGTATTGCATCTTGCAGGTGCCAGAATTAAGTGGGGCACATCTTTATCATATTTTGTCTTCAAAGTACATTCAGTAAATTATTCTGTATAACTATTTTAATATACTATATTATTACTGCTGTGTTCAGAATCTTTTTTATGGACAATGAGGAAACAGGAAATATTGCTAGCATTACCGAAATCTTAACAGTCTAATTGAAGAATTGTTATTAGAAAGAAAGAAAAAATATATTTAAATAGAACAGTGTCAATAATAAAAAAATAATAACATTAGTAACAATATGGTTAAAAATTTTATGCACACTTAGTTTCTACCCCTTTTTTCTGGTTTTATGTGCATCCTTCCCTTGCTTACCTGGGTCCTGTGGTCACTAGGTTATATTTGAATCTTAAAACCATGGTGCTGCCATATGCAGGAAAAGAAAAAGAAAGCAAAAGCCATGGCCACCTGCCAACTAGAAAAGTAGCTGCCAAAGTCAAACAAAGTAAAGTAAATCTGTAAGCAGGTCAAGAGCAGTTCAGAGTGAACCCAGCAAGCCTCAGTGCTGAGGCCTTGCAAACTCAGTATTTACACTGTGGTCTGTTACTATTTATGGCAAGACTGCACTACAGGACTACAAGGTTACATTAAGCATATGATAACTACTGTAGTCAACTAGAGTGTAAAAAAATTATTACTCCTCACTTCCTTGTCTCAGTTTAAGTATTTAAATAATATAAATAAATAATATAAATAAATCCTGGTCTTTGTGATGATTTGCATTTCTCAAAGAGCTGGCCATTCACCTTGTGTTAGATTTTTTTTTGCCTGGGTATATTGTGAGAAGAAATGGATAGAAAATAGACATAATTTGCCAGACTATGATAATGAGAACATCCTGAATCCCCCAAATAAAAATCCATTTAGTACAGAAATCTGTCTTAAATTGAAGGATGTGATTTGATTTTCATTTTCTTCTATGGGGTTTGAAAGACATAAAGCAATTTGAAACTCTTCTTTCCATCTGAGCTCTTAAGTTACTGTATTTTATTAAAGGCTACTCTGTTGCGTGTAAGTTAATTTAATCAATTAATCATGTCTAAACATATCCAGCTTAGTAAAACACTTTTGATAAAGTTATGATCTATTTAAATAGCATCATCTAAATTTCATTAAATTTTTAACCCTCATTAATTTCTAATTTTCAGGTTTTGGATGCTTTTTCACACTGCTGACATTTTAGAATTGTACTGATCATCACATACTTCCTATACAGGCACAAAATACAAAATCAAGTATACCCTTATTCTCATATTGTGCAATACAGAACTAGTTGAAAAAGGCTGAAAAAGTTTATTCCTTCCATTTAGTCTGATTTTCTGTTCAGTTGAGATAATTTTTAGGGGGACATATCTGAATTTTTACATATTTATTTTCAATGTTTATTTTGCACACATATTCAAATATTTGAACATAATAAATATTAAAGGAAAACACAGACAGTTTTACAGAAAGAGCCAAAATATTAAGTATTAAAATGAGTTTTCCTGAAAACAGGAGTGTATGTGTAAACAAGTATTTTAGCATATCCACCTATGCCAATGTCTTAAACAGTCTAGTCCTTTAGGAGCCGAACAAATCTTTAACAGATACAGTATACTGGGGAAAAGAAATGTGTGAAAAGACAAACTTGGAACCGATAAGAGGCAGTTTCTATGTAATTCATTCAAGTAAATTTTTATACATGCTGTAGGATGGCTGATAAGTGTAGAACGGTTACATATTTCTTGTGGTTCTTCTCACAATCTTGTTTGTTTTTTCAGTTGTTTTAGGTTTAGCAGTTATGCATTTTCCTATCTATGTAATGCTTGGATTTTTATTTTTTTTCAGAATTTCTGATATAAAGTCGTATATTAACACTGTTGCATTCAAAACCTTATTAGTGGGCAAAGAGGAAGCACACTTTATATATAAGTAAAAAGAATTTATTGTTGATATAACTGAAATCTTAATATGTAACCATTATTAGTTCGGATCTAAGTTGCTATAGAAGAAGAAGAATGCAGTTAAATTTGTTTTACACACAGATAGTTGTTAGCCCTTTTCCTGGTGTTACGCTCAACCTTTCCAGGCTGCCCTGGTTCCTAAGGTCTCTGGCTTCACAGCCAGTGGTTCTGGTGACAAGAGCGTCAGCACCTGGCATACCTCACTGGGAGGAATGTGATGTTGATGTTGATTCTTCCTTGGTCTATGATCCGCTTGGTGTCATTTTTCCATGCTTGCTAGCACCCTTTTACACCTCTGTTCTTTCTTCACTGGTCTGCAGCTACAGATAACATCCTAATTTGCTGTATATATTACCTTTTACTTGTGTGCTATATTAGTTCTTTCCTTTCTTTGCTACCCCTAAAATCACTTTTGTCCAGCTGCAGGTCGGCATTTCTCTAAGTGACTGCAGGTGAGTTGTTTAGAGCTGTGGGCACTGCAGCGCAAAGCTGGGAGCCCGTCTCTTAACACCCCATGCTTGTACTCCCCTGCACCGTGTCCTACGTCTCTGCTTCTGAAGGCCCCTGGTCTCCCACCAGGACTGTATTTCTCTACATTGTCATTGTGTTAAGAGCCATAAATACTTCATTCTGCCTAAAATAACTGCTAGAACCTCTTAGGTATATAAAGCTAGCATTGTACCACACAGAGGTAAACAAAACAAATTAGCCATAGACACCTGCCCAATTAGAGAAATTGCCGTCACACCTAAACCAAGTTACAGGTCAAGAAAATTTCAGAAAAAGCAAGCCTGACAAACCTCAGTCCTGAGACTTTCCCAGCTTAGCGCAGTGCTTATGGCCTGTTACTAGCAATGGTAATACTGCACACAGTCACATTGCATTTCAGTAAGGTATTCATTAATGGTACTTAGTAACTTGTTTTAACATTGTCAGAAAGCTGAACCTAACTATGGGCACTTTCCCCTTCCATTTCATTATGAAACCATTTAAATCAACATGAAATGATATTACATCCAAATCCTAGGATGCTGGCACAAACCAGTTGAAGTATTAAAAAATAATTCTAATCACATAGACAGATGGCAGCACTTCCTGTGCACCTTAGTGGATGGAAGTGAAACAGAAAAAATGAATTTGGCACCTAGACTTATGTATCTACCTATTTAGCATATTACCTTTAACATCTTCCGCTGTGTTTCTTCAATCTGACCAATAGGTGGTCATCAAAATGTATTTGGTACAACACACATCTGCAAAGTTCCCTTTGAACTCATGAGTGGACCTGGATCACCAGAGGTATGACTCCCCCTGACCTGTGTCTGTGCTTCTTGGCTTTTCAGCGGCAC
Organism: Chionis minor; assembly: GCA_013398295.1. NCBI lineage: Eukaryota > Metazoa > Chordata > Aves > Charadriiformes > Chionidae > Chionis > Chionis minor. The sequence goes on from VZSF01009110.1 coordinate 57,649, forward strand.
TTCCTCTCCAAATTGTTCCACTTCATGGATGAAGATTATGCTCTGCACTTGCTGCAGATGGTCTGGGACATATCTGGGTCCACTGGTGGGTAGATAGCTCTCCTATATTAAGACCAATTCCTATTTCACCTTCTCAAGGAAAAAAAATCTTGTTTCAGACTGCTGTTGAAGATTGTGGGTTTTTTTCCAAAAGCATTTGAATGCCATTAAGTGTAGGCTAAAAAATTCTGCCTTAACCATATGAGTTCACTGAATTAAATATTGGATAAAAACTCTCATGTAATCAAACCAACATTTGGATGCCACTAGTAGAAACAAAAATGTGAGCAATAAGCACGTGAATTTTCATCTCTCAGGTGCCAAATATTCCCTCCCTTCCTCTGTCTGCCTTGTTTATCATCTGTTTGGTGTTTCAGGTTCAGTTTGGTTCTATTGGAATACAGCCCATTGTTCAAGGCTCCATAAGAGGACTTTACAAAATGTTATGGGAGTTAGGAGCATCTGGCTGGTTTGGCTGAATCTCCCTAACAAGCTTAGTTACTCTGGGAGCTAAAATAAAATGAGAAGCTGAAGCAAAAGATAACGTTAATGAGAAAACTTCTTGGCTTTTGTATAAGCAAAACAAAAATATAGCCAATTTCATACCTTTGCAAGTTTACCAAACAAAATGCTAAAATGTCTCAGCAAATAAGAAACAGTTACTGCGTATATCATCAAAGTCACCGAGAACTACCAGAAAAAATATACATTTTTTAAACCTAAGAATTTGCTTGCAAATCTATCCTTGGCTTGTCCTTTCATTATATAAAATATAGAATTTTCTATTTCATAAGTATTTTTTATCTTAATTTTAGGTTTTCAGTTTCTAAAGTTTTAAGTGAAAAGCCTATAAATAAATAGCCGTGGTATTGATAGGTGGCTCCGTTTCAACCCCAAAGTGGACTTTTTGCTGCATGGTGTTGATCTCTCTGAATATTTACACATCAGTATTATCAGCTTGACTGGGGGAGGGCAGATAAGGGTGCCAGAAACTTTCTGCTGTTGTAACACTCTAAGCAAAATGTGTCTGTGTTGAGAGAGCTCCTTCCTTCTTTCTGTCCTTTCAGCTTTGTCCTGAAGTGCAATCCTGACTGTCTACCATAAGCCAGTTTACCTTTGAGGTTTTCAAATGTGGAATTAGTCTGTGATGTAGACCTGAGAGACACCTGTTTGGTGTCTGTCCTGTTTCTTAGTGGAGAAACAAATAAAATTCATGTTGGTCATCAGTGTGAAGATACTGTCCAGTTCACAAGTCAAAATGAGTTACAGTCCCAAGGAAACAGGTTAATTTAGATTTTTATTTTAACTTCTTTGTAACAAAAATGAATTGTGATAGGAAATTCTGGAAATTTTAATGACAGGATTATTGGGAAATTTAGAAGATGAAATTTTCACACAATATCTACAATATTTTTCACCCATGAGTATGACTATGTGCCTTGACTTTGCTCAGTTGTAAAAAATCACTTTCATTCCAGGAAAATGAATGTCTTATTAATTATTTCAGGGATTTCCATCTCCCTGAAATGTCTTATTGATAGAGAAGAATGAAGATAGGTAAAACAAAAGACAAAAGCATATCAGTGTCATAGATTTGAATTTGCATTAGTCCTGTAACCTGTCAGCACTAAGAACAACAGCATAAATCTCTATCCGGTGGGATCAGCAATAGTATACGTGTTCAAATAAGAAGGAAGACTGCTGCGTTAAGCATGCATCTACCCCATAGGCTTCATCCAAGTACTCTACAGATCCTGATTTATACCTTAAACCATGAATTTTAATATAGCCCTTCCATAAGATTTATTATTATTAATGGCAACTTTAAATACTGATTTTATCTGATCTGCTTTGAATCTTAACTCTTGATCACAGCCACTCTATATAACAATACGTTTCACTGTTCAGTTAAATGGTGTGAAGTGTTTGACTTGTTCAATAAAGTTGTGAAGAGAAAAATTGAAATTGCCTTGCTCTTAAGGTAAGTGAATCATGGTGCCTTCCCTGAAGCAGCTTCTAGGACATAGCAGGACAAGGGACATGGGCGTGGGTACCAGAGAGAAGAGAGAGTGAACTTTCTTCAGGAAATGGAAGAATTAATGCTTTTGAGTTAACTAGTCCATATTTTATTATAGAATTTATTACAGTGTTTAAAAGACTTTTAATGTGTTCTTTTACTTGTCTCTTTTCTAAAGGAAAAAAGTCAGACTTGCTATAGCCACTTATAGGAAAGTTTTTTTACGGCCTTGTCACCCTTTTCAGAACCATTTATTTCTAATAGACTTATTTCTGATGAGTACTAAGTGCACAATTGCAATGCAAATGAGGCAGCACTGTTGATTTCTGATAGCATGATAATACTTCATTCTTAACAGAACTTTGTTTGCATTTTTCTTACCAGTTGCACATTGAGAAGTGAGATTTCTGCATTTTCCCAGATCCCTTTTGAAAAGTGACAGATAATATCACTTTCTAAAGCATAAAAGCCCTTTATTTATTCCCCTGCAGTGAGTGATACTTAGAATTCATTGATACTAAATCTCATTGTTATACTGTTATCTTTGCACACCTCTCATGTAGGTCTTTAAAATTCCCCCATTGTCCCTGGTTCCAGACTAGTCCAAGTCACACTCACTGCACTGCAAGTGTCTCTGCTTCTCTAATAACTTCCCTTTTAAGCTATTTAATAAATATACAAAACAAGTCCCTTGTTCAATAGTTTACTAACATATTTCTGGTAACTTTTTGCCTTGATAAAAATCAACTATTAACCCAGCTTTTTGTTTTCTGCCTCCTAGACAAGTTTCTGCCATATTACATCTTACAAGGTTAAGGGAGGTTACAGGAAGTTAGAAGCTTACAAAACTGTCAGCTCATTCTCCATATTTCTGGACTTTTTAGTGCAAAAGGTTTGCACGGTATTTTTTCCCTACACAGCTGCAAAGAGTCTACATTTTGCTACAGAAATATGGAAGTCACCAGTGGGTGATCCTCAGTGGGGTCTAGTTTGACTGGCCTCTCAAGGAACAGAGGGACCAACTCCATAATCAGCTGCCTTCCACAGGAATGCAGATGGAGACCACTGATGTAGGTCACACACAAAAGGCAGAAATTAATCACTGCTCTGCCTTGGAAACACAGTTTAAATCGGAGCAGTGACCTTATGGGCACTTAATATCTAAGAGGAAATGTCAAACACTTTAATTAGTGTTTTCTTCAGTCAGGCTGAAGATCTCTGCTCTTAGATCTCTGCTCTTTTACAGCTTTTCTCAGACTTTGCATGTTTTTCTGAAGGAAGTGAAACTGCGACTCAACTAGAACCCAACAATTTTAAGCCTGGGCTTTGTGATCTTTCCTGTAACTAAAAATTGTGGGATTTGGGGGTGAATCCAGCCCTGTTGAATCAGTGGCTCCTGTGGCAATGTAAAAGACCCTTAAAAAGTTCAAGTAAAAGCCACTAAAAGTGGCTTTTAAACATGGAGACATCTTACCAAATGATTTCACCTTTAGATTAATTTCACAGAACAGTTGCTGTAAGAAGGAATAATGTGAGCTTAGCCTAGTCAAAACTTTAACTGACGCAATTTATAGTCATAGCTGTTCCGACAGAGTGAGTGAAGAAGAAGGAAAACTGAGAAGTGAGGCGTGCTTTATGCAGTCTTTTCTGAGTGCTCCATACATCTAAGAATCAGTCCTCTGATCTCACCAGCATCCAGATGCTGAAATTGGACAGCCTGAATAGGATCATAAGCCACTGAAAAATTCCTGTTGTCACATATCACAGTGAAATGAAGTGGCGGTTTTCCTGGTGATTTTTTAACTAAAGGAGCATGTTCCTTTAGTGTTAGTTGGAAGGAGACTGTATTGATACAGAGTATATGCACCCTGTCATGTGTTCTACTCCCAATTCTGCACCTGCATCTTGTCCCTTTGCTTCCACCCCACCATCAACACACTCTACTTGTTTGGGCGCATTTGGATTTTGCATTGGTGCTTTCCAGCTGCCTTCTTGAATGAGAAAACTTGCATGTAGTGAAGAGACTAACAACACTCCAGTTCTACACCTGTATGGATAACGCGTAGGTGTAGTATAACCTGTATAAAGGTTGGTAATATGGATATAGCTCAGCCAGACCTCACTCTAATTTATCTGCCTGAAGTATTTCAAAGCTATCTAGCAAACTATGCACTTTCTTCAGTAGCCATGTCATGCTCAGTACTGGCAAGTTATTGTGAAAGGCCACGGCTGGTGATCTGTGAAACAGCCTTCTCTTTCCCTAGTTAAATCCACATTTGTCGTATCAGGCATTTTAGATGTTCATACATATATAGTTACCTATATAGCCAATCTCAGATAGCTCATGCCATTTTGAACATTTTCAAAGAACATATAAATTGTTATTTAGTATTGAGAAAACTTTCTGTGTGTTCACTGTACAGGAAACGTACATAAGAGGTGCCTTTCTAACTGTGAACTGGTACTGATCCAAATGAAATACTGAAGGTTGTTCATTGCAGGACTTGGATCAGAAATTATTTTTGCACACTCCCCTGTGTTGCTGGGATCTTGATGGCCAGGCAGTCTCTAAAAGCCTGTGGCTGAGGGTAAGCAGGGCCCACTAAAGCCCAGACCACACAGCCACTGGTTTGCCATGTACACCAGGTAGCCACATTGTCTGTGTCTCCCTGAGAGCTCTAGAGGTACCACTGAGACTTTCTGTACAGAACCTGTCTGCAGCGCCTGACTGGGGGCTGTGTGAATTGTTAGCTAACAGACTATCAAATAAATACTTGTGTTGCTGGAAGCAGTAAAGGGAAAACCAGTGGGGTCAAATCCCATACATCTTCTGAACACAAAAGCCTGTTTAAAATTAGAACAGTGAATGGTCTCTGCCAGCATACAAAGGTCAAGAGTGAAAAGAATACCCCAAAAACACTTCTTATCCTTTTCCTCCTTTTGATATAGTCATCTTAGCAGAATGAAGGGGTTGCCAAGCTTCCAAACATGACAATCATGTGCGTTGTTTGATAAACATTTGTCCAGCCAGGCATTTCGTGCAGAACAATGAGGTACCGAAAAAACTGGATCACCAGTGGAACCACCATAAGGTTATAGCATCCATCATAACCTCACTGCACAGTACTTTCCATGTGACTTAGACATCCATAATGTTTCACAGTTGACACATGATCCTCACTCTTCTGCCACAGCACTTAGAGCAAGTGCTGCAATAGTAGCATCTAGATATGCTGTGAATTCAGTTTTGCTGTGGACTTCTGTGAACAATAATTTTGGCATAACTGCCTTCATTGTGCTTACGTGGCCTGATCCTGGTGAGACAAGCCTGCTCTTAACTCTTTGACAAGAAGAATCCCCTCTGCTGATTCTTCTTATCCCCAGCCTTCTCAAGCCATGTGCTCGCAAAAGCTCATGGCAGCACTGCAGTCACCCACTTCCAGGAAATTTACTCAACACTTTCTGACGCTTTCTGACAAGTTCTTCAGTTCAGAAATCATGCCTCTAGTTTAGCAGTGGTCACTCTAACTGCAGATAAAATACGAAAAGAGGGCTTCCAACCAGGGACAGAATAATGAAACAAAACTTAATTGTTTCTTTGTGCAAGGCAAGCTTCAGATACTGACCAAGGCAGAGAATAGTAGCATGACAAAGCCTCTGGCACTCAGCACCTTTCTGTCTCTCATGAACCAGTCCTCTCCCTCTTCTACATGCCTCGGTACAGCTCCGCCACTTGTTTTTGCCTGCACCACTCCCAGCAGCATGCCCCTCCTTTCAATATCAGCAGTATACTTCTCCCAGGAAAGATACTCTGATGCCTCACTTTTTCCTATCGTAGGAAATGTGACCCTGGAGGACAACTTTAGAACTCAAAGGAACAGTGAAATAGTGAGATTTGCATCTATCAGTTTTTATCATTATAGGGAATGAGTTGTAATAATTGCATAATTTGGATTATGAGTGTTATTATGAGTGAAACTACACTAATAATAGTTAATTGATTAGACTGTCAAGAGCTTAACTGGACTAACAATAAATTCTTGGCTTCATATATAAGGTGTGTTTCTGTAGTCGAGCTAAATTGCGTGCCATGTTTGCTCTGGAGCCCATTCCTGAGGACTGGCTGATAAAATACAGATTCAACAACTCGTGGAGAATACAGGTAGCCTAGGCTCTAATTTGTACTGCAACAACTAGCTCCTTGCCATCTGCAGATTGCCCCAAGTATGTCTGTACTGTGTAAGACAGAATACTCTGTAATGTCCTCATCATATCCTTGGCAAGGTCCTTCTAGGACATCCCCACGCTTTATGCCCATTGAACCACTCAATTACCTAACACAGAAACTCTGATTAAACTTCTACATTCAGTGCGCAGACTGAGCTTGCACCAGCAATTGAGACAGGGAGAATGCTGCGAGGCTGAAAGAAGAGAAGGCAGAGTAGACACAAACACTCTGTATCATCAGAAGGGTATGCATTGTTTTGGAGTTCAGCTTTGAAAACAGTGATTTGCAGTAATCCAGCTAAACACATTCCCCTAGTCCCAACATAAAGCACAATAAACAATTGCTTTCAAAGGAATTCAAGTTTCAAAAGTGAGAGGAGAAAGAGACTCTACATCATCTACTAATGACTATTGTTGAGGATTTTACTTTACTCAGACAATTGGCTGATGGATGGCATTATACAGCTCTTACAATTCCAAAGGGGATTGCAGCACAGGGCTATTTCTTAGAATAGCAGTTTATTGTGGAGAAAAGGTCCTGAAAATGGAGACAAAAGGGAGACTTTTAATCAGAGCACTAATGTGGGCTGTCTGTGATGAAGCTCTTATCATTCCACCACAAGCAGTGTATGGCACTCAAAGACAGATTCTGTAAAACGGTAATAGAGGCTTTTAAATCATTATTTGCACTTTAAACATAGGGAGATATTTGATTGCTTCACAAAACATTACTCAGAAAGGAAAATAACTGGGAAGATGAGTTATGACCTTTTTTTTTTTTTTTTTTCCTGGACACAGAAGCCTGTGGTTATTTCATACTAAAAGCAAAGCCAGTAGTTCAGACCCAGTTAATTTAAGTTCTGCCTGCAAGAAGCCTTCTAATTGGTGGCAGTTTCATTGTTCCAATGACATGGATATATCTCTATAATGGAAAATAATAACATGAAAGGAAAGTGACTGATCTGGTAGGCGGGCTAGTCCAATAATGGACTTTGAATATCAAGACAAAAATATGTAGATAAGCGGGGGTCAGCTCTAGGGAAGCATAACTGCCTACAGTGACACCCAAAGGTAAAGAAAGACCTAACAGTTCCTCCTGAAGCATAGGGCTAGCAGGTTTCGCTGACACCTTCTGAATTAGATTCGTCACATAAAGAAAGAGACTACTGCAGATTTAATGCAGAATGAAATAATTTGTAGCTATTAAAATAAGATGCCAGAAAATTGTGTTTTGCCATAGCAGGTACTTCAGCTGTGGTTTTCTGGTGGCTTTCAGATGGAGGGAAATCTTTTATTGCTATGGCCTTTTTGGTACTCCAAAACAGTATGGAAGTCCAAGGGATTCCAAGCTGGAGTTCATATAGTTTGATAGTCAGTGACCTTCAATGAAAGTCATGTTACAGATAAGTTTTTAAGTTGCTGCCTCATTTTTTACGATTATTATATTAGGGCTTCAAGCTATTCTACACACAGGTGCTGATTTTGGCTAGGCAGAGGAAAAGCAGAATGATGTTTGGGGTTGCTTAATTCATTCATTCATTCATTCATTCATTTTTTCATTCATTCATTATTTTATTTCAGTTGAATAGAAAAGAAATGAAGTACTTGTGATTAACTGAAGAATTCTGCTTGTATTGTTCTGACAGCTTGCAAAACAATTTTGTACAGCTCTTGAATAATACGGAAGAATACTGAATCCAGTTGAACTTCAAGGGTGACATTGGCAATTCTATCAAAAACTGAAAAGGGGCCCAAGTATTTTACATGTAGTAACATGCCAGTCAGGACTGTGATTTCGTGGAAATGGAAATGCAGATGATCAACAAAAGTAACATCTGATGCACTGATGTATAAATAAAATTAATTACCCCCACAAAATATCCCAAATGATGTAGACTTACATACAGTAAAGGAAAATATAATTTAATTGGCTTATTAATCTTGCACTAAGAAAGCTGTTACTTTCAGTAACAGTATTTAATTCCTTCTGAAAAGAAAGATGAAAATGAGTATTTAGTTGCATAACTGCAAGCTTCCTGCTTGCTTACAGGCAGAATGTATCACTGTAAAACAATGATTTTTGTCCATGCCAAAAATTAAAAAAAAATTCATAAGATAAAATTGGGGTATCTGAGCTTGAATTATTTGCAAAATCATTAATTTTTTTTAAAGGATAATGAACAACATTGTTTTGTATGAAATTGCAAAACAATTAGTTTCTAATGCTCGTTTAAGAACTTTTGCGAACAGTAAATAGCCTTAAACAGATCAAAGATATTCAAAGTGTTCAGAAAAGCAGAACTTTTGCATAACACTCATTTCCTCTGTATTCACTGTCATAACAATGAAAATGAACCTACTTGAAAACATTGCCACAACATAGGAAATATTCAAATGTGTACATAGAATGTTTCCATTCAGTCTAAACTTGTTTTTAATATTGCCGTGTTTCAAGAACCAGAGAAAGTAATTTGGATTTTAAAGCAAACAGAACCAATCTATGAGTGTATCTAGACCTGCTTTGCTTTAACTTTTATTTCAGATTTTATGCTTTGAATGCTTGCTTTGTCTTACATGTGAAGTGGAAATTTACATATATTTTTTCTGTTTAAATGTTATTTTAAGTGCCATTCCCGCTTGCTAAGATAATAAATCATTTGAGAAGGTGAAGAGCATAATTACAACGGTTCTGTGTCATTATATAAATATTCCAAAAAGCAGTGCTGCATATTTATATCACTGTTTAATAACAAGACCACATGACAAGGATGTGCTCAGTAGAAAACAAAGTAGAACTGATACATATAGAATAGTTCATACACAAATTGCATACATTTGAATGGTGCTAGCTCTAAGCTTCTAGTATAGCAGAAGATCTGGTTAACCATCTTTTCTAGTTGTGTAAAATCACAGGATTTCTGTCTCTGAGGCTCACTAGCTTCTTCAGAACTTCCAAGAGGCAGAAGAGCCTGGGAAAAATTGCCTTTTGAGTATGAAGGACAGCAAAATCATTTTCTTGAGTAAAAGATAAAGCCTGAATACAGGCAAATATCGAGCACTGATACCAGAGCATACTGTAATTCTCCCTCATTATCTTTCAAGTGCCCTACTCTCTGTACTACCACCTTCCATTCCCATCCCTGATGATTCACCTGCTGTAGGAGAACCTGCTCTGGCAGGGGGGTTGGACCAGATGATCTCTAGAGGTCACTTCCAGCCCTTAACATTCTGTGATTCTGTGACTTATGCTTTTTGCCGATGACCATCCAAACCATACCACTTCCTTTTTACTTCCGTCATTCATTCTGTTTGGCCCAATAGTTTACTTTCCATGTTCACCTACAGTGTCACACCCTTGGTTGTCTCCACTGAGACTGTGATTAGATTTCTCTTCTGCCCACCAGGCAGCTGCCAGCATTCCTCCTGTGCCTCCTCCTCTCCCAGCCATGCTGCCACCAGCAGCCCTGCCTCACCTTGCTTTCCTGCCCATCTCACCTTCTTGAAACCTTGCTCCCTGTACAGCCTGAACTCCTTTCCCCCCACCTTGAACTCATTTTTTTCTGTATTCTCAACAGCTTAATCTCTAATGCCATTAGTTCTTCTTGTTTTTTTCTCTTGCTCTCATTCTGTTTTTTTATTCCATTAGAGTTTACATTTTTTCTAGTAACTAGGCTGATTTGCTTTTAATTCAATGTATTCTTCGCTTTTAGTTAAATCTTCTTTTCTTGGCGTCTTTGCCCCTTGTCCTCATAGATATTATGTTTCAAATCCCACTGTATTTTTCCTAGTTGAATTTTCATTTCTCTGGTCTGTATACAGCCTCAGAAAATAGGTTAGGTTCCCTTCAGGCATTCTGGCTCCTGGATCCAAAAACGCTTTGAGACCACAGAGGATTTTGTAAATAAGTCTCTTAGTTATCTCACTGGTTATGCCAGACTACTAGATTGGAAGAGCAGATCTTTTTTCCCCGGTGTCTAACTCAATGTTTCTCTACACAGGTGCATTATATTCACTGAAGTTAATACGTAATAATAATAAAACCAACTTTGTGCTGAAACAATACATGAAAAATTTCTGTGGGTTTTTTTTTTTTTTTGGTCATAAAGGAATAACAATATTTGAATGCAAGGAGATATAACTATTTTATCACTTTAAACTTTGATTAAAGAAAAAGAAAGAGAAGATAATTATGTGAAAGGATGTATTTCCAGCGGTGATGAGGATAAAACTTGAAAGTAATGGGATAAAATTAAGTCACAGTGGCCTGTTAAGAGCATGTTTCACTGTGCTCTTCACAAGCAAGCATTGCAAGCTTGCATTCAACAAATAAGGTTTGCTTTGCACTGGGACAGGAGATTACTTAACACAATGAATGGTTGATATGAACTACAAAAATCTCCACCACCTTCCACCATAAAAGATAATAATTCATGTCTGCCAATGTACCCTACATAATAACAACTACTTCACAAATGTAGACTAAGGGTAGCATTTCCAAATACAACACCCTTCCTATATATGTAATTACTAACTTAAAATTATGGACAAGGTTTTAAAAATATTTCATCTATTCATGTAGACACTATCCTCCCTAAGTGAAAAGCAGGAGACACCTGACTTGAGTTGTTTAAACCTAGATTGGACAAAGTCATGGTAAACACTGTCAGGAAAAAAATGTCTGTATTTGTATGTAAGTATGTATGTATGCATGAATGTGAGTATATATGTCCTATTAGAAGTATTTCCATTCATATATATGTATTTCCTATTTATAATTTCTATGCTATGCTGTTTCTAAAGCTTTTAAAAATAGATAAAGTCCCAGATCAATTTTTATTTGTGAGATGGTAAGATTTATCATAACCCTGCTGGCAGACAGAAAATTATCAAAACTTTGAGACTCCTGTCATTTAATCATAAGGATTTTTATTATAGAATCTTTCAGAGTAACAGCAGAAATAAATATATGACAACAGCATTAGAGGCACTAAAGAAAATGAACTAGTTAAAATTTCTGCAAATAAATGGAAGTGATTATTATGCTAAATTCTTTGCTCTCTGTAATTTGTTCAGATTACTATTATCGTCTAGATCTTAAAACATATTTTGTTTCTGTGTTGATTTTTTTGGGGGGGTTATTTGCTTGTTTTGGTATTGTCGGTGGTTTTTTAATTAGTGTGTATCACTGTCTGTAACAGTGGCTCGTGCATTAGGCACTTAGTACATTTTAAATTCAACCCACATGCTCTTGCATTTCTAAGTGCACGAGTCTGATGATTCTGCCACTGGGAAATGTTTAGTTTCATTTAAAAAAAAAAAATCAATTAGTTGAGCCTTGTACTTAAGGGGAACTTCTGTCAGATCTTTTGACTTGAAGGAATTGGATTGCAAAATGCCTTCCAGCTTTTTACATGATGCCTTGACTGGACTTTTATTCTACCATGTCTCACTAACAATCAACTCAATTTATACTTAATGAGCATAAATAGTGAAATACTTTTATCACATCTGGCACCGGGTAGGACATCTACTGCATCAATTTTATTGAGAAACAGACAGATAAATTAAAAAAGTCTTCAGTGTTGGGGACCTTTTTAAGATCTCATGCAGTCCTTGAAGGCCTTTATTATAGATTTATCATTAGTGGTTCTTCTCTTCTTTGAAAGACACTTAGAATACATACAAGCCATCTTAAGCCATTTCTGCTTCCTCCACGCTACTACTTTGTAACATTCTGATGTCTTGCCATCTGGCTGTGCTGTGGTCATACATCTTATGTAGTGTAACCTTTTATCTACTGGCAGTATTTAAGTTTCCAGTATACTTTTCTGGATCTTCTTACACGCAGTTTAAAATATAATCTTAAATCACCTGCCCACATTACTTACGTCAAATCCCCTGACGCAGTCTTTCTTCTTCACAAACTCCATTTTAGTCAAAGAAGCTGGCAGAGACCTGTCTTCATCTGTAATTTTATTATACTTGCCTAGATGTCATGCTTTCACCTATCCCCACTTTCCAGAAAGAGCAGTTTCACAAATTTGATGGTGTAGTAGCCAGCTTTCCTTTTCATTCATTTTCATTTACAGTGATTATTACTAACAGCAACCCATGTTGCTTATATCCTCCCTAACACTGAGTTTACACAAAATGAGACCAACAAAAGCAAAGGAAACACAAACTTTGTGTGTTCTCACTCTCCTCTGTCTCTCACAGCACCTTTTGTATTTTCTGAGGTGCTTTCTTGATTGTCTTTCTATTCTTGTCCTGTACAGTGAGAACATGGTACCAGCACTTAACCATCAACTCTGAACATGCTTGACTATAGTGTGGACTTTGGAAACAATATTCTTCTAGCTAGAGATCCCTAAGCTTTTTTGGAAGGGACGAGACAGGGCAAGTAGTATTCAAATTTGTCTTAGGTTATTTATTATTCTGTATTTGTACACTAGGTTATTTACTTTATTTTCTTTTTAAAAAGAAAGCAAAACGTTACTAACTGACAACAGTATTTGAATTGGCCACTGGGATGCTTTCCATCTTCCAGACAGATTGATAGTGAGTAGGGAAACCACAGCAGCAATTATTTTATGATACTCTTATCTCCACGTTTCTACCATAGTAGGTAGAATTACGTCCCTACCCATCAAGAGTTATGGAAGTAAAAATACGTATGTATGAAGTGTAAGTATTGCCTCTTCTCGCTAGTTAAGTAAAAGACTGCCCAGTCAGTATGGCAAGGCTATTGGAAACTTGAAGGGATGTATGGTCCTCCCTACATTCCTGAAGGCATGGTGATATGGTGTTTATTGTGTCTCAAGTGACCCGGCATCTACCATTCAGCAAAGTTAAGGACAGTTGTACTTTACATAGTGATATTGCCTGCTGAGATGCTCCTCTAATGATAGGCATGCTAGGCAACAGGGTATAACTTCCCTGTGCAGCTAATTAAAAGGTGGGAGTTAAAGACAACAACAAAAAGTTTTGCTATTAAGTGTTTTGTCTTTGTTGCACATGTCTCTCTTCTAATCTTGTGGAAGGAGACCCTAAAATGCAAAACAAACCCAAAACCAAACCTGACTATTTTGATGCTGGGTTTCAGCATACTGCGTCTAGAATTTAATGAAAAAGCGTCACATTCATGTTCCCTCCTCACCCTTTACAAAGTGATATGAAAAATCCTTCTACATAGCTTACCTATTAACATTTCAGCTTTACTGAACTGTAACAGAGCTTAACCAAGCCATAGCACTTGATCATGTCTGGACAGAGACAACTGTTTGGTTATCTCCAAATAGGAAGAGAGAGAGTTGAGAGAGCTGAGAGAGCTGGGGTTGTTTTGAGAGAGCTGGGGTTGTTCAGCCTGGAGAAGAGAAGGCTCCAGGGAGACCTTATTGCGTCCTTCTCATATTTAAAGGGTGCTTATAAGAAAGATGGGGACAGGCTTTTTAGTAGGGCCTGTTGCGATAGAACAAGGGATAATGGTTTTAAACTAAAAGAAGATTCAGACTAGATAGAAGGAAGACATTTTTTACAGTGCAGGTCGTGAAACATTGACACAGGTTGCCCAGAGACGTGGTAGATTCCCCATCCCTGGAAGCATTCAAGGTCAGGTTGGACAGGGCTTTGAGCAACCTGATCTAGTTGAAGATGTACCTCCTCCTTGGACTAGATGACCTTTAAAGGACCATTCCAACCCAAACCTTTCCATGATTCTATGATTCTAAAAGTAAAACCTAGTTACTTCGAATTTATGAGCTCCTGAGGTAGCTTTGTACTGAAGTGAGTCATACTACCTGAGACCTCTCCAGCGAGAGGAATCTCTCAGCTGTGCCTCATTCAAGACTCTTGCCAAGCTTGAGGACGTTGTGGGCTTTCACACTACATCTCTGACTAAGGAGAGAGAAAGTCTATTCGCCCTGGGAAGGAGAAAAGTAATACACTAGCTATTTTAGCTGTGTCTGCCTTGAAGAGAAGGGACGTGTTCTTTATTTGCCCGTATTAGAAGTCTGAGGAAAAACAGCAATTCAGTCTGAAACCTACTACATATAACCAATGTAAAGCATGATTCAGGTAGATAAGCAGAGGCATCTGGCATCACTTGAGATGCCCTGTGCTTTCCTGCCTGGCATTTATGTGATGTAGGTGTTCAAGCAGCACAGACAGATACGGAGAGAGTCATGGGTAATATAATTTAGCTGTAATGCTATCTTCAAGCTACATGGAACAAGGTAGCAGAAAATCTGAAAAAAAGAAGAGTAGACAATAAGAGATCATGTTCTTCATGTTTGGAGCTTCCAGGTTCTCTTCCCAACCCACTACCCCCTGCCCTTTGTTCTGATTAGACCCATTTCTGCAATTCTCAAAAAAGAAATTCTGGACAGAGTCAGTAAAGTATAATACCAAAATATATATCAGCTTTTATCCTATGTAAAATATAAAAAACATTATATTATATTATATGCAATAAAATACAATGGGAAGATCAGAAAAACACAAGCATGACCATACGAGTCAGTTGCATGGACAGAGCATGTCACAGGTTGCCAAGTTGCAGGGTGAAGATACTGTCATACTGACTAGCGCAAACTTCCTTCAAGATATCTTGATCATTCATTGTATGGGATGTGGGCTTCATGTAGGTTCCTCTGCCTCTCACTTTCCTCTTATGGAATGTTTATCTTTATATCATAAAATGTTATTTCATTATCATACCATAATATATCATTATTATGGTATACAGCATGCTAAGTGTTTCTCATGACACATATACAAACAAACCCAGAAACTCAGCTTTTGTTATTTCCATGGTACATTTGTACTGACTTACTCAGAAAACATACCAATGCAGCAGGTATACATGAAACAACTAAATGGCAGAACCCTAGCTGGACTTCAGGCCCAAGGGCTTGGTCCAGTGTCTGAAAATATTTTATTCCACTCCAAACAAGAACTACTGTGCTAATCCCCCTGGAATGCAGCATTTATTACTTACCTGGCAGGTATGAAGTGTTGCATGCTAAACGGATTATCTCCCCCTCCTTCTCTCCACCTCCCGCTTTGTTGAGGCAAAGCAGAAGAGGAGAGGGAGGAGATAATCCTCTTCAAATGGAGCATTTATTACCTTGGATGCAGACATGAAGTGCTGCTTGCCAGGGGAGTTAGCACGGGAGAGTCTGCTTATACAAGTGTTAAACCCCATTGTAAACAAACTAAAGCTTCATACTAGTCTGACCACTGCTGTCTTGAGAAAGTTCAGGACTTTTTACTGTTCTTTACAATAGTTAGAATTCCCAATATTCAAGCCACATCCTTATTAATGGATTATTGGTATTGGGACTTTTGGATGACATACAACCAGATACAGTGGTTGTAAAGCAAAGCTGTGAGGGGTTCTTATTGGTTTTTGTTTGGGCTTTTTTTTTTTTATTCCCTTAATTTTTATTTTTGTATTTCTTTTTTTTTTTTTTTTTAACTTTCAGATTTAGATCTGCCAAAAATATCTGTGTAACTGTTGGTAGAGATTTGGGTTGGATGGATTTGATTATTTCAAAAGCATCAATTCTTCCAGTTTCACAGACAATTGCCTTGTGAACAAAGGCAATATTGGATTTGTGACATTTCTTAAAATATTCCCAACCCTTATCAAGTCCATTTGTTTAGAAGAGCAGGATGAAAAACAGATTTGGCCCTAAAGATGCAAAGCAAAGCCTTAACAAAAAAACAAACAAACAAAAAAGTTTTGTTTCTCTAGAAGAGAATTTCCTGCAGAAATTAGTAGTTTTATAATATATTACACAGCCACATAACAACTGCTTTCTAGGCACACAGAGTGAACCTCATGCTTTTGATTCTCAGGGCATAGCCAAGTTACCAAATCACATATTCACACAGGCTTCATCAAATTCAGGGCATGCACTAACTAATAAAAGTTTGTGGCGTTCATGGCTGTTTAGAAAATGACAAGATTACCCAACTTGTTCTGTTTTCTACATCATATCAGAAGTTTTGGCTTATTTCATCCAAAGCAGAGAAGAAATGAAAAAGAATGAGCCAGGAAATAAATACTGAAGCCTAAGTCTGTCAACAGATGCACTCTTCTAGAAGAGCTTAACTCTTACAGCTGTTTTTCACTCTCCTGCTTTAGGTGAGTTTGAATAATATATGGCTACACTTTTCTGGCCGTGGCTTCTTTAGCAGTTTAATACACCCAACCCAGGTGCAGCTGATTACTACCAATCTGCTGGAGGAGTTTCTCCTGTGGTGAGCCCCCTCTTTCATTTCAGTCAAAATCAAGTGGGTCAGCACTAGGCCATGGCAGTCTGAGTCATCCTAAATCAGTCCCACTTATGCCCCTACTCTGGATCCCACCATTTTGTTCTCTCTGCCCTGGCATCAGCACTGCTGCTACTCTGTGCTCATTTGGAATAGGATGGGTTTGACAAAACTTAAAAATACAGGAAAATGGTATCACACAATGATGAGCACCAACACGAAGGACAGAGAACACCTGTGTGGTTATAGGGCAAGAGACAGAAGGGGACCCTAGTGGCTCAATTTAAGTTGATAGTCTTTTGTATTTGACTTAAACCCATTTCATTGGAACGGGTCGGGGAGCAATCAGTGGAGTCTTAGTCAACAGATTATCAGTTCAGCAATTTCCTGCAGGAAAGAGCACTAAAGCAGTGAGGGAAGGAGTTACTGGCTGCAGACACAGGACCCTCCAGAACTGGGAGAGCAGTGCAGCAAGCCTGCCCACATTCTTGGAGCAGACAGAATAACAATTACGATAACCCCAAAGGCTGTGGTTTGCAATTATAATATTTGTATCTAGACATGGGGAATATAGAGAAAAGTGATTGGTAAAAGTAGGTAACAAAATATTCTAATAAAAATTGTTCCTTGAAGCAAAGACGTTGATAATTCTGTGAAAGAAACTTTGGGGAACATAACTCTGACTGTTTCTTTGTAGCCTCATACAATTTCCTTGAGTCCTAAGATTTCCTACAAGGTGGTCAGTGCGCCTGTATTGCCAGAAGAATTCTTCAAGGAAAAAGATATCATTCTGCATGTTCTCATCCAAACTGAGCTGCAGGAGCAGGCCTGCCAGTTAGGAAATCAGTACAGAGTCTCGTATATACTTAACCTAGAGTTCATTACAGAAAGCTTTAAGGACAAAGTCCCAACATGTCTACTCCTATTTTTAACTGTCATTCAGATGTATAAAATGCAAACAGCACAGTGGGTGTTTCCAAAGTAAGAAGAAACAAAGAAAAAGAAAATTGCTGCACAGACAGTATTTCCTTGTACTTATGCCAGCTGGCAATGTAGATGCTTGGTTAGACTGACATTGATTAAATCACTCTCTTGTGCAGAACCTCTGATATTTTGTACTTTCCATGTCTCTCTCAACTGTGTGAAAACTTTTGTGTGTGACTTGCTTCTATTATTCTTTCTTTTGAGAGAATTTCTAATTCATTTGCGATACTACCAGCTTTTCAGGATTCATGTAGAGGTTCAGTAACTATGCTTGCCTTTATTTTCAGCCATTGACGACATGCTGCAGAAGAGAATTGAGGATAAATAGCATGCCTAGTATTGAAGTGCCTAAAACACCTACTTTGTTCCAGGAATGCTGTTACTCTCACTCAGTGTGGTCTTTTTATTTGTCTCTGAGAAAAAAAAAAAAGCAACCAACAAACTCCAAGATAATTTAGTGTTTGTACCTATTTGTTTTAGACAATACAGAATGTTGACAAGGAAAATATCCAAAGTGTACATCTTTGAAGAACAAGAACATTCAAGAAGGTAGCATGGTTAGTGCAAAAATGGATTAGGGTATATGCAATCACATTCATAATGTGAATACACATCTAGATTTTCTGTATAGGGCATTAAACTCCGTATTTTGCTGAGTTGCAGGATCTGCTTAAATGACAAGATGATTCAGTGATGAGTGAGAGTTTGAATTCTGTTCCATTTCTTTATTGTTCAAAGGGCTAGGTATTGTACTTGTGAATGCTAGGTAACTGAAAAGCTAAGGCTCATTATGCTTTCAGTAGATATTTTGTGAATCCAGACATTTCATTAGTGTATTATTTGCTATTTTTTCACTCAGTATTCTGCTGCTAATAAATTTGTCAGGCAGTAAAGGAACAGAAATACCGTAAGATCAGTTGAACTGAACAGCCAATGTAAACAATCTGTCATCTCTGTATAACACATCCAGAGCATTTAGAAAATGCTTATGAATTCTAAGTACGTTCACAGCCAATCTGCATGCCTCATAAATGTTTCTCAAATTAATGAAAAACCAACATTTGTCAAATTTCTCTTTGATGAATGTTATTCAGTTTGCATTTGTTTCTTCTCCAGCCTGTAATTTTTTTCTTGCCTGTCAAGAGAAAAGGAAATCGCAATAGGATCTGAAACAAATAATTGAGGATGCAAGAGGGTCTTGTTATATAACTGTATTTAAAAACAGTGTTGGTAGGTCATTCTGTATTCATTTACAGGCAATGACATGATGTCACTATGGACCAAAATAGCTTTTATTTGGTATTTTAACATTTCAGTATACCCAGTACCTTCTGAAAAGTAGAGTGACTTTTACTGGTGCTATGCAGACTTTAGTGATTCCTAGGCACAGAAGATTTTTTAAGAAATCCAGTATAGTTATCAGATTGCTCCTGTGCAGTTTGCACTGAGCTCGTTTACTTCTAAATAACCTGTCTTTTGTGTTTTTCTGACATAAAAAATGGCCTTAGATAGCAACAAGATAAGTTGTCTCTGAGCCTTTCTAATGAGATCACCAACCCAACTTTAACACCCTGGAGGCTATTACTCCTCTCTTACAATCAGTTTCCAGCACTGTGGGATTCACCATAGTTTGCAGAAGATTCTGGTAAAGGAAAGACTTAGGTGAGATTGAATTTATGATGTGGTGCTATATGCTATGGGAAATGTGTGTGAAATAGGATGATGAGAATGCACAGAACTGGTGTTCTTTTTGTTTGTTTGTTTGTTTGTTTATTTTTTGCTCCTTTCTACCTATCTTCCTGGCTTACTGATACCTATAATCTGCAGAAAAAGAAAAATATGGAGGAGAGAGATGGGCAAATGACCTTCATCTACTACCAGAGTGAAGGTGACTTCCTTCTGTTCAGTTTAAAAGAGTAGCCTGTAATTTGTTTGTGCAGGTCTATTGCAAAGGCTGGCAGATAGAATTTTTTCACCAAAAATACACTAAAAAGCAAATATTCTACAGTATTTTTCAGAAGGTTTCCACAGAAAAAAGTGTTTTAGGAGATCAGTGTGTTTGGCTTGATTTCTTAGTGCCTGACACAATTGTTATACAAAATATTCAATTAATAATCATCCAGCATGCATTTGGTGCTCATTCTATATAGTTGCTCTTCATTATTATTTCAGTACAGAAAAAAAATCCCTCTGTGTTTTGTGGCAGAGGGTTTTATTCTGTCTCTAAGTGCATTTATGCATGCTGAAAGCTAGCTAAAGGAAATGCAATTCCTTAGTCATCCTGGTGCTACAGCAGCAACAGCAATGAAAATGAATTGCCTGCAACTGGATAGCTGCAGTGGAAAGCAGCCGAATACAGCTAGACTGGACACTTTATGGAGACTAGAGCTTTCATATATTCATCCATAAAAATATCACAGTACAAAATGCACCCAGAGAGATGTAAAATAAAAAAGTGTCTGTTCATGACCTCAATGAGCCATTGGGCAATATGGTTTCTTTACATCTTTCAGTATACGAAAACACAGTAATTTTTAGGAAAGTCATACTCACCATCCATCACATTCGTGACAAGTGTGACAGTTAGAAATTCAACAGCAGCAAAGCATTTTTTCCTGTAAGAATCAACACAACAGGGCAGGGGGGGAAGGTGGAGGGAGTGAGATTTTTTGCAGAGATCTGAAAATACACTCAATCTAAATACGTAAGCACAGTTTGTATAGTTTAAAGAACAGAGGCAGGAACAGGGCTATCAGGATTATCAGAGAGAGGAGATATTGGCCTTTTGGCATCTGGATTTTCAACGTAGACCACTGTTAGAAGGATCTCAGCTGCTTTGTCTATAAAAACTGAACACTCCATACAAATTTTTTTTAGCTTACACATTCTTATGGCCCCTCTCTGCACTGTCATCATCTTTCTCAGATAAATAAAGGTCAATCAAATCAACTCGGGGTGAAGGACACAAAAATGGGATAAGGATGGTTATCAGACCTGAGTGCTTAACTATTGGCAATGGAACTAAAAAGTGATATCTAGAAAAGCAAAAAATTGCTAAACTGGATTATGATGTGATCTGAAACTGATAAAGGCAAGTGAATGAAGATAACTTAGAATATTTCTTGGCAAGAATTGTCTGATTTTTATCGCACATATTAAAGAAAGTAGCAGCAGTTTGTTTTCATCCCTAGAATTAGTAGCAGTTGTTTTTCAGCTCTGGAATGATAGCATTGTGTACCAGGAGATCTATATGCAAATGTGAAATATAACAAAAAATTATTATTAAGAAAATAGTTATGTAAGGAGGATGTCCTTCAAACGTCTTCAGAACCAGGATTCATGACATAACCCTTTATATCAAGGTGTATTTCCAGAATGAGAAGTAACATGTAATATAAAGAACGTTCAGAATGATCCAAAGAAAAAGCTGAAAAATGGAAATACAAACAAAAATTCACCTGTATATACCCATTGACATTTTGCAAGTGAACTCTTGACCATAGAATGATTTGTTCTGGCCTGCTGCACTTGATCTAGAAGACCTGCTCTAATATCCATGTAAGAGCTGTAATAGGACCAGGAGACATTTTCCTGCAGGACCTGGAATGGACAGCTATTTATACTTATTAGCCAGTGGTAACATCCTTGAGAATGGTCTTTGACAGCCAATATTTACTACTAATAAGGTTCTCTCACTACACATCAAACAGTGCAACCTTGGATGGGGAAAAAGTATTTCTAGGAAAACTAATTTTAAAGAATTAACAATTAATAAAAGTTCATAATCATCATACTTTAAGTGTGCACAGAAAATGGAATCTTTATAATGCTTCCAGTGCTTTTCCCTTTTCTCTTGGTCAGTTTGAACAAACTAAGAAGTACTTGGATGAATATTGATATTCCCAGACCAAGATTTACCCAAGGAGTTTCCTAGAGCAGTGGGAATACAGCTACCTGTTATCTGGGTGATATTTTCCTTCTGCCTAGCAAGTTTAGTTAATTCTACATATAAACTCTTTTGAGTAAGGTCCTATATACATTGGCTAATATAAAGTTATTTACTGGGAGATGAATCTCTGGACACAGATTTTTAGTTTTGCAACTGAGAACTGAACACCACCTAGCGCATACACAGGAAAAAATCCTATGAATAGCTGGATAATGTTATAATGTACTCTTAGACCCCACATGTATAAATAATCCCACCAGTGACTTTGCCATTTCCCAACTAATTGCAGGAGCTAAATCAGCTCCTTCTTCAGGAAAGCCACATTTAAAGAATGTTTAAAAATAAACCACTCATTTGGACTCAGCCATCTCCTGTCCTTTCTCCAACTGCTGGTGTTAGTTTTTGATCTGCTACCGGCAAGGAAGCTTATGCAAAACTGTTCTGAGGAAAAGATGGGACATTCTCTGAAAGGAACAGCTGGAATACAGCGGCAACTGTCTGACCAGGTGAGTCACAAACCTCTCACAGAGTCACAGTCCACAGACAGCACTGGTTAATCACTATTCTGGATAGCGCTATCTACCATTTCATCTGCCATATGTAAAGACAAGGCAGAACCACCAACTTCATCAGGAAATTCATTCAGCCTGCCAGGGTAAGCTGTGTGTAGAGCTGCATCAGTCCAGACAACAACTGCTCTCAAGTCTGTTCAAACGTCCCTGTAACATAGCCTTTACATGCAAGATTTCTTCAAACTTTTAAAGAAGTGAGGGAAGTAATGCTTGGTTGACTCTTCTGTGTGTCTCCCTCAAATTTATGAACACTGGTTTAATTTCATCTCTTTACACAATATCTTGCCAGGAAGATAAAGGAGTTCTTTGTTATGCAGAAGTAGGGAATCTTCTATGTCTGTCTTACGTTTAAGTTGATCATATTTCTGAAGAGGAACATAAGGCCTGAAGATTTAGGCTTTGGCCATGCTATTTATCTAAACAGCCGTACCTGCCTGAGAGTCATCCATAATCAGTATGTGAACTTTCTTACATCCTCAAAACTAAGGTTTGAACAGCCTTCCTTATTCTTTAATGCTTTTGATCCCTCTTACGTCCTTTATAGTATCACTGATATAAGTAGGTGACAGTGTCCAGCATAACTTTAATTAGCTTAGAGGAAATACTGCCCATCTGAAGTTCAGCTTTGCTGATGAGCAGCTTTTCCAGGTTCTGGCTTTCACTTTTCCTTTTTGGTTCCTCCTTCTTTCTGTACCCTTGAACCACCATTGTTTAAAAAGACAACAAAAAAAAATAAAAAGAAAAGAAGTTTTTTAATTCTACTTGAAAGATTAAAATGTTTAAGCATTTTGTGAAACCATTTGAATGTAGAACTGTGCCTTTCTGTTCAACCTCTTACAGGATAATTGTACAGAGGCACTATTTA
This sequence comes from Chionis minor, assembly GCA_013398295.1. NCBI lineage: Eukaryota > Metazoa > Chordata > Aves > Charadriiformes > Chionidae > Chionis > Chionis minor. The sequence continues at coordinate 80,577 of VZSF01009110.1, forward strand.
TCTAACTACGTGAACTGAATATTTTAGTGGTCGTCTTACCTATTTTTTCCCTTCCTCTTTTACAAAAACTAGTCTTGATGGAAATCAAAAGTAGCTCTGCATAAGAAAGGAAGTGCCAAATTGCATGCCAGCATAAATGAAAAGAATACCAAGCCCATAAATTTTATACACTTATGTATATAAAGATAGCTGAAAATATGTGCTGTAGTTCAGGAAATGATCCATATCTCAGGATCTACAATAACAGAGAAATTAAGGTTAGTAAGTTTTCTCATAACAATTTCTATAGTTCCAAACGATTCTCCAAAATTATCTGCATTAGGATGTAAAGAACTAGGTTTTTCTGAATTTCTCAGAAAAAAACCCAAACAAGCAGGTCTAAGATTCCCAGTTATCTATCTTTTCTGAAGGAAAACGAAGTAAAAACAAAAAGGAAAAACAAAACAAACCCCCAAGTTAATGATAGGTGTAGTTGAAGCAAACACAGGGCTTCCAAGAGAAGAGAGGGTAAAGATTCAATTCCTCCATCAGAAAAACTGTAGCATAAACAAATTTAAGTATTCCTCAGCTTAGAAGGTTCTAGTTTCAGGTCTCGTTAAGCTGCTCTCCAGTAAGAGGTCAGAGGTTACCTTAACTACTTGATGTGAGTGACTACCCCTCCTGCCCACAAGCTGAAAAAATGAAAGTAGAACAAACCAATGAGTAAAGATATTAATGTTCTCTAATAATTATATCTGATTTTTCATTTACAAATATCTGATTGACTAACATACAAAAGGAAAAGTTTATTTTAATGAGTTTGAATGGGAGTTTCCATGAAAACTGGTAATGACTGCCAAGATGCATCACTGAACGTGATAAAGAAACGGAGAATATCTCTACTATATAAAGCTGCATTTGAGAAGTTGGCCAGGAGTCTGAAAATCAGCATTCCTGATTTTATCAAAAGTTTCTTTAGAACTTAAAATCAATACACTTAGTCAAAATATAAGAGGTTGATTAAGCTGGTCCTAATGTATCTAAAATACACTAGATGAACCCCATGATAAAAGTATTTATTTTTCCCTATTGTCTATTAAGGGAACCTCTAGGGATTTACTGAGCCTGATACATCTGTACCATAGATGTTAAAGCAGGTGAGATGAATGTCACCCGTAGTGTTTAATTACATCCCAGATACGGTGTAGAACCCCAGAGAACAAGTGGTTTGATTTAGTCTTATGTCAAAAAAAGAAAGTCACCTACTGAATTATAAACAGTACTTCCGTGAAACATCTACGTGTTCTTTCAAGGAGTCTTAATCCAAATACTGGCCAGGTCTGACACTTGCCAGTTTATAAAATCTGACAGATTTTTTTCAGGTTCAGAGAGGTTTCCCTTTCCCCTATATTCACATTTAGACTTGCTGGAGAAAAATTTCTACAGCTTTACGGTTTGTACAAGATAGTTTATGCCACCATTCCACAGAGCCACTGTATAAGTTTCCAAAAATTCCCCTAAAATATCCCTTATGATTTTAAAAGAGTTGTGATTTTCTGTTGACTTGAGACTTCTCAGATTTTCTGTAAATGTTGAAGGATGTCCAGTCAATGTGAAATCTTCATCTATATTATCAGTCAAAATTCAGACCACGTTATTTCCTAAGTCAGGAAGAAAAGGCAAAACTTGTTTCAAAACATGCCTTCAAAGATCCAGAAGAAACTATGCAGAAATGAGGCCACCTCAGGCAGTGAGACAATTAGATATAAGCAGTATTTTTACAAAATTACTGCACTGCTTACAGAGACTATGAAAACTAATGTTCAGTAGCTATTATTTTTCTGGTCTAGTTGTAGTTTCTATCTCTTTTTTAACATAAAGAACATTGGTGAAGACTATTCATAGGTGAGCACAGAAATGGCTTTGAACTAGTTTAGTCTCTATCTTCCTGTGCCTTCTGGGCCAGAGTAATGCCAAAAAATTTCATTAGCCATCCCCTACTAAATTAAATAAAATAAAGCTATCACAAGGTGTGGAAATATCACCCTGTTAAAAAATCTACCTAGTGTTATTATCAGAGGTATTATCAGACCCCAAAACAAAATAATGCAACCTTATAAAAGAAAACACAGATGATTTTGCAGCAGCTTTTTTCTGGTTCTCATGAAGATAAAAGAGAGGTATATTACCACAGATTTCAACACTTGTTTGTACTGGTTCAGTTAACTGTCGAAATAAGAGAAAGGTCAAAGATTACAAGAAAAAACTGTTTTATTTACTCATTTATTGTTAAACCACCATGTAGTCAGATGAAATGACTTTGCATGACTACATTACATCCAAAAGAAAGCCCTTAGTCATGTCCCTCTTCATACAGACAAGTAAATAGTTCTATCTGTTCCATGGAGCACTTTGTTCTTACCCCTCCTGTGCCCATGAAATGCTAACCAGCCCTTTGTGAATAGCCCATGTTAAACATGAACGTGATTAGCTAAGTGTGATATGTGTACTAAGGGGTGCCTAAATTAGTTGAAAATTAGAAAAATTAATGAGTTTTTGTGGAACCCACCACTGTACCATGCACATATTTTAGAGTTTTACTGAGTGATAGATTTTATACTGAGTCTACATTATTCTTGTGATTATCAGTATATCTTTGTCTGTACACAGAGCTGATACACACACTTTAATTTTTCATTGTTCCACAGCTTGGTACCTGGTTGTTATCTAACGCCATAATGATTGCTGTGAAAGTCTTAGATCGCCTCTGTATTCTTGCTCATTGGCAAAATAAAATAAATATGCATCTTTTATTCATTCTTCAGATTTGATATTATGGCAGGTGCAGCCTCTGTTGAGTGGCTCTGTCAATTTTCAGATAGATATAATAAGAACCTGACTGGATAAATAAAGACATACATTTCAGCTGGAGCTAGTCTCTGATCAGGGAATATGCTATGAAAATACTTGAAAATCTCCATCTTCTGAAGAACAAATCAAATACAGCCTTCAAAAGCTGGTAGGATAAAAAAGCCAGGATCAGGAAAACAACAGGCAGAAGATGGAATTTATGAAAATTTAATGAGTATATTTATTTCAAATGATAATGAGTATGGGGAATAAAGTTTGAGCTGATAATAATATATCTAGCAGCTTTGTAGCAGTGCTTCATAAATACAAACTTTTTCGTCATTTCTGAAAATTTCCAGAAAATTGCAAAAGAAATATTTTTAAAACAGTTACATAGCCCACAACCAAAACACACATACATACATGCATGCCTATTTGCTTTTGACTTTAGTGGGTCTACACAGTGGGGAACACTGATTAATTCTATACCAGTTAAGTCAGTTTGCATCTTATAGTAAAAACTCTGGATTGTGGACACCTGTTGTCATTCTTGTTCAGTTGTATTTACTTTACAGAGAAAGCTATAGGTACCATATTTATAGAGAGGCTAAACTGTGTTGTAAGTTGCATATCATTGGACTGGTAAAAAAGCATGTCTCTAACATGCTGGATAGGATGGTTACATGGCAATACAAAGAAGCGTAAGCATCTGTACTGCCTGATGCTTACCTTAATGTTGCCCTAAATCCAAATTCATGAACTTTAACTGAACTGATAGAAGGGACCTTAACACTTACATCTTTTAGCTGATACTTTGACATACAGAATATTGAGTAATATTGGTGAATTTTGAACTCTAAAGAGGAGTACATAGCTCATGGAGCTTAAATAATTCATTTAGGCTGTCTTTTGAAAAGTTAGTCAAAAGACTAACTTTTATTAGTTGTGCCTTACTAGAAATGTTTAGTATATTTGTGGCTTTTTGAATGTTGTTATATTTAGTGCACAGCAAATGTATACAGTAACAGGATACTCCTTGAATTATCTGTCATTCAGGTGTTTTGCCTTCTTTTGTTTTCTACGCTTTTGGTTATACACAACTATAAGCACTTTTTCCACAGCCAGGGCTCATCCATCTGCTCAACTTACCACAAACACAAGTCCAGATTCTGAAATGGCCTCGGAAATGTTGTTCATGTCAAGCTAGGATTTAGGCTTATAAATCAGCCCTTAGCCCTTTTTTACAGGCATAGCAATTAGGACAATCAATTACAGTGCTGCACACCATTTCTGGAGGGTGTTACAGACTTTTGCTCAGCCTTTTTCTGACCCATTAGAAAGTTAGGTTTTGTAGCCTTCTAGTAGATGATCCACAAGAGTTCTGCTTATCTACCAGGAGAAGCAATATGTTCCTCTAATTCTGGAGGTATACCATGATGTTGCAATTCCTTTGTTTAAATCCGACTTTTGACCCTTGGAAAGATAGTTGTATTTTGTTAGTATACTTCTCAAATTTTCACATTTTCTATTTGGTTACTAATAAAAATAAAGTTAAAGGGTTAGGAAACAATTTCTGTCTTTTTACTATAAAATTAGATTACATTGCATTTTGTTACACAGTTATCTGAGGGATCTCTTAAGGGAAAATTACATTTATGACTTCACAGGGACTGTTGCTGAGTACTGAGAAGTAGAATAGCAGCATATCTATGCTAATAAATGTGCAAGTGAAAACATTGCCTAAGTTGTTTCCCTTTAATATCTTGATATTATAAAGCTACTCTGCACCACTGTGGTAAACAGAGAGAAGAAGACGATATTGATTGGGCTGAGTATACAGGGAAGACTGAAAAGAGGAAATGTACCCATCAAATTTTCTGTAACTCCTTGGGAAAGCAGATGACCTTCATAACCTTGAATGTACCCATTTTCTTTCTAGCTATTATTCTGTGCCTTTGCAGAAGTAGACTTAGCAATTGCTAGAACCATCTCTTTAAAGATGCAGTTTTCATGTTTAGACAAACTGCTGGTGTATTGCAGCTCAATAAAGCCTACGAACCTGATTGTCTATCTGATGTAACCATGGAAGGAAGTAAAGAAAAATCACCAGGGCAAAACATTTCATGGAAAAGAGAGATGAGTTCTGTGTTTTCAATTCATCTGTAAGAGCCATTTTAAGGAACTGAGAAACAAAACAGAAAAAAACCCACAACAGTGAGAAAACTGCTCACAGAATATTTTTAATCTACGTTTAATGTCATTAATCATGTGACATTTCTGCCCCTAATGGGGGTAGGAGTATTATTCCTTCTAGTATTTCTATAGAAGTCTTCCTTCAAGTGGCTGTATTGAAGTCAACTGCAAGTTGACTCAACTAGAAGCGATGAGAGTCATGAAACATTTAATCAGAAAGACAGGATCTAAGGAGCACAAGTCTTTGCTTTGATATGTGTAATATGGCTGAGGGGTAATAACTAGTCAATAACCTTTTGCACAGGTGAAAAAATGCTTTTACAGTAAATGGTCTTCCTTTTTATCTAATCTCACCTTAAATATTTTTCAGTTGTGGTTTTCCCGTAAGTACTGAGGGGAGCGCGTACACACTGTCACATACCTGTGTTGGATTAAATTGAGTGTTTTGGTTAAATATCAGATAGCTGTATACAATGCTTTGCTTAGAGTTAGCATATCACTGAACAAGTCATTGAGCAATCACACAGGTACACTATGCAATCTCAATTTAGGTAAATAAGAAGGCTCTGATGGAAATGAAGATTGTCAGAAGTGCTATATACAATGAAATACAAACATAAGTTTTATTTCCTTGTGATTTTCTTTAGACATATAAACATATCTGGAGAAGGCACATAAGCAGGTATGTAACTTAAGCTTATGAGTGACGTCTTTTATTTCAGTTGTGATTTCTCTTCTGCAATCCTGTAATCAATTGACCTTCCAGCTTAACCATTAAAATGTATACAGATGTGATAGAAGACTGTGATATTCCAAGGCACCAAAAAGTGAAAGTGTTCACTTTCTGTATTAATTTGGGCAATGCATGTTCAATGAAAAAAGCAAAAGAAAATAGTCAACACTTGTAGGAGAAATAGACAGGTTTGTTAAGGCTGGACAAGTGCTGAAAAGAAAAGAAAGTCTGGTGAAGATGTAATAGCAAGATGGTTTCATAAAGCATTTAATTGCACTGAATAATAATATGATGAAAAAATGATTTATGGGAACTTAAACATATTGGATTACCATGTAGGGCTTGACTTGTTTCCATAACCACATACAGAACACATCCTTTTTTTTGTGTACTCCATAAAGTGTTGTTCATGCACACGAGTCCATGGATTAGCAAATTGGCCAATACTGAAAAAGAGAAATTATGAGAAACAAGTATCAAACTATGTAGGTTAGAGAACATAAAGAAATCCTTTTATATGGACAAAATGTCCTTGTAAATCTAGCAAACATACCACCAGCTAGTCGTGTAATTTCCATGTTTTCATCCTTAATGTGTAATTAGCAACATTTCCAAGTTTGCAGATCCCTCTAAAGTAAATATGGGATACTTTAAAAAAAGGAAACCATTTATTTTCATATACCAGGCAGCTTTTATGCATACGGGTCACATTTCTGTACTGCTTTGCTCCTGGAAATGCGCACACTTCCTTTGCACATAGAAATTTTCACAGTACCAGCTTTCTGTAATTGCTGACTTTGGATCCAGCATGGAAAGCACTAAAACACAGGTCTAGCTAGCACTACGAAGATACCAGGTATTTGTATTCAAAAATGGAGTCAAACAGGAAAGCAAGTCATCCTTTCATTAATCTCCTAGATGTTCAATGACTGTAATATACATTTCATGATTTTAAGAGTTTAATTTACATGACCTTCAAAATAAAGCACACTTCTAACCTCAAAAATGCTACATTTTCATTTTTGAGGTTCTCAGGTCTTGGCACAGGTAACATCTAAGTTTGGAATTGCGATTTTGTAAGTCTACAATCACCTTCATAAAACAGCCATGCAGAAACTAGAAATCTCAGCTCTGGTTTTCAGTGATTATAAATGTATTCTTAAATACATGAAGTTTGCTATAGGCTCCAAAGAAAATTCCATGATTTGCTTTTCTAAAGAAATTCTTCAATAGAGTAGCAAAACCTTAAAAGAAATATTTACCTGTAGAACCTGTGAAATTCAAAGATTAAGAATGTAACTTCATCTTAAAATAACTTCTGTATTCACCCATGCCTTATCTCTGTAGCCAGAAGACCTCTATACCACACCTTACCAATGAACACTTTCACCCAAGGAATTACATGTTTTAAGCAGTTCTGAAACTCAAATAGTAACTCATACTCCTCATTAGCTGGCAGACACCATTTAAATTGGATTTTTATGGCCCAAACACCAAATTTATAGCTGGACACTGTGCAAACTGTTATGTCATTTCTAACTTGGTTATTAATGTAAAATATGTATATCATTATTTTAAAACAGGAGAAAACATGATCTTTAAAAAGCTGAAAAAGATAGATGAGATTAATTTGTATTTGTGTATGTGTTTTGAAAAGTAGTGCATTTATTTTTTGACAAATAATGATATATGTTTACAGGAAGAATGTGTGAGATGCACGATTGATTTCTAAAACAATGTCTCAGTTCTCTGTTTTTCAGGATTTTGAAATTTGATGGAAATTATGGATAGATGTAAATTCATTTTTACCTTTATCAGTTTATAAGAAACTCACAAGTTAATTGCCAGCTTTTGATTAATGAACACTGTGCTAAATAAATAAATGGTCTAGTCAGTAATTATTGTGTAAACAAAGAAATGGCATCTCTTGACTGGTTACGGTAGTTATTTACTTAATTGCCACTGTCTGTCTTAGAAAATCTATATTTGCAGGTAATAACAGGCATTTGTACAACTCATCTAACTTCTGTTTCTACAGAGTTCTATGTGAATGAAAGAAAAATTAAAGCCTTTTCAGGAAAACCCCCCTGTGTTTAAATATAGTTAAAAGGTTCCTCTGTGGTATCTCCAGAGTATTGTGGGAGAAAATGTAAAATTGTTTTCCAATCTCTGGTTTCTTCTTACCAGGACTATTTTTCCTGGGGCCAAATCACTGCATCCCCTATAACAGCCTGAGTCATATAAGAGAGGTCAGATTTCATAGTTGTCGCCATCGGGGACTGAAGATGTTGGTGTGCTTAGGCTACAGGTAGACAGTACATTGAAGCACAGCCCTGCTGCTCGGTTAAGGCACAAGACGTGCCTCCTCTGCCTCCCACACTGCTCCCTGGCAGATAAAAAGCCTGGGAGTCTGCAAATCTCATAACACCTTTCTGCATAGTACCTTGGGTCCCTCTGGGAAGAAACTCAGGTGGACTCATCTACCGTAGATGAGTTAACTGATGTGTTTTGGCAGCCAGCACAGAAGAAGGGCTTTGGCCTCTGCATGTTCAAGGACTCCTTTGCTTAGGCTTGCTTAGAGCCTGGCATGAACTGTGGGGTTGGATACAAACAAAGCAGACAGTTGTCAGCTCAGCTGTGTTTTAGATCATATTTCTAGTATGTAGACTAGCCTTAGGCATCTCATCTTCATCCATTTTCTGCTAGTGCAGAAATGATTCAGAATCTGCAGTAATGGCAATGGCAATGCTGTATCTGTAAATAGCAAGTACATTCAGGCTGCTGGTTAAACTGGTATTAACGGCTCGCTATTTTGTAAAGTCATGCAACGCAGCTAATATATTCATGGCTTTCAACTTACCAAAATTAAGACTAGGAGAGGATTTAAGAACTCTTTCCTCAGGCAGGTTCAACAGTGTGCTTAGAAATACTGCATCTGGAACAGCAAATTCTTTGTCTATTTAGAGATTTTATAGCTACTATTCAAGAACTATAATTTATTGACAAAGTGTGATGATCCATAAACTGAATTTTACAAAGATAAAATGTTTGTCTTGAGATACAACAAAGAAAGTACTTACAAACTTCTAGCCTGTAGCCAGTTCTCTGGGTTTTCCTATGAATGTTTTCGACAGGTACAATATTGAGCCTATAGTGATATAATTTGGTCAATAAATGCATGTTTTACACAGTGTTTTTTCATTCTCTGCCCATTGTACAAAGACAATTCTTGTTTAGAAACCCATAACTCATTATGTTCAATTAAAACACAGAAAAATTATTTTATTGGTTTGGTACATTGAAAAGCTGTACTCAGTTATTTAAAGCTTGGTAACAAGTTAGAAGATTCAATAACACAAAGACAAGCATTCACAAGTAAAACAAATGCTTTCCACACTGCCACCATTTCAGAACTCTGAAATGCCCAGAGGAGCTCCTTTGTCCCCCATTTATTCAAGGACTTGTATATTTCTATATCATGCTGTAAATGCTGTGGTAAATGAGACACGCTGAAGGTCATAAAGAACTTAGTTCCAGGTCTAAGCCTTACTAATGCAACCATGTAGATCTGACTGATATTTTTTTCAGGAAACAATGTTGTCAAGTCTGTCAGCATTTCACAGGAATAAAAGTGACAACATACTTTTTCTGTGACATGTTCCATGTATTAGTTGGAGGTTGGGACAGCATTTTTCTTTTTCTCTCTCTCTCTTTTTTTTTTTTTTTTTTAAATAACAAGACATTATCTTGTTATATCCAGCACTTTCTATTTCTAGACAGTTCTCCCATAATGCCATAAATATCCTTCAGGGAGCATGACATCAGGTTTTACTTGATCTCCATTTTCTTATCTGATATTTTGTGTCATTGGCAAGACTATCTCTATCCCTGTTTATTTTCACTATTAAGGTGCTAAGGCCTAAACCTTGTCAGCTGAATTCTTCTCCGGTTATCAAGGCTTGAAGGTTTTTTTTGAATGTTAGTAATTTATCTCACTGGAGACAGAGCTTCCAAATTGGGAATCATATAAATTTGAAACTTACTGAGTTAAGTTATCCCCAGCTTTGCTGACTGTCAAAATGAGAAAATATTTAGTCAGTTTGAGAGAAAGCAGACCCTTTTCTTCAGGATGCTAAACTACTTCCCATGACTTTTACCTTTAATTGATCTCATCATATAAGTATTACGGTATTATAGTTTCTACATGAAGGAAGTAGGAGATATTTTTCATTACTTTGAAGAGGAAGCTGCTGATTTCCACCAGTTCTTTTTGGCCAGTTCAGAAGCATATTTCTATTATGCATCATATTCTTTTTTCACTACTTGCCACTTCAAGATGTACGTGTTGCCTACTCATCTATTGTAATAAGCTGTTTTTTCATTTAATACACACATTTTTATTAATGTCTGTAAATTGCAAATATGAAATGACAGTTGTAAAAGGTGTGGTAAAAAGCCCTCACTTACTGAAAATATTTGAGTGGGAATATTTGACAGACAATTAAAAAACATGCTGTGCAGTTCATAAATACTTGATTTAAATACATCTTTATTCCTCTCTTTCTTTGTTATCAAAAAAGCAGTAATGGTAACATTAACACTATATTGTGTTTAGATAAATTCCAGCATGTCAACGCATGATTTTATTTATTTGAAGGTTGTTCTGCCCTGGGGTGGGGGGTGAGAAAGAAAGAAAGATAGTGCAGGGTTCTTTCTGGATCTGAAGAAGAAAAGCCCAACAAATGGCTTAATGAAACAGTTGCTGTAATAAGGTAGAATAAAAAGAGTAATATAGGTAACAAATAAATCTTACATCCCTTCTGATGCCAGGAACCTTGCTTTCACGCAGCATTGGACAGACCAGGGATGGACGTTCCTATGGCAAACCTGCCCACTGAGAAAAGTTCCTCCTTTTTGATTATTTGAGATATTACATGATTTTCTTACAAGAAAACAACTCTATTAGTAATTTCTATTCTCAAACAAGACCACCGTTCACATGAGAACATTCTGCTGTGCTGTTACTAAGGCAATGCCACACAGGTGGCATAAATGCCAATACCAAGTGTGAGTTGTTTTCGGGCTCCTCCATTACAGAGAGCTGGCTGAGCTCAGCCTGCAGACAAGGATTTATGCATCGCAAGGCAGCCTGAAGGCCACTCTGGACACAGTGCAATGCAGCACAATGTATAGTTAGTTGTATCCTGGTCAGAATCACTGCATCCCACCCCTTCATCCACATATAGCTTACTTTTCCAATGATACAATTACAGATTATGTAAATAACAGAGGTTTCTCAAGCGCTGCGTACAAGATTCAATAGCACCCACGTGGCCTGTTAGAGGTCACTAACTATTTGAATACAAGGTCTTCTGCATGGCTCCCAGTATCCTGATGCAGCCTGATCTTTGTCTACTGCCTATGTATCTCAGACCAGCTCAAAAATAAATAAATAAATAAATAAAAGATTACACTGGTTTTACTAATTGTTTATGTTACATGACAAGAGCCAAATTCTTACTATAGATTTACTGTAAACAGAATGAATATAATGACTAATAAAAACTGATTTAATTATAATTCTGCTAAGGTCAGAGGCTCAATGCTGCAGTTCTTTGTCAGACAACTTACTGAAATTAGTGGTACAAATGAAGCCTGGAGAACATTAATTAGAAATGATTCAGCATCTTAAACGGGTTACTTCAAGTCTATTTTCAAACATAGTTGTCTATTTGGACTTCAGTAAGGCCTTTGACACAGTCTCCCACAGCATTCTGCTCGAGAAGCTGGCAGCCCATGGCACTGACAGGTGGACTCTTCACCGGGTTAAAAACTGGCTGGACGGCCAAGCCCAGAGAGTTGTGGTGAGTGGCTTTAAATCCAGTTGGCTGGAGATGTCCAGCAATGTTCCCTGGGGCTCAGTTTTGGGGCTGGTCTTGTTTAATATCTTTTTTGATGATCTGGACGAGACGATAGAGTGCACCCTCAATAAGTCTGCGCACGACACCAAATTAAGCGGGAGTGTTGATATGCTTGAGGGTAGGAGGGCTCTACAGAGGGATCTGGACAGGCTGGATCGATGGGCGGAAGCCAATGGGATGAGGTTCAACAAGTCCAAGTGCTGGGTTCTGCACTTTGGTCACAACAACCCCAGGCAACGCTACAGGCTTGGGGAGGAGTGGCTGGAAAGCTGCCTGGCAGAAAAGGATCTGGGGGTCCTGGTGGACAGTCAGCTGAACATGAGCCAGCAGTGTGCCCAGGTGGCCAAGAAGGCCAATGGCATCTTGGCTTGTATCAAGAATAGTGTGACCAGCAGGGAATTGATTTTGCCCCTGTACTCAGCACTGGTGAGGTCCCACCTCGAGTACTGTGTTCAATTTTGTGCGCCGCAGTAGAGGAGGGACACTGAGGTGCTGTAGCATGTCCAGAGAAGGGCAACGAAGCTGGTGAGGGATCTAGAGCACAAGTCTTATGAGGAGCGGCTGAGGGAACTGTGGTTGTTTAGCCTGGAGAAAAGGAGGCTGAGGAGAGACCTTATCACTCTCTACAACTACCTGACAGGAGGTTATAACAAGGTGGGGGTTGGTCTCTTTTCTCAAGTAACAAGCGATAGGACAAGAAGAAACGTCCTCAAGTTATGCCAGGAGAGGTTTAGATTGGATATTAGGAAAAACTTCTTCATGGGAAGTGTTGTCAAGCATTGGAACAGGCTGCCCAGGGAGGTGGTGGAGTTGCCATCCCTGGAGTTATTTAAAAGACGGGTAGACGTGGTGCTGAGGGACATGGTTTAGTGGTGGTTTTGGCAGTGTTAGGTTTATGGTCAGACTCAACGATCTTGAAGGTCTCTTCCAACTTAAGTGATTCTGTGACTCTGAAATTAAAATATTTACACCATTGAATTGTGTTATGAGATTACAGACCACCTAATTTTGTTCATACTCTGTTTTTAATTTTATTTTGTCCTTCTTCTTCTTGTAAGTCATTTCCAGTCTCTTCACTTATTGTCTCCATAGCCATTTTCATGATCCTTTTCATACCTTGTAAACAGGATGCTCTGCTCAAGCTGCACTTTTGCAAAGTTCACTGTCCTCTACAAATTTTATCAGCTTTGAACCAGCCCACCAAATACACACATTTAAATGACATCATCACAAAAATGTCATATGTTTGGTTATAGTGGGTAAAATCAGTTGCAGTGCACAATGTTGTGGTGCTGTAAAATCACCAAGCTGTGTAGTATTAGAAACATGTATGCAAAAATAAGTCCATGTGGAAGCGAATTGTCAAGATAGAGGAAGAGTAAGTAAAAACAAAAGACTAAGCTTCCAGATGCCTTCTTTTCCAAATAAATTAAGCAAGAAATCTAGAGAAATGATGGTTATATCATTAATGGTTAAGAGTTGTAATAGCTGCCATAGATGTCACTTTCCTTTGCTACTTCAGTGTCAGAAGCATATGGAGCAGGGAGCTGTGTAAGTAGATAATGGAAACTGGCTGTCTAGACTGTGTCTGGTGTTGAAGTAGCCAATGACAAAGTGAGCACTGACTAGACAGGGTATTTGCTGACTTGTCTTTTAGTAATGTGGGAGAAAAAAATTCATCCTGATGAAAGAAATATATTAATCTAAAAATACTGAAATAAATCAAGGACACTTTGATGCTAAAAAAATTATAACTTGTAAATCTAGCTTATCTTCTTAGTTTCAATCATGTAAATTTGGAGTATCTTCTCCAAGGATAGCGGAATAACAGTCACTGTGACTGAGAAAGAAATCTGGATCCCTATTTTAGGCCCCAGACTTCATAAAATCAAAATGCTTAAAAGGCTAGACTGTATGGTGGAAAAGTCATACAGGGCATTAGTAGTTATATGTCTTCTGAAATATTCCTTCAAAGATATCCAGCAATGTGTTAATTGCTTTCCTAGGCAAACCTGTAATTCTGTCTTTTCTATGTACTAAATATCAAAGTGTAAATGCAGTACTTAAAAGCATTCTGTTCTGACTTCTATTATTTCTTGAACTAAATATATCAAATTGAAAAATCTATTTTTTTTTTACTCTAGAAACCCTAGATTACATATATATATGAAAAACTTGGTATAGAAAGTGAACTGTTGTACTCAGTATGTGGTGTATATTTTAATCCAAATTCCAGTAATATAAAACCATTAACAATATCTTTATAGGAATTCTGAAGGATGGATTTGTTGAAGATCATGTATGAAGACACTTTAAAAAGTAAGGAAAGCACACGTGTGAGAGGAATGGAAAATGTTCTTGAGAACTTGATTAAAAAAATAAATCAACTGACCATTCAGTCTCCAAAATTGGTTAACTTCACAGAATACGTAAGGAACACCAGGTGTAAAGCACATTATGGTTTTTGCACTGTAAAAATTTCAATTTACCAGTATGTTAGCCTGCCTTTTGAGAGTTAGTGTTTTTGATATGCTTCCATCATCCACCATGTAGCCCCCAGTAATACTATGAAGTATACCGAGAAATTAAAAAAAGGAAAAGAAGAAAGAAAAAAAAAAGGAAAATAGATAAGCATGTTAAAATAGCAGATGATGAAGTGATAAAACATTACTTTGGATAAATAAATCTAAAGAAGTTACATTATCAAGGGGCAGATAGGTAGTAGTAAATGCAAACATCAAGATATATACACAAGTTTCAATTACATTTGATTATTTCTTAAGTCAACCAACTTTCTTTTCTCAAGTCTAGGGGAGGTTTGTGACACCAGAAGAGAAGCAAATGCAGTCCAGAGGCAGCTGAAACCCTGTGACTACATTTCTGCTCGTAAACTAAGGAGTGCCAAAGCCCATCCTTTTATCTTGAAGCCAACTGGTATAGTCTTGTCAAGTCTATGCTATTAAACTCCCTTATTCCCTGGAAGAGGCTAGTCTCTTGGCGAATTGCCACTGGTTCATGCTAAGCCCTAGATGGTGACTTAGTATTTTTTTGAAAAATACTCTGTAGTCCAGGCCAAAACCAGGACATAGTATTTGATCTGCAATATAACAAGATGGCCAGTTGAGTTGGAGTGCTGGGGCCTGGGCCCTAGCTCTTTTTAACTTACTTGTGTAGATGAAGCTCCTGTCTTTAATCATGAAATCCTCTGCAAAATACACTATACCACACTTAACTTTATTTAGCTTGTGGATGATTTTAATTTTAGAATAATTTTTTTGATTTCTGCATTGTTATAATGTTCCCGAAAAGTTGCACAATAGCTGGAACTAGCCACATACATGTATGACGTATTTGATGCCCTAAAATCCAGGCTTATGGCTCAGTTTTCTTTCTTTATTGCAGTGTGCTAAGAAGACAGAAAATGATTTATAAATAATAGGGAAACCATGAAGAATAACATGAACTATGAAAATACTTGTGACAAACCTGTAGTGAAAAAAAAAGAACAGGTTGTGACTTAAAAATCTAAACATACATAAACATGGATAATATTTTAGCAATGCACCAGTTAAAATCCTGATAATGAATATAATTGATTGCGTTCTTATTTCTTATGTGTAATCTGAAGATGCCTATTCTCTTGGATTTTTCTTTTTTGGTCTTGAAGTCACCAAGCAAAATACATTCAGACTTCATACATAAAGAGTTATCAATATCAGAAAGAGACCTGGAACAAAAGGTCATTAAGGTCCAACACACAGGTTTCAGCAAGATTGTTTCTAGTCTTGGTGTGTTTTGATATTTATCTTCAGATAGCCACCAGAATTTTTGTTTAACTGGTAGCACACCACTAAAATCAAAACCACCAATATACTTAATTTCTCATGTTGCACAAACTGCTAAAAATACAGAAAGCCACAGTAAGCCATTATTATAATTGTTCTTGGTTTTATTATTGTTACATAGATTTGTATGTTAGTAAGTATGAGGGACTCTCCAAAAATCAATGAATTATTTAATTCCTTGAGCACTGAAACGTTGTTTGGGAACAAAATCCTGAAGATGAATTGTGTATGAGTTCTGTCTTCTCCATACAGAGGTTGTGATGGCAGGACCACAATAAAATGCACCACCATGAGCAGCCCACAGAAGGGAAAGAGATTTTGAGTGTTGCAAAGTTCCAGCCAGAGTGATTTTGAGTAGCAGGATTTAGCCTGCTGTTGGGCAGGTAGGAAAAGAGGCTGATGCTGTTTTAGCAGGAGGTCTTTCTGAAGCTGGTAATCTTGAAACTGGTAAGGAAAAGGAGACCCAGGGCAAGAGGTATTAACAGTGTCTGTCTTTGCTACCAGGCTCTCACTATTAACCCACAAACACAAATCACACACATTACAGTAAAAGCTTTTTGAAAATCAAGAGACTTCCAATTTCTTAAATGTCTCATAATGAGACATTTTAAAAGAAAGAGTGGGAAGTTTTAAATGGAGTACAAAGAAAATGAAGAATCATGCAGTTACTTCTAATTTTGATTCCAGTATAAGGAGGGCTCAAAGAAGAACAATTTTGGAAATCCTTTTGCTGTCAGGCAGGCTTCACAATTATCTTTTCATTGTATCAGAGGAAAGTCAGACGGAACTGAGATTTCGGGGCACAATAGGGAAGATGTAGAACATTTGTACAATATCTGCTGCTGGAGGATGTATGTAAACTTTATCAGCCTATCTGCCTCACCTCCTCCATTCATGTTTCTCTGTTCTCTGGCATTTTCTCCAATGGGGTCTCCTTGCTTCTCCTCCCTCTTTTTTCTCTGGACAATACAGCATACTGAATATTTGCAGCTACTTTATGAATAAGGTTAAAACATCCATAGGCTTGTATTAATTGCTTAATAAGGATCTTTCTAAACCCTAAAATGTAACTGAATGACAATGCTGCCATACTAATCACAAGACTGTCCATGCAGCTCTGCCTGCTACAACGAACAGCATGAAGTCCATAATCAAGTATTTTTCACTATTTCAGTTTTTCATCACAGTTGATAACTGACTATGCATTGTTTCCTCTATAAGTCCGCTATAATTCTCTTCAAAGTCTGTAAGACTAGTTAACTTACTGTACTTAAGGTTATATAGAGGACCAATAGAGTCCATAGCAGTTCATAGGCTGTGGCTGCATCAGTAATGGTTGTTTGATGTCCACAAAACAGGTGCAAATTACTTCATGCAAACTGTATAAGATTTCTTTTAGAAATTCTCTTATGTAAAGCTTTGTTTTTGTAAAAACTCAGTAGCATTACTCCCTTAGTCATTCGGAGTGTTGTTTCTTCTAAGAAATTTTCACCTAAAGAAAATTGCAGAAGGGCAAATAGAAATATTTCAAGTAGATTTTTTCTATTTAAAATATGAATTTCCATTAGTAAGTCTGTGTTTTTATTTAACAGACATTTCCATTGTGAGCAAGAGTTTGTATATAGTAGAAATAGGGTTGGCATATTTTAATGGTTGTGTTTATTTCAATATGACACTCTTATGCAATGTACCAATCTAAATCTCTCTCCTATACGTACGTTAGAATTCAGACAATTTCACACCTGTGCTTTAATGAAAAACAATGTATGATTTTCACATCCTAAGCATTTCAAAGTGGCAATGTGACCTTTCCCTCAATGCAATTTCAGTAAAACAATCAGTTTTTAAACTACCTTGTTATTGAATCCTTAGAGAAAGCAACTCCATCTAAATGATAGTAAAAAGATATTATATTTTCTTTGCCAAGACATTTGATATCTAGGAATAATGTTAATTTCACTGTAGACCAAGAAAACATTCAAATAGAGCACTACAGAATAAATGAGATGAAACCCACATAATAGTTATTAGATGCTTTTCAAGGCTATAAATTATAGAGGGTTTCTATTAAAATTGATATTGGACTAAGGGTATACTTCACACCATGCTAAGGTTTTTAACATGTTTTTAACCACAACAACATTAATAATTTCTTCAAGAGACTGAAAGAAATAGAGGAATGATTTTTTATAATGAAAATGAAAAAATACCATTTATCGACAGTTTAGTGCTAAATTCAAATTACTTGAAATACTTATTCAGTGTATTGAAACAATTATTCAATGAATATGTAAATGAAAGAAAAAATATTAATCTCTTTCAAACTCAAGCTTCTGTGGAATCACAAAATACCATATTGTCCGTATCTATAAACCCCATTCCTAAGAGCCCAACCTGAATCTTTGTCAATTATTTTACCCTCTGAATGTTACTGATGGACAATGTTACCAATGATGGACAGCACATCTTTAAAATTTCATTTTTTCCCCCCCATCTTCTATTTTCCTACATCTTTAGATGAACATATAAAATAATGATCTGAATAGATTATTTTGATGTGTGTTTTTAGAGACATATTATTCAATCTCTGTTTTACTTAGTGTATTAAAACAACACAGCTCATTAGAAGGTATATTGTTTTCATGGTATAATGAAATCCCAAAGGTTTTGTGAGGCAAAAAGTACAGCTGTTATGCAAGAAGGGGAAAAGTAAAAACTGAACAATTTCTCAACATTCAATTTTTAACTAAGGACTCTAACATGGCAGAAATGAGAAAGTAACATTTATTCCTGCGTTCTGGAAATAATACATTTGAATATTTGAAATATGTTTTGACTAACATTCTAGGATGAGCTATGAAATTTGCATGCATTTATCTGAGAAACCAATGAGAAGTCATTTTCATCTTAAGCAATTGTAGAAGGTCATTGAATGGTGCTGTTAAAATGCTAAAAAATAAGACCAACATCAATAAGATTTTTTGCTGATTTAGCTTTGTAGCTCTAAAAATGACTCACATAAAGTTGTGGTCAGTTTTGATACTAATATGTACTGTGTTGTTAATCTTGTTTCTGAAAAGTCTATGTGCTCAGTCAGTGATAACAATTCCCTCAATCACTGGAGAGGAAATACCTATTCAAATGTGGCTGAACTCATGTTAATATTACTGTTCTTCTATGTCAAGTGTGATTTTTCAGTATGTTTCTGTGCAATGAAAAGCTGTCTTTCAATTTATTTAGGGATTCGGATTTACGGTTAATATAGCTAACACCAGATTTTGACGCCGTGCATCGTGACTATGACTGAATGCAAGAAATTCACACAAAGGGATCACTCCTTACCCTTTGCTCTCTGCCTCCTGACAAGCAGACTCATAAGGGTTATTCTTTGGGACACCATTCATCTCCACAAGGTTTCTTAATAATATACTTCCTCAACATTCACCCTTCCATTCTTACACTGTTACCTGGACTGATTCATTAAGATCTGAAGAAAACTGGTGATATACTGAGTCAAATAAAGGAGAAAACTGAGATTTTTTCCATTATGGCCCAACAATAGCCACTACTGGGCCCGGGACCAGAGCATAATGTCATCTACTGATTTCCTTCTAAAGTCAGTGTAAGCGTAAAAGATGTGACATATTTCTTACTGTGCTCCCCATTTTAGATCCTGGGAATTATCTCACTGCATGGCAAAAGCTGTCATGGAAAGTCTTTCAGTTACACTGATCAGAAACCTTACTTGTTTCAGGCCTGATAGAACGTAGATCAGCATTTGTTATAACACTCCTCAGCAGACATTAATAGATGAGGCAGAACTAGATTTAGCCCTAAAAATCTCATTTGCTTCCCTGTTGTTTCTGTCAAGATTTCCCTCTTCTGTGGGTGGGAAGGGGATGTAAGCAATACACTGTAGTTTACGGAAAATTTTCACTGTGAATCTAATTCAGCAACAATCCTCCCAACATGATCCTTACTTCAAAGAGCTGGATTGCACTTTCAGACTCTCTCTTGCTAAGCAGATAAAGATCTTTTAAACTTATTTGGGACTCTGGTTTTTTTGATAAGGTGCTGTGGGATTAACTTTCCTGAAAAATTCACTACTTTGCTGTGGCAACCTCACATGCAGCATGCAAAACTGCATAAGTGCAATGCTCCTTTTGGAGTATTTTTTTTTAACGTTTTTTTATATATTTTATTTAGAGACCAATGCAAACAAGGTCCTTGAAGACATAGCATGTATAGCCCTGTGGCATTTCCTTAGCCACACAATAAGAGGCTTCACATATAGAGCAGGGAGAGATGTGAACTCTTCTTCTGCAACAGACAATAGGTTAACTCTGACAAAAATATGCACAAACTGCCCCTCTTGGGTTGTTTTGCCTTTGTCACAAAGACAAAAAACACAGCACAGCTTCTAGGTATCACTGGGAAAAAATACAATACATTCTGGAAAGTATTGCTTTTGGGATGACTCAGGATTTATTAACTTGTATTTCTTGTTCTACATTGTCATCTATATAAATTTTTTTGGTAGAAATAATTAGATTAGTGCAGTGTAACTCTTTGTATTCTAAGAAATAATAGCTACATTCTAATGAGCTGACTGCCAGAGAGTTGCATTATAGCGTCCTTCAAAAAAGAAGAGAGGCAATAATTGCATTGAAGCAGCCCTGGGTATCTAATAAAGGACTTGACTTCATACTTACTCTTGCTGTGTCTATGTTAGAACAGGACTGTCCTTTCTCTACAGCTTTTAGGTACAATGATATTGTGGTATACTTATGATATGTCATTTCTATGATGAATATTTTCCTTTTCTAAAAGGTACACCAGAGACAATTTATTGTAAGTGTCACCAATTACACATTTTGCACAACATGAGGGAAGGACTGAAGGCTGTTTATTCATGTCTCTGAACTGAATGGTAAACAGCTGCCTTGGTTGTACAATTTATTCTGTGTGGAAGATACTATCTTTTTGGGAATTCAGTGCGACTTGCTTGGATTGTCCTCCAGAAAACTTTTTACAGGATTATGGTACAAAGAAATGGATGCAAGTTTCATATGTAAAGAAGGTTTCACCACATAGTCAGAATGGCAATGGAATAATATGCAGTGACTGTTTACCCTAGGGTTATTTCAGGTTAATCTGACATCTTTCTTTTAAGACAATTGACAGAAATCAGCAAAACAAAAACATTTAACCCAGAGTCTCTGAATGGAAGTAGGCAGGAGAGTTCTCTATATAGTGAAGGAGATCGCATGCATGTCCTAAGGAATGAGGGGAAGGAGGATGTCTGAGACAAACTCCCAAACTGGGATTATATAAAATCTGGCCTTTCTCATCTTCACTTTTAAACTAAAACCTGTGTAAAACTGCTTCACAGCCTACAGTTTCTTCTCAGATTTTGATACCAAACTAACTCCTGTGGATGAGGATGTCAGTAAAGGGTAGTAACCACCTTTTGCATAATAACCTGGCATTTGTATATGTGGCCCAGGAGGTAGGTCCTGGTCAAGAGATCATTTGTGCCATCTACGTTCATATCACTGTAAGGCAATAGTAACAGTAGTCTCTGGAGCCTTTGACTTCTTCCAGCTATCTCACTATAATGGGTTTTGAGCTTCGGTTCGGTTCGGTTTTGTTTTGTTGTCTCTAGATATCTGAAGGCAACTCTCCTGGAAATTCACAGTAGCAAGGTTAAAGGCACTAAGCATGGTGAAAAATTTAGATACTATCATTACAGATGGATGAAACCAGGAGGGCAGTGGTTTTCTGAACTACTTTGTTAAGAAGTGCATACCTGTGTCTCACCTGCTAAGAAGTTTATGTTTCAGAGTCCTTGTCGCAGTATTTCTCAAATTTCAGCTAGCTTTTATTCTTGTACTCTGAAAAACTCTACTCCAAAGTGTTGTAACACTTCGTTTCTACTGAAGGCTAGTTCTGCCTCGTTTGCATAGATGAAAATACTGTCCTTTGATTGCATGTTCTCTCATGAGAACACACCTGAGTACTGCATCCAGCTCTGGAGCCCCCAACATAAGAAGAACATAGACCTTTTGAAGCAGGTCCAGAAGAGGACCACGAAAATGACCAGAGGGCTAGAGCACCTCTCCTATGAAGACAGACTGAGAGAACTGGGATTGTTCAGCCTGGAGAAGAGTAGGCTCCGGGGAGACCTTATAGCAGCTTTCCAGTATTTGAAAGGGGCCTACAAGAAATTTGGAGAGGGACTTTTTACAAGGGCATGTAGTCATAAGACAAGGGGTAATGGCTTCAAACTGAAAGAGGGTAGGCTTAGAATAGATATTATTAGGAAGAAAATTTTCACTCTGAGGGTGATGAGACACAGGAAGAGGTTGCCCAGAGAAGTGGGGGATGCCCTATGCCCGGAAGTGTTCAAGGCCAGGCTGGATGGGGCTTTGAGCAACCTGGTCTAGTGGAAGGTGTCCCTGCCCATGGCAGGGGGGTTGGAATTAGGTGATCTTTAAGGTCCCTTCCAGCCTAAACCCTTCTATAATTCTATGATTCTATGAAATACACCAATCTCCATGTGGACATATAAAATCACTTATGTATGTGTACTGGTTTAGGCTGGCATACAGTCCATTTTATTCATAGTAGATTCTATGGTGGTATATTTTGGGTTTGTGATGAAACTAGTGTTGATAACACAGGGATATTTTAGTTACTGCTAAATGGAGCTTACACAGTTTCAAGGCTTTTTCTACTCCTCACACCCCCCCACCAACAAGTAGGCTGGGGGTGGGCAACAGTTTTGGAGGAGACACAGCCAGGACAGCTGACCCCAAATGACCAAAAGGCTATCCTAGTTCATATGATGTCAAACTCAGCAATAAAAGCTTTGGGGAAGAAAGAGGAAGGGGGGACGTTTGGAGTGGTGGTATTTGTCTTCCCAAGTAACCATTACGCATGATGAAGCCCTGCTTTCCTGGAGATGGCTGAACACCTGCCTGCCAATAGGAAGTAGTGAATGAATTCCTTATTTTTCTTTGCTTGTGCATGCAGCTTTTGCTCTACTTATTAAACTGTCTTTATCTTAACCCACAAGTTTCCTCACTTTTGCCCTTCTGACTCTCTTCCCCATTCCACTGGGGGCAGTGAGTAAGCGGCTGCATGGGGCTTAGCTGCCTACTGGGGTTAAACCATGGCAATATGTTGACATTGTCTTGAGTGTATCATGCTCTCACTCATGTTTTATTTATATAGACTTTGCAGAAATCTAGAAGCTTACCCAACACAGCTGGAAAAATTAATAAAAGATTTTCCAAAAAATATGAGAGGAAGCAAGGTATTTCTAAAGGCAAAATACAGGTTTGTGTAGACATAGCTTTGAATGAAGAAACACTGCTAATTGAATGAAGTAGCAAAGCCACTTTTTACAATGTTTTGCCGTGGCTTATTTATTCTACTTGTTTACAAGTTCGATACGGCTCTGCCATTTTAGAGCAAGTATGTTCAAAGCTAGTTTGAGCTTTGCAATGCAGTCTTGCATCATATCAGCCCCCAAAGGCTTGCAAATGTGCTTGTCCATGACAGTTATTAGTGAATGGAGCAAGTAATGTAACATGATGGAAATTAAAATACATAGTCTCAAGCTCAACTGACTTTTGTCACTAGGAATGTTAGTGCTTAGAATTATTAAACTGCTGTGATTTTTCTAACTAGTGGCACTGCTCTGAATTAGGAATAGTGCCTTGTAACAAGATGATGTGTTCTTGGTGACTTTCTTCCCCATAATCAGGTGACAAGGTAGTAGTGGTATTTAAGGTTGGGAAGAGGACATTTACTGCTATACTCATATTTACAGTGATACCTTTTTAAAGTTTCTCAGTTATAAGCCATGATAGAATGATGCAGTATTGTGTAACAACGTATATACTATGTAAGTTCAATTTCTCCACCCTCTTTCTTATTCTCCTTTGAAATGCTACCACATAGCCCTTTGCCCACGGTATCCCTAGTGTTACTGTAATTACTTTTCATGTTGTCAACAAGATGAGCAGATCAGAGTCAACATTGTCTCTTTCTGTCTTCCTCATATTGGAAATTGGTGTTGCTTTTTGGGCTCAGGTGGAAAACATACTGCACCAAATGTAAAGCTACCATGAGAAAATTGCTTTTCTTCTGACTTCATTGGTATTTTTCTACCCTCACATTTTGGGAACAAAAAAAGAATTGTGGTTCAGAGCTATATTTTTCTCCTTCTTTGATGATACCCTTCACTCAAGGCTTTGGCTTAATGCCAATATATAGTCCACAGTACATTGACATATTAGCTAGGTTTCCCTTAATTTTATTTTTAATCAAGCAGCATATATTTCTGTCCTCTTCTGACCTACTTTCTATCAGTTACTGTAGCTGTATCAAAGTCACCTTTCCCTTTCTCTATATTGTCCTGGTAAAAATAATGTTTTTCTTCTTTATTGTGAATGTGGATAGAATATAACTGATCCTGTTTCCTTGCTCTTGGAGAAATATAGACTTCATTTTGGTCTTCATGTCATTTACTGGCCAGTAATATTGAAACAAACCACCTAACTAAAGAATCCCCAACAGACTGACTTCAAAAGGATATCTAAAAGAATAAAGATGAAAAACTGATACTGTATATAGACATACTAAAAGCAAAAACATGGCCCCTTCTACTTCCAAAAAATGAACTAAAAGAAGCCAGCAAAGCTCTAAACCAAATCCCATTCCTCACTGTGTGAACTAATGTTCTATGAGTAGTACTATTTGGAAAGATTATCAGGAGAACTTTGTAAAAGCTTTTTTTACAATAAGCAGAGATGAAAACTGGAAAGATGATAATCAGTGTGGGAAGGATCACACACCTTAAGTTAGTTGTGCCCCATCCTGACCTGCCATAATGTAAATCCGCAACCATTTCACTCCAAATATTGCTTCACCAAGGTTCACAGAACATGAACAGCAACTGCATAACTTGTAAATCAGATAGATAGACAAGATGAAAGGGATCTTTGCAATACAAAAGGTTAACATAATCTGCAGGTCCAATATTTATTTCCCTGCTCAATAAAATTCAACTTAGAATTCTACTTCTGTTCTCAGTGTTAAGCATAAGAATTAAAAGTAGCCTTCACCTTGAACTTCTACATTAAAATTTTGTATCATAAAATAGATGCAAACAGAATATTTAGAGTTTCAGATATATTTGGTTACAAGTCTTTCTTTCTCAGGTCTTTTTCCAGAACTTTGTAATAACTTGTTTTCTTCTTCTACCTTGTCTGTCCCTGTGAATAGATAAGTGAATAAGTAATTTGAGAGAACAGAGAAACAGACACACTAACTGTGAAAATATCTTAGAAGTTTGCAAAGAAAGTTAGGAAAAAAAAAAAAAAGAAAACGTAGTGTTGAATGAGCTGCTAACAAATATGGGATATAGAGATTACTGCATATAGCTCAAATTTGACAAAAATTTTCAGAATGCATGAATCTTGGCATTCTTTTCATGCTGTAATACTGACTATTTAATTTCTAATAATATTGCAGTAATATTGCAGTCTGTTATGAACTGCCCATCTTCTAACTGATAAATACTACAAAACAGGAAAGGGTAATTTTTGGCTTCCTTATTCTTCATTTTAATCAGAGAAATTATTGGTAGAACAAAAGACCTTACCTGCAACATCAATATTGTATTGATCTCTGACACACATGCGGAAAACATGACTGTTACTATTATTGTTTTTCTCTATTTTTCTTTATTGTTTGATAGAAAGACATTATGTTTTTGAAGATGGAACAGCACTTTAAAGGTCATATGTACACCTACATTTTATCAAAGTACAGAAATACTTGAAAACTACTTGAATTCTGTGCTCTTTCTTAAAATAATGTGATATAATTTGTGTTTAAATTTTTTTTCTTTCTTTTTTATATCTTTGCACATGTTAAAATGACACCAACCATATAAAATTTCAGTGGATATTGAAGGTGGTTAACTGGTACAAATGAAAAGGATGCAACAGAGAAAACAACATGATGGTACTGTGCTAAGATTTTGTACTCTGTCTGGTTTTCTCTACAGAGAACGTGCATGCCCAGGCCCTACTTCAGTTTTGTTAGTCTCATCTTGACACCAAGAAAATCATAAAATGTATGCTTCTCTTCCCAGATTAAAATGGGTAGTATAATTTACATTAGCTAATGAAAGTTTTCTTCTAGATTCATTTGAGTTTACATCAGCCAAATAAAATCCTGACACTTAATTTTAAGCTACACACACATATCCTTTCTATAGTCATCAAAAAGAGATGTGAATCTTCAGGCAATTATCCATACCATCATAAGGCAGATGTCACACAGAGATGTCCTTCCAGTAACTTTGGAATGTATAATTTAGATTAGATACTTGCTCTTTAGAAGAATGGATTAGGTGAGACAAATGCTGACCATCAAAAGCCTCATTCAGCAAGTCTCCTACTTCTGTGTTTAATTACACAATTAAATATTTCATTATATAAGAAACAAAGTGCAAAAAATAATAATTAAAAAAAAGGAGCAGTGGAAGCCAAGAGAATGACATCATCTTTGTACTTGTATTATTCACAATTTGTTTGGCACAGTACTTACCTGCAGCTCCCATTAACATCTGAACCACTTTGGTATCCTGGTGAGCACAGAGAAATACGTGAGGCTTGTGGAACAGACTAATGAGGACTCTCAAAATCTTGAATGACTTGTACTTATTTCTCCTAGCAGCCATCCAATTATCTCCATCTCTTTACCATTATTTCTATAACACCTTTATTGACACTGAAAGTAGTTTCAGACACTAAAGAAAACATGTAAAACTTTTACTTGATATTCAAAAGATTAAATGAATTAAAACTAGCCACATTTTAAAAATTGTTGAAAGAGTAAAACGTACTCCTGTGAATACCAAAATAAATGAAGATGTGTTTCCTACGCTTTTGCAATTTAAGAATAGATTATTTCTAATAAAATAAAAACTCTGACTAATTCCTTTGTTGCATTCGGAGTGTTGGTGAGTTCTGTGTGTTATATTTAATGACAAACAGAAATACACCAAGCTTTTCCATCACGGGGTCATGGGTAATTTCTCTTGATTTTCATTAGGGCATTTGTTTTCACATAGTTTGCATTACCATGCAGCGTCTTTGGGATAACAACCCTGTGGCAAAGCATGAATAAAATTGCCTATGGGCTAGATAACAATAAACTTAAATGGACTCCATTGTAAAATGGAATCCTGTTAAAATTGCTTTGACTGTATCAGGGCTTAGTGTTCACAGCTGCTGACCTTCACATAGTCATTCACTATGGCTGAATATTGATTTTAGAGACAACTACCTTCAAAAATTCAAGGAAAATGAACACAATTTCATATACCATCAAAGCGGGAGACTAAAGTAGGAAAAAAGAAAACCTTCATATATTAGTTGTGGGTATGGCTGCATCATAAATCAGAGTGCAGAAAAAGAGGGTCAATGGAGTTGCAACTATGCAATATTTTATCTAAGGCACAGTATCCACTGCATTATTTTAACTCCTTTATGTCCTCTGACCTCTAAATTAATTTGCTCATACTGCCCATCCAGCTGCATAAATATTATTGTGGAGCAAACCACAAAACACATCCTAACAGATGCTGGTTCACTCAGAAGCCACATTTCCAATAGTCACACCACAATGTTGTAAAGAAATATCCAAGCTAGGATGCACCAGACCTTTACGATTTTCCAGAATATTTACTAGCCCTACTGCACTCCGTGTTTGTCAGGAGACCTGCAGCCAAAACCCCAAAAAGATTAATAGTAGAAAATACCCCAGAATCAAATGAGTGACATAAATTATTAAAAGATGTTAGTGAAGTCCTTACACCATGATAAATTCTAAAACTTGACTATAAGTTAATTAAAGCATCATCACTTTTTCTGAACATTGAAAAATGTGCTAGTTAAAAAAGAGGCTAAAAGTAGATGCATCATCAGAAGAATGAGATTTTTTTTCATGTGGGATGCAATTTTAAGCATATGATTTGCATCTTCACAAACTAGTTACAACTTGTCATCTCATGGTCTAATTATGTTCTGTCTTCTCTTAAGTAGTTATCTTTGTACTACTCTTACTGTAGATGTCCTGCCAGAATGTATTACTTTGTAAGCATTTCTTTTAAATTAGAACAAAGCTGAATCTGAAGAATTCCTCTCTAAAAAGGTAATTGTACTGTATGGAAAGAAGTGGAGGAGGAAAAGGAGGACAAATAAAATGGTACAGCCTGATCTTTGTTTATGAGAACATTTTCGCATCAGCTGTCTGTGGAAATATAATTTCCATTTTGCCTTAAAAATCAGTCAGACAACATTGCTTGACACATATTCTTTCTTGTCAAACATTTCACTGATGCTTCATTCTGTAGACAGCTTAATAAAAGGTATTTCACCCTTAGAATGTTGCTGAAGTTGTGTGTCATTTTCTTTCCATTTCAGATGACATTTGTGGAATCAAGAGACTCATACCTTATAAGTAGCATCACTATTAGGATTGTTAACTCCTTTCTTACGGCATATGTTAGAACACAGAGAAAAAGGAAACTGTGCACAATGTTTTCTCTTGTGAAGATCATATGTGGTAGCAGAACAGATTTTAGCAGCCAAGGATATTTAATAAATATGAAAGCTGCAGATTTTCCTGCCCCTTCTGAGGGTAGCTCAGAAGGCCCCAAGACTCCAATACACAGGAAGAACTTATTAACAAGAGTTTTCATGTTCCTTTACATATTAATTTTTTCACCTACCACATACAAAGCAAACTCTATATATATAGTGTTTTATATACGATCTTGATAAACTATGTATTTCCAGTCACCTTTTAAAACTGATTGTAAGAGTGTTTGGAAGCTCAGAGGAAGATGCTTCATTAAGATTATCCAATTTTTGCTTTTTTGCTGCAAAGGGGATAATAAGTAAAGGAGGAAACAAAAAAAACCCAAAACCACACAGAGAGATGAAACTAACAGATGAGGGATAAAGGAGACAATGCCAAAGACCAAATGTCTCCAGTCACTAGTTGAGGAGCTATTAAGAAACTCTAGGCACAGCTCTGGAGGTCAACCTGGACTTTGTAACTAATAAAAAGAGGAAACCAGAAGATGAGGATTTGGCCGATTCAAGGTGTGGGTTCCCTGGGCCTGTGGTGTCAACAATTGGAGGCAGTGGGATCTCAGTAAGAGACACTGGAGCAGGTCAAGGTCTTGGCCCCAGCTATTGGGGTGGGAACAGGGTATGTCCCAAGTGTAAGCTGCTGTGAGGAACTGGGATGAGGGAGGTGAGTCAGGAATTCACCGCTGGTGGTTGGAGAGGAACCAGGTGTCACAGCCTGTATGTCGGATGCTGGTGGGGTTGTGTCAGTCTCTTCCCCAAACCTGGTGTGCGTTGGCAAGTACGTATAGTTCACTCAAAAAACTCAAGCTGGACCACGGACAAGTAGGATGCCCTGGGCCTAGCAGGGTCATTGGGCAGGCAGAGGTCCGTGCTGGTATTTGAGGGAGACCTGTGATTACGGGCTGCCTGTGAGATGAGTGCATGGGTGTTTGCTAGCAAGCGTCAAGCTGGACCAGTCGGTGGATAGGGGACCCATGGGGCAGGCAAAAGACTCAGGATCTGGGCAGGTATGTTGGGCCATGCCAGTACTTGGAAGATCCACAAATGTGCTTGTGAATCTAGAGAGCGTCATGTGTGTGTGTCACTAGTGGCCTTCAGTCTGGACCAGCTGAAGAGGAGGAGGAGCCATCTGGGCTTATGTTTTATGTCAGTCCCGTATGCAGGTGCTGTTAAGGCAGCTCTCTGTCTGCAGCTGGCTGCGTAACTGGCACCACCAGTGTCCTCTGTGCGTGTGTGCCGGAGATACGCTCTCAGTCTCACTACCAGTTGGCCTTTTAAACAGGAAAGCAGCTGTTGCACGCCTCAGCCTGGGATGGAGACCCCAGCTGCCCCAGGCTGGGCTTCAGTGGCCAGGCAGAAGTCCCTGGCCCCAGAGCTGCTGGAGGAAGCAGCCCTCATCAGGAAA
Source organism: Chionis minor (assembly GCA_013398295.1). Classification (NCBI taxonomy): domain Eukaryota; kingdom Metazoa; phylum Chordata; class Aves; order Charadriiformes; family Chionidae; genus Chionis; species Chionis minor. The sequence goes on from VZSF01009110.1 coordinate 110,183, forward strand.
CACTGATGTGCTGGCAAAGTATGTTTAAAGTTACTCTATTTTTTGATTTCCAGCAGCAAAAGATATCATGGTCCTCTAACTTTAAAAACTAATTATGTTTTTAGTAGTTTATATGCAATTCCTGGGCATTTTCATTGTTTTGACTTCTTCGTAGACTTTTGGGTATTTCATCTTACATCTTCTGAAGTTTTTCATCCCTTCATTTGTACAATATAGTAAGATGCTCTTTTGTATACTTCAGCAACATTACTCCTTTTCCCCTCACAATCTTCACCACTTCCATTATGTCTCTCCATTTTGGGCTGTAATTCTATCATATGCATAAAGGATCGTTCTCTTCCTCACAAGATCTTGCCTTAATTTCCATAAAATGGTATTCTCCTGGTTCTCCTCCTAACCTTTTAACAGTTAATTGGGAAGGTATATAGCAGGCCTCTTTCCTGACAAATATTTGCAAATATCTCAAGATGTTTTAGAAAACACAAACTTCTCCAACCAACAACTCTATTACGTCTTTCTTTGCCCTTTTTCTTTCCCCTGGGATCCTTATAAAAACTGTGTGAAACAGAGTTTTTTGCAGTGCAGTTTCATTAAGTATGTGCAGGAGACCCCTATGTATGCTTGAAAGCCTGTGGCTCATGCATTTGGAGGTAAATCCAGCTCCCTGCTAAAGAATAGTGTTGGAGAAATTCACTGAAGAAGAATTTATAATAATTTCCTCCCTTCAAAGTCTGACCACAAGTGAGAATGAGTTGGACCAATTACAATAGCATAATAACAGCAATGTAATTCTCTATTTCAAGCAATTGACAAAATTAAAAAGGCTTAGAAAGTTGAAAAAAGAAGAAAATGGTAACTTGTCCTATAGCAGTAACTAACTGGACAGCAGTTGTTTTTGAGAAAATATTCCCTACAACTGTTACTTACAAAAAATTTATACTTCTATCTACAAATTAATGGTATAACATAACTGTTAATGGAAAGTACCATTAGGTGAGTCTCGTTTAAATGGAAAGTGAATTATTACATATAATACATATACTATAATTCCCTGTATGCATAGGAAGCTATTCAGGTACATAAAATAACAAGAGCCAGTCAGTAATAAACATAAAATGAAAATGCATAGGATGCAGAATGGAAAGGAGGGAAGCAGTGAGTTTAGATTTACAAGACTTTTTAAACAACAAATAAAAAAATATGAAAATGTTATGAAAACGTATTCAGTAACACTGACAAAGTCCCTGGGTTTTGTAGGAATTACTCTTTAAAGCCTTTGAAAAGTCAGGGTTTTAAAAAAACCTGATTCCATCCCACTCCCATGACGAAAAACTTACAGATGTTGACAAACAGAATCAGAACACAGAACTCTGATCCTTATTTCTGGTTTATTTTTTTGTGTGTTTTTGTGTTTTATTTTGGGTGGGTTTTTTTCAGATCCCATACCAATCTCCTTATAACTTTATTGATTTAAAATAAGAAGATTGCATTAAAAAATATATTTGAACCACACTTTATGTATTTTCATATGTGGCCATAATATTTCTATTGTCACCTGTTTGATTTGATTTCCTGAGTGTCATTTTCCATTTGCAAAATTTGCTAAACTCTTAGCAGCATCCTTTGGAAAAAAAAAAGCAAGTAGTGACAAAAAGGAGATAATGATAGGGATGATGTGGTACTTTAAAGGAAAATCTCAGTCAAACTGTCATATTTTCCTTGTCATTATTTACGTGTCAGTAGTGTTCAGAGGTGTCAACCCAGCGGTGCCATGGATACCACATTATAGCCTATTCTCACAAGAACTTAAAATTGTAATAGTCAAAAGACAGAATAAAGAGAGAGTAGATTCATCCACAAAGATTTGAATCTGAAAATAAAAACGAAGATTTTTTTACCATGCAAATATAGGCATCTTGGATGACATAAACATCTCTAAGTGTCCCTACGCTCATCCAAGGAATGATCCAAATAATGTAGCGTGACCTGGGCCCACATTGCTTGGAGCTACATCTGTCTCAAGTGGAGGGATGCATTAATAATACAAGGCACCTGTCTCAGGTCTTCACTAGCTTCCACATAGTGCTCTGTGGCTCACACACAAAATAACTGTTATTTTGTGCGCACACACAAAATAACTATTTTTGTGTGCTTTTTCTATTTTAAAGTGGTGTAATAATACACTATGAATTTGATGAATCCAAGTTACACAATCGGTTGTCTCAATTCCATCCAGTCTGTTACAGTCAGACACTTGTTATGGCCAAAAGGAGCACACTGAGCAGGCAAAGGAGGAATTTAATGTTAGTCTAAGTAAAACCTTAACAATCTAATCAAGTTAGATTATTATTCTTATCATTATGCTAACACAATTTATACACTTAAGGTGATTTATCTGCTCAAGATTTCTAGAATTCATCCTGCTATTACGGTCACCCTTCCACTGCCCCTCTGGTACTTAAAAGTTTCAGTCTGGGAGGGAGGGCTATGGCAAACTTCTGGCATTCTAGGTCCTTGGCATCCCTAAGGATGAAGAAGATATGTTGCTGGTTTCTTTCACCCCCCTCCAGGATCTGCCTTGCATCATTTTTGCTGGCATGCTTTACTCTTTATTTATTGGCTTGCAAGTCCACAGTAGCTCCAAATTCACATCCACATTCATTCTATTTAATGTTTTACACATGCCATATACCTGTTCTTTGTCCTCTGTTACCTCCAAAACCAGTTTTACTCAGCCTCCAATGTTGCACTCTTTTGGTGACTGGTTAATTGGACATTGGCGAGTAGTTCATTGCTCTGAAGCCACCTGATTTCAGTGGAATTACATAGGGTTATTTTTGCTACTATTTTTATTTTACTCATTTGACTGCATTCAATTTTTCTCCCTTAACAGACTACTTTAAAAATGCTTGTCAGAGAATGTAGAATAGCACAAAACAACATTTAAATGGCTCAACCCATTTTTTCTTCAGCAGCCTTGACTTTTGAGTGAAGTCCACCTCAAAATTAAAAGTGTTCAATGGCAACCCTCAAACGTCTGAAAGCTATGTTAACTCATTGGAGCAACCTATTTGGGAAGATGTGCTCATCCAGAAAATAGATAACATAAAATTAAATGACTTTTTCCCACAGCATCAAACAAAATTTAAGCCACTCATAACAACAATTGACAGAGAAGTGGCAGACTTATAAATTACTTCAGCTTTATAGGTAACATGAAGCAAACATATGGTGCAAGGTATTTCGAAAGGCGTTTATGAGTTGTGTAAAAATGCTATAATAAAGTTCCAAACAGTTTATTCCAGGGTACTTTGTCAGTACTGATATGTGTTCCTAACTCTGGGGTCAACTTTCAAGCACCATTCACTAGTGTCAATGGATTTCTCAGCTTTCTGGGCTGGTTTAGTGCAGTTTTATTTTTTTTGTTTAGTTTATATTGCTATTTTTTAATTTTTAATTTTAAAAATGAAGTTAACATTAATCTGCTATTAGCTATAACAAAACTTTTAAAAATCATATTCATAAAAATCCATGAATTGACTATGTAAAAATTCTACATTTTATGGGTTGTTTGCTAGACAATTAGACAAAATAATATTTAGTGCCTATCCAGAACAGTAAATACATTGCTGAAAATAAACATGAGCAAAAAATCCCATCAACCTGTATTTTTTTGGTGACAGATCTTTTCCTCTAATCACTGGCGCTGTAGCTTGTTGCCCTATTCTGCAAGCAGTGCATGGGTCCTCACTTGCGGAGCTGTTGCTCACCCTTCACTGCGGCCATACCTTCACCGCTTAATCTGCAGCCTCACTCAGAAATGCAACTCAGTTTTTCAGAGCTGACACATAAGCGTCTTCCTTCAGGAAAATACAGTAAATGACAATCATAATGTTGTGTATAAAACACCAAACAAAACTCAGGAGGTCTTGAGTGTCAGCTCCAATCATAATAAGTAAGGCAGGCTTCCTTAGTGCTGCATTAGCCCTCATTCTCTCTCATGAAGTGACAGAATAGGGGAGGATTCTTGGTATTGGTGTGTGCTAAAGGGTACATATTTTGGTTTTTAGTATCCTCTTACTTAAATGTAACTAAAAATGATAGTACATTCCTAAAAAACAAGTCTTAAAAGGATTGTTTTGATAATCTATGCAAGACAGAAAGTTTTGATTTTTTTTTTTTTTTTCTTTTTTACTGAAGCCCTTGACTACTATCTAACTATAGAATATATTTGTGAATGTCTGGATTTAACAATAACACCTAAATATATTGCATAGCTAGATACTGTTGTGTAACCTTCACTAACCAAAATACGCATTTCATTTAGAAAATCTTGCCCATCTCTGGATGTTTGTTTCTGTCCTTGTACTGCTGTTTGGGTTAATACAATAATCCATGGAGATGAAGTGTAACTTACTGGCTTCTTTGGAGTTAGTTCACTAGTAGTATATAGCCATTTAGTTTCATTTATTTCAGAATTAGAAAACTAATCTTTCCATGATACGGTTTATTTATGAAAACTGGTTCTCTGAATCTCTCCTTATGTCCCATTTTGAATTGTGTGTCTAAATCATGTTGAAATTTGATGGGACAAAAGAATTTTTCTCTTCCACAAACTCAAAAAAAACCCCCACAGATTGCAACAACTACCACTGTTTAAGTAGAAGCTTATGAAGATTAGTGAAGTCTTTCCATTATTCCTTCCATTTTAACCTGATTTTAGTCACAGTCTCCACATTGGCATAAACTCTATTGTATTGTGTATTACAGTAACAACTGTTTCCAAAGATTACTTTGCAGAAATACAGTTTAACAATACAGCACTTCAGATCAAAAAGCAAAGGCAGAAGAAGTTTTTTCATGATAGGCACATAAGAACATCAATAACAATATGAGAGCAAAGGTCTGTCTGCAGTCAACTACTTCTCAATCTGACCTGACATACTCAAGTCTACGTTATCAATTTACCAAGAACTGTGCAGAAAATGCAAGCTCTTCATGGTCTTTATGATGGCAATACTCCTAAGGATATTACCAGCCTGTCCCTTCTCTGAGGTCCTGTTGTGAAAAAGACTCAATTCGAGAATTGAGGCTGCACTTTCTTTAGCAGGACATGTGAAGCAGAATAAGATTTCTAAGGCATCTCTAAATAAACCTTCTTCACCTTTTGGAATAAAACGTAGAGATATGAAAGGAAAGATGAATAATTTAAGGCAGATACGTCTAAAAGATGGAATGTCCTGCCTTAAAAGCCTCTTTGGGTTATTACAGCTGTAACTGTCATCAATCATCAAAACAAAAAGTGAGGCTGTAAAAATACCCAAATCCAAGGAAAGAGAAAAAACACTTCTCAATGGAGTCATGCGTTTTTTAACAGCGTGCAAAAAAAAATAAAGACAGAAACTCTTCTGGTTTTATCTCTGTTGAACATCTTTGGCCCCATCCTCACTCTTTTTACTTTGATCATCAAGATTTACTCTTCAGTGATGCATCTGAAGAGTGCAAAATAATAAAACTTGCCGTAGTAGTTTGATCCTCAAAACTATGAAAAAAGACGATGTAGCTTCTAAACACATACTATGAAATTAATTTACTTATATAGTCTCTATTTTTTAAACAATTTTAGAGAACTAAAAACTTTTTTTTTGTTTTTTAAATATGAATACTATTTAAGTGATACAGAACAAAACACACTTATTTGAAAGACAGCAAAGGAAACAATATTTACTGTACTGAATTAGAAGTATTTATAGTATAAATACTGTCTATTGTAGGTCTGTACTGTAAACATAAAGCTGCTTCCTCTAGGTAGCTGTTCACTGTTGACAGAAAATGAATATCGTCATTGTAGTTCCATGAAAAAGCTATTAGTATAATTTTACTGCCTATTTACGATCTTTAAAATGTTCCCTCTCTGGAAAAGCCAGTCCTCAATGACATTAAGAATAGTAAAGAAGGAGTCTCTGTATACTTAATAACATAAAATCAAGAGGATATAAATTTTTCCGGTGACTCTATTAAGACTGAGTTCATTGTCCAGGATGGTGTTGGGAGACATGAAGTGAGAAAGATTAAAAGGCATATTAAAATCTTATAATGATAGCGAGACTTTCCAGAGTTGTAACACATAATGTTATACCTGTTTCAGACTTGAAATTAAACCTAAATTGGATTAGGACAAAAAATCATGGGGATGTATTTTGCCATAGTGCCCTACCGGTTTTGGGTGGTAATGGGGAGGATGTTTTTCTGAACTTTTTTTATTGTCCCTCAAAGGAGACAAGATATTGTATTAAACAGAGAGCAGGTGATCCAGCTGTCACGTGCCAGTCAAAGACCAGAGCAAGGTTTTGCTTGTATTGTCAGGAACAGAATTAAGACTCAAAACGAAGTCAAGTGCCAAAGAACTTTATTTGCCCAACAACAAGTTGGCAAATGCAAAGGAGTGAGCGGGAGATAAAGAGAGGAAGGAAGAAAAGAAAGAAAGAGGAGAGGATGAAGGAGTTTACAGCAATAGCTACCACCCTGGAGCTGCGGTGTCCTGACAGTCCGATTAGTTTTGAGTCCGGTGGGAGAACATTCCGTCTGATGTTGGTTGGTTCCGTTCTTTTATAAGGTAGCTGTTCTGCTTAACCACACCTTTCACTTGATGGTGGTGCTCATGTCCAATACTGTTCCCAGGGGGTCTCCAGGCCTCTCAATCTCCCCGATCCTGAGTCTGCTGGTAGTTTTCCTGCAGATAAACATCTATGTCAGTGGTGTCAGCAGGGTTGTGATAAGCAGGCTGTGGTGTTTGTTTATGGTTTTCCTGTCATTGGTTTTCCTGTCATTGGTTGTATCAGCAGTGTCATGATAAGCAGGCTGTGGTGGTGGTGTCCGTTGATGGTTTTGCTGCCATAATACTGTTGAGATAAACAGCTGTTGGTGAAGTCCATTGATGGTGTTCCTGTCATAGTAATATTGGGACAAACATCCGCTGTGTCAGTGGTGTCAGCAATGTTGATTATCACCAGCGCAGTCTGTCACACCAGCACAGAATAATTTATTGAAGGTGGTTTAAATTTGAAATTAATAAACTAAGGTAGATGGTGAAGAGATCTGCACAATGCCACAATCTCAGGTGATGCTAGTTAGCTAGAGCAAAGTCCCACCAGATCTCAGCTCATACAGATGTTCCCACAGGCCTTCCCAGCTATAGGAACTTGTTCTGGGGAAAAGATTCACATTGCTGAGCTCTCTACAAAAAAAAAAAAAAAAAAAAAAAAAAAAAGTGTTTATTCCTTTCATGGCTCAAGAGAGATAAATAAAAACATCAAATTTCCTAATATGTGTTGTACAAAGAGAGAAAACCCGAAATATGCTCACAACTCTTTTACATGTGAGAAGTATTGCTAGATCACTCCACAAATTAAATTCCATAAAAAAAATTATTCATATTTAACCCAGTTCTGTTCATAAAGTCCATTAACATTATGCAAAAAGAATAGACACACATCCAGCCAGGTCTCACAGCCACTACTGTTTAATTAGCTGTTTATTAGATAATCTGTCTTTTATGGGATGTTCCCAATATTTAGATTTAACAGGCTGTTATTCTAATGGTTAGTAGATTACTTTGGCTATTAAGTTGTTTTAGAATTAAATTTAGGATCTATCACTAATGGTTTTGTATGATAAAGGGAGCAAGATATGCATGTTTAAAGACTATTAAGCTAGAATGAAAGATTTCTCATTGCTTGCAGTACACTTTGGATCAGAACTTTGGAAAACAAATTTATGTTGGTTTCAATAAACGTGATAAAATAGGAAATTAAGTACATCATGTTTGACATTTTTGACATTTCTGGCAAATTTAACAGAAAATTTATCATAATCTTACTACGTAAGGTATTATTCTATTGTTGGAATTAACATCACTTTTCAAAAAAGGAGAAACAAAGAAAAAGGGATTTAGGTAATACTTCAAGGTGTGCCAGTTCCAAGAAATTAGATGACGTATCTCTGAACTGTTAGTTTCCTGCTCTTCCCACTACACTGCAGTGCACCCTGTTGAGTGTATGAACAGTGTTAATCACTACAGACATTTTTCAGTAGAAATGAGAATAACCTGTCACTGTCATATGATGTGACATCAAATAATATGCCCAAATATGACTTTATTAACAAAAAATTAATATATTTTAACATAGGGAAGAAAATGTCTACGTAGCCCAATAGGTGAGCAGGGTGAAAACACGTCAGTTTCTGTTGTTAATGGAAGAGGAAAGAGCGTTTTGGGCTACTGTTTCTGGCTACTTTTGGCCACTTGTGATTCCCAGTGTTATAGTCATGCAAAACTCCATAAATCAATCAATCAGGTGGTTTCGACATGATCTAAGTCAGATCATAGAGGTCGGTTTTTTTAATGAATGCGTTACTGCTCATGTTGTAATAAATAAACCAAAGAACAAGGATATCTATTTTAAAAAGTATATTAAAGAACAACTCTGGTTTTCCAGTCCACAAGTGAAGAAGTTGCATCCTAATAAAAGACTGAATGAAACTTAAAATATATTTTCTGTGTGTTCTTGAAACAAATTTCCTTCTGTTTCTTGAGAGTGTTACTTTTTTTTTTTTTTAATAGCTCTGTGTCTCCTAAGCTAAAGGAAAGTCACAATAAACCAATTAGCTATTAACAAGATCAGTATTGCAAGTGACTGCATTTTGTAGTCAACTAGTTATGACAATGTTAAGCATCACAAACAAAAGAACATACTAACATTGTCCTTGGAAATAGGAAAGAAAAGCAAAACATTAAATTCATTATCTTTCTCCTGGGGCAAGCAATGTTTATGTATCTGTCAATCATTTTAGAACTATGACCAGTGTACAGTCTCCCTAGGCAAATTTTTAATTTATATGCAATTATGTTACAGAAGTATTTTCCATATCTTACATAAATAAGTTGGTAATATCTGCCAAGATTTTTTAAAAATTCCAGAAAGACTATTTTATTAATAATTCTGTTATAATTTAATGTTTCTGCTTGTCATCGGGTCATAGTTTTGGCAGTATTTCCTTAGGGAACCAATACTGTACAATTTCTAAGTAAATTAGTTTAAATGAAAACAAATTAACAGTGAATCATGCAAACTGACCTTTACCTGTTAGTTGTAATGCAAGATTGTTAGCTGTAAGTCAGTAAATACTGCAGGATAAATGATTAATTTAAGCTTTATTCACATTAACGTGAAGCAAATTTTAATTCAACAAAATATCCTGAGTAGATTTCCTTGTATGAATATTGTAAGTGTAAAGGAGACATATGAAAGTCAAGGAGTGGAGGAGGAGATGTACTACAAAAGGTGGAAGAGCTGTAGGGCAGAACAAAACCGCCATACCCACGGTTGCACAGGCATATAAGATCTTTAGGGATCACGGATACGCACATCTAAAGCTTCTAGTCACAGATAATGCGTTTCTGTTACAATAATAACATATTGGATTAGCTAGCTACTCCTATTGTCAGGGACTTTGTAACTACTCTGTCAAAAATGGCTTACCCTAAAAATCACAGGCATTTCTGACTTTGAAATATGTCCCTAGAAGCTGTGGGTTCTAAACGTGGCAGACAGACAATGCGTCCAAGTGTTTTGCTGGTTAACTGCCATCCAGTGAATTGTGCCTCTGGATGACAGTAAGTTATCAGTGGTATATGAAAAATACAGGAACATTTTAGATACTGAACATATGTCTTTTTGAAAAGAAAATAACCATGAAGTGAAAGGCGCAGAGACATTTAAATAATAAAAAACTTAAGCCATGTTCACTACAGTGTATTAACATTTTATGTCAATGACAACAGGAGATTCCTGGTGTGGAAGACAGGAGTCTGGACTACAGCAAGTGGGATGAGCTGGGAAAGCAAGGCTGAAGCTCAGCAGTTTTGGGTGGAAATTTTTGGTGTAGCTAAAGACATGGGGCATCTTTTCATGTCTTAGCGTGCAAAGAGGATGAGAGCTTCTCTCTTTCTGCTTAGATGAGTTAGAAAAACTACTAGTTCTATGGAACATTAGCTTTTGTTGTTTTTGTGCTTGCATAGTGCTCCACAAGTCAGAGACCTCATTATGAAGAAGGTCCATAGGTGCTATGATAAATAATAAACAAACAGTAAGAGCAGAAAGAATGATGATAATATAATATCAAAAAGGTACTTTCTTCTAGGATTTAGGAGAGTTTGTAACTTCATACCTGTCAGTAAAGAAGACTGTTTTTCATAACAAATAACTCTGTTGTAACAAAAATTTGCCTTTGTGCCAAGTAAATTTTCTTCTGTGCTACTCAATGTGCTGTTGTAATCTATTAGCCTGTCAATTCTGAGTAAATTTATGATGTTCCTGAGAGAACTGATTTGTTATTCAAACACACTTAAGAGTTCCTTTTCTGTGATTTTGGGGTTACAAGGTGTTCCTCAAAATGTGCTAGGGAATAGTTCTTAAAAAAATATAAGGCAAAGAAAGAAGATATTTATTTCATTTTTCTAGCATATGCATTTGTTCTGCCAGTATAGTTAGGATAAGTTTTTCTCTTAGTCTAAATGTCCATACCACTGACATTTTCACTGTTCTTTCTAGGGAGACTTCCATGTAATTTTTCATCTTCACCTAGTGATGACTTTTCTATTTTTCATCTGGTACTGCCTTTTTAACATCTGATTCATACCCAAACTCCAAAGATTTTTTAAGTAAGATCTCTTCCTCATTACAACATAAAGCTTTCAATAGAGCACACATCATTGTGCTATTCCCTAAAAATTAGTGCTGATTAACCTGGTCATATTTGCATTCCTAACTATTTCTCTATTTATAATTCTCAGTCAAGTTCTTCAGAATCGCTGAGAAAACCTTATTTTCATTTCCTGTACAGTACTTAGCGTATCAGACTCAAGGTCCAAAGAAAGCCACTTACTGGATTAGACCAAAAGAGAGTAGTTATTTATCACAGAATCACAGGTGTTGGAAGGGACCTCTGGAGATCATCTGGTCCAACCCCCCTGCCAGAGCAGGTCCACCTAAAGCAGGTTACACAAGATGGTGTCCAGGTGGATTTTGAATGTCTCCAGAGTCAGAGACTCCACCACCACTCTGGGCAGCCTGTTCCAGTGCTCTGCCACCCTCAAAGTAAAGAAGATCCTCCTCATGTTTACACAGAACTTCCTATGTCCAAGTTTGTGCCAGTTGCCTTTTGTCCTGTCACTGGGAACCACTGAAAAAAGACTGGTCCCCGCCTCCTGGCACCCCTCAGTCTTCTCCAGACTAAAAGACGCAACTCCCTCAGCCTTTCATACTAAGAAAGATGTTTCAGTCCCCTAATCATAATTGAAATAGTCTTCTGCTTAATTTGAGAATTTTTGAGTTCGTCTCATCTCAAGACATGAGCATATTTCCCTGTGTGCTCTTTTAGTCGATGACAATAGACAGGCACTTCAACATCAGAAGCTTTAGAAATGTCCTGTGTATGTCCAGATGACAGTTGTGGCTATGCAGCCTTTTCAGCTATACTTCTTTGGACAAAGTACACTATATATTCTTGATGCACATTCATCCATACACATATGCACATGACATCTACACAGTGTATGTAAAAAGGTTACCTAACAAAGACCTTGTTTTCTAAAAGTATGTCTGAACAGCATGCTTTTAGTTACGGTAAGATTGAGAGCTGATCTCTCAAACACAGCAAGTACCTGGCCCTGTTTTGTCCATTATGAAGTTTGTGCTGAGAATAATTTGGACAGTCTGAGAGTTGCCTGTTCTTAACCCTTCTAGGATTCATTTAACAGACAGCATTTGTAGTGGAAGAAACAGGTTCAGGAATTTGCTGATTGACATGTGAGCTGTCACCCTTCACGTATTATTGGTCACTTACACTTATTATTAGGTTTCAGCTGCTATGATGAATAAACAGATATTAAGGTCTATCATAGTTCTGCCCTTGCCTTATTTAATTTTACAAAGTCACAGGACTAAATAACTGAAAGGTTGCTCTGTAGTACTTTTTATGTGCTTGAAGTAAGTGGAAAACATAACTCCATAGCTCCTGAGACTCCACAAAAACCAAAGAGAATACATGCCTCCAGACACCTGAATATTTTCATGTTAGGCAGATCACATCACCATGTAATCTTACATCAGCCTAAGACACTGAAGTGAGATGTTTTCCAAGATGATTTAGTAAGCTATGAGAGATAACACTTACTTTTCTCTCCTCTGATTGTTGTCCACAAGACATTTTCATAAGATGGACTGTATTAACTTTTATGCTAACTTTTTTTTTTCTTCTATCAACTCTAACCTCAATGTTACTGCTCCTGGATTGCATAATGTCAAATAAGTCTAATACAAATAAAAATAAATTATTAGCAATTTATCTTTACCAACATACTTCAAATTGGTCTAAAGTAATACTAAATGACAGTGGGAAGATGTCGAGAGTAAAATTAAAAACAACTAGGGTATACAGCTGGTGTTCAAAGTCTTGAAACTAGAGAATGTGATTTTATTCCACTCCTTATTCCCTTTCCTTGCTAAGAATGAAATTATTCCTCTCAGAAAATGATGAAGAGTATCTACAGCATTGCGATTTCTTTAGTTACAGCGATATCTCCAAACTATGCAGTCTATACTTGTGTGAATTCAATTCATTATCATTAAGCTAAATGCCCTTGCTTTCTAAACTTCTTATTTTCCAACTGGCATGCCCATATATTCCCTTAAAATCTATTTATTGTTACTGTAGAAGCTTAAATACCATCTGAACAAATAATTGAATATCTGTCCCAGTTTTTCAGATAACCTGCCAGACTAAGGTTTAATTAATTTCACGTGATTCACAGCAGCCTTTTTCCACTTGAATTCCTGAGCTGGCAAGACAGCTTTCTCAACCACTGGCACTGTGTATCAAGGTGCAGGGAGAGCTAGTGGATTCCCATGGACTAGGTTCTGGGAGTTGCAGGAGCTGCCCGTGGGGCAGGCAGGGACTGATGGCCCCAGACTGAGTTGAAATAGGTTCCTGGGCTATGGACAGGAGTAGGAGAAGGAGCTGGGAAAGCCCTATAGGAGGCTGGACCTCAAAGGCCTAAATAAAAAGTCTGGTTTGCTCAACTACTGTTGTCCCAAGGTGGCTAGAACACTGACCGCAAAAATGGGAAAATTAGTGTCACACTCGTTTCTTGACAGCATAGATTTTAGACTCATTTCCTGAAAGTACTGGAACGCATTGTGGTTTCAAGTGCATCCATAGCACCAGATACCATGGATGACTTCTGCCAATGTTTCTTTTCAGTATTGCACTGATTTTTCTGCTTGTCAAATGTATATAGTGGATTCACCCCGAATTTGTTGATAGTTCTGGTAACAAAACCAGTAATTTTCATGGACTCAATTTTTCCTCAGGAAGTCCACCAAGTCTTAATTCTACTCGTTTCTTAGCAATGACACACAGTAGACATATATCTTGTATTCAGGTGTCATAATCAAGTTTCAGTACATTTGACTTCTCGAAGGCTCAGAAACCTCTAGTAACTATTTTTAGATTCTCACTGTAAATGAATGGAAGGCAGTGGAAGTAATCCTATTGACAGTGATGATCCATGAATCCAGTTCTAGAAGGAAAGATAAGGTTTTATTTTCCTTCTCTTTTTTTCTTAGACATATTAATAAGGTAAGCATATTTGAATTATTCATAGATTAATGAGTAAACAATCAAATTATGTAAAGGGATAAGTAATGGATTTTTTCTAAATGCTTATATGGCTGATATATATATGATGAGTATCTGCTTAGAAAAAAAATCAAGAGGAAATTTGAACAATTTTCAAAACATAAAAACACTCTATAAATAGACTTAATCTTCATTACTTTCTGTTATTCTTTTTTTTATTTTCTTTATTTCTTACAGACAACTTCACTTAGTGACTGAGAACAGTAAAAGAAAGATGCCCAAAGTAAAGAAAAATGTTGCAGTTAGTTTCTTTTAAGATAGTACAATTTTCATGTTAACACTACGAAGTTATACAGGAAAATAACTGTTGACTCAATCTGAATTCATATCTACTGGTATAAAACTGCATTAATCCTCTTTCCTGTAATGATTAAGTTGACTCTGTATGGGGAGAAATTTGTCTTTTTCTATTTTTGTCAATCTAAAGATTTCACAAGTTTATGTCAGAAGACTGCGAATGAATGTCATACAATGAGAGGTTGTGGAAAATAAAAAGATAGTTTTATGGCAGCTTTCATTTTCTTTCAACCTTTCATTATATTTCCATGTCTCTGTTACAGCATAGAATCATAGAATCATAGAATGGTTTGGGCTAGAAGGGACCCTTAAAGATCATATGGTTTCAACCCCACTGCTGTGGACAGAGGCATCTTTCACTAAATCAGGTTGTTCAAAGTGCCATCCAACCTGACCTTGAAGTCCTTGAAGTCCAGCCATCCTTGAAGGATGGGGCATTCACAGCTTCTCCAGGCAACGTGTTGCAGTGTCTCACCACCCTCATCATAAAAAATGTCTTTGTTATATCTAGTCTAAATCTTCCCTTTTTTAGTTTAAGTCATTACCCTTTGTCCTATCACTACAGGCCCCAGTAAAAAGTTTATCTCCATCTTTCTTACAAGCCCCCTTTAAATATTGAAGGGCCACAATAAGGTCTCCCCAGAGCCTTCTCTTCTCGAGGCTGAACAACGCCAACTGTCTCAGCTTTTCTCTGTAAGAGAGGTGTTCCATCCCTCTGGCCATTTTTGTGGCCCTCCTCTGGACCTGATCTAACAGCTCCACGTTCTTCTTGTGTTGCGACCCAAGACCTTTGTCTGTTAGTCCTTGGAGGTCAGTGCCACAGCGCCCTAGTATCTCTTCTTACAATGCCTTCAAATACTCTAGTTCTTGTTCCCTCTGCCTAATATAGTGTAACCTGCTGAATTCCTCCTGCAGCTCCTCTGCCCTCTCCCTGAGTAACTCCACCTGCACAGGTAGACCTTTCACCCTCCTCCACCCAGGAGCGTAGGGCAAGGACTTAACAGCCCTCCACCAGGACAGCATCTTCCCTAATAGGAAGCTCTATCTGGATGGCCACCTACACTTGTCCCAGGCTAGCCCAGCTAGGTAGGTGGTTTCCATCTGCTGCAGAGCACAGCCCTCATTTGATCTCTGCCACTGCACTTTTGACAATCTCAATGCACTTCCTAACAAGCCTTTCTAATTCCTTGGAGACCTCAAGATGCTGGGTAGGTTTGCATGGGCAAAAGCTAGCTGGGGTGACTGTCAGGGCAACAGCCTAAGCCTGCAGGTGAGCAGAGCTGGCATAGACCCACAGCTGGAAAAGAGCACTGCCCTTCTTGCACCCTCCTGCACAAACAGTCACACTGATGCACAAACTGCCCTCAGGCTCTGCTCCCTGTTTGCTCTCCCTGGTCACAGGCCTCTCTAGGAGCTGGCTGCATGCAGCTTCCCGTGGTTTGAAGTGGGACAGCAAGTGCCAGCCAGCTGTTCCCCATCTCTCTCATGGGACCCATTGCCTACTCTCTGGTCCTTCCATACACACAGCCCAAGGGTGCTGGGGGGCCTTCGCTGGGGACTCTTCTTAGCATGTGGCAACAACTACTGCTGCCACTGCTTGCATTGGCTTCCCCACACAATGACCTGTGTTTCATATTAATGCATCTTAATTATCATTAATGGATTCCCTGTGCAGAAATTAACTTGGTTTATTTTGGAATCAGTTGTGGGGATGCATGAAAATGTCTATGAAGACTTGTTGACTTGCTTCTGACTTTACAGTAGTCTTTCACTTGCTGTAAGCCTGAAGACATGTTAATTCTTACAAGTCTCTGTCCCAGGTATTGAGTCACAATTGGAAAAGGGGTTCTTTTCACCAGAAAAGACTATTTTTGAAATAATTGATATATATTTTATCAACATTTTTTCCCCAGTAACATGTAGGGAACCTAAACCATGAGCTGTGTTGAACCAGACTGAATAAGAACAGAAAAGAAAGACAATTCATACCCAAAACCAGGAATGGATTGTAGTGTCTAAAATTGTAGTATATTTTTACTCACCACTCAGGCCTGAGAGTAATGCCTTTTAATGTGGTTCTTCTGTATGTGATGGAGACTTTGATGTATGCCCCCAGGGCAGTTGTTAGGCAGACAGTAAATCCCAGCCAGCATAAGTCTGGCTATTTCTGCTCTGTGGCTTGGTTTTCTATGTTTTAGTATTAATTCATTTCTTGTAATTAAGTTATTTTCAAATGAAGGTTGGAAAAGGAGTGCTAATGTGGATTTTGTGTGTAATGAAACATCTGAGTCAACATTATAACAAGCTCACATCTGGGTTCTGACACAAATAATGAGGTTTGTCTTATTTGATGGTCTTTCTGGCTCTTCTCCATGTTCTGGACTTAATATGAAATGTGTAGTATTTTGCGGCTGCATTTTTTAATGAGAGCAGGTCCAAAGCGTATGAATTTTCTCAATAGATAAAATTTTACCATTTCTGACCAACAGCTGGAAGCTGCTGATTAAAATGGAGTCACTTTTCAGTGTTAATTGGGCTGAGATCGTCCCGTGTAACAGGTTTCAGCTTTAAAAAGGCTTTATACTGAAGTAGATTTTTATACACTCCATTTTTCATTACTGTAAAATTGAATCTATAAATTACTGCCTAAAAATGCATAACAGTTCCCAAAAAAGAATCATAAATTTAGTATCTTATACTCAATATTTGTGAGGATGAAACAAGTGGTTGGAAAGCTGCCTGGCAGAAAAGGATCTGGGGGTCCTGGTGGACAGTCAGCTGAACATGAGCCAGCAGTGTGCCCAGGTGGCCAAGAAGGCCAATGGCATCTTGGCCTGTATCAAGAATGGTGTGACCAGCAGGAGCAGGGAAGCGATTGTGCCCCTGTACTCAGCACTGGTGAGGTCCCACCTCGAGTACTGTGTTCAGTTTTGGGCACCACAGTATAGGAGAGACATTGAGGTGCTGTAGCATGTCCAGAGAAGGGCAATGAAGCTGGTGAGGGATCTAGAGCACAAGTCTTATGAGGAGCGGCTGAGGGAACTGTGGTTGTTTAGCCTGGAGAAAAGGAGGCTGAGGAGAGACCTTATCACTCTCTACAACTACCTGACAGGAGGTTATAACAAGGTGGGGGTTGGTCTCTTTTCTCAAGTAACAAGCGATAGGACAAGAAGAAACGTCCTCAAGTTATGCCAGGAGAGGTTTAGATTGGATATTAGGAAAAACTTCTTCATGGGAAGTGTTGTCAAGCATTGGAACAGGCTGCCCAGGGAGGTGGTGGAGTCGCCATCCCTGGAGTTTTTTAAAAGACGGGTAGACGTGGTGCTGAGGGACATGGTTTAGTGGTGGTTTTGGCAGTGTTAGGTTTATGGTCGGACTTGACGATCTTGAACATCTCTTCCAACATAAGTGACTCTGTGTGTAATTCTGTGTGTAATTTTTCTAAAACTCTGTTAGGTTCCTTTTTCATTTTCCACATGAGGACTGAGGAGATGGAGTCAGCAAAGGATATTTAGTTTGTAGGTACTCTTATATGCCATCATGGTGCACATCTATCTGATTTTTCATTTTGTTAATATATAGTAGTTCTCAGCTCTTTAGGAAAATGTTCTGAAGAATCACTTTTAATGAAAAATTATTGATTGTGGCAATATGAAACCATGAACTAAGGTTATGAAAAAATATGTCCATGATACTGTAATTTAAGCACGTCAAAGGTCTCTGTATCTGTGATGAAGAATTTTTAAGGTGCTGAGGAAGCTGTAGAGTCCAACTACTAACCTGTTGCGGGTTTTTTTTTTTTTTTTCTGAAAGGAAATCTTGTATCCTATCTTTGTAGAATAGAAAAATACGCTCAGGTTTAAGAAGTTTAAATGCTATATATGAAAAACATATGATAATCTATTTGCTAGTTCTGCATGGAAAAATTCTCTAAGTGAATCCATTATAGCTTCATCCCTTTCAGATGATACCATCCATAGTGGATGCAAAGGACTGAATATCAACTTGTGGTCTAGCATAATTTTATTAAGCAAAGTTTTTATGAAATTCTGTCCTCAACTAACGTGAAACAATGCTATTTTTGCTGTAATTACACTTTCATTTTCTTTTTATTGACATCTATCAGATAGGAGGAATTATTTTGTTAAGGTGGCTATCTTAAACATCTGGACAAATGAATGACTTGTTCTACAAAAGCTGTTACACCTGAAAAGAGATCTAAAAGACCCTTTCATAGATGGTGAACCATAATCCCACTTCTATATAAACATTTAACTGTGAAGCACAGAGGGCATCTTAGGGAAAATTCATGAGGATGCCTGAAAACTTAAATGAAACTCCTTGCTTACAGCATATTAGTCAGAACTTCAAGTAATATAATTGGTTTAATTCTACTGTACTTAATGAACCTATGTTGATTTATACCATCTCTGAAGAACAAAGTCTGAAGAAACTAAGAGATTTATTCTTAATGTGGGGGTTGATAAATTATCTGAAACGATCTACACCATGAAAAATACCTTTGGTATTAAAAAAAAAAAGAATTATAAATTAAAAATGTTTCAGCTACAAGTCTACAAAATTGTATGTAACCACAAATCTTACCTTAATGTTTCTATTTTTTTCCCTAAACCTGTCATGGTTTGGGCCAGATTCCACCAAGGAGGCAGAATGACAGATGTTCACTCTCTCCAGGAGAGAGAGAAAAAGAAAGACTAGTTTAGAAGGATCTAAACTACTTTAATGAAATATAAAGAATAAAATATTAAAAAGAAAATAATTGAACATATATAAAACCATATGAAGTTCCCAGGATGACAATTATGGCACCAGCAGGCAGTGGTGAAGTCCCAGATTTGGCTCAGTGACGGACAGGAGCTGGATTCTGGATCTGGATTCCGGGTAAGGATCAAAGGTAGATAAACAGAGTCCTCCTCAGATNCCACCAAGGAGGCAGAATGACAGATGTTCACTCTCTCCAGGAGAGAGAGAAAAAGAAAGACTAGTTTAGAAGGATCTAAACTACTTTAATGAAATATAAAGAATAAAATATTAAAAAGAAAATAATTGAACATATATAAAACCATATGAAGTTCCCAGGATGACAATTATGGCACCAGCAGGCAGTGGTGAAGTCCCAGATTTGGCTCAGCGACGGACAGGAGCTGGATTCTGGATCTGGATTCCGGGTAAGGATCAAAGGTAGATAAACAGAGTCCTCCTCAGATGCCAGCCATTGAAGAAAGAGAGCTGACCCTTTGATCCCTCAGCTTTGATACTGAGCATGAGGCAGATGGGATGGAATACCCTGTTGGTCAGTTTTGGGTCACCTGTCCTGTCTGCTCCTCCCCACAGGGGGGACCCCTCTATGCTTTTTCCACTTCCAACCCTCCAACGAGGCAAATAACAAAGTTGTTTGGCCTTGGGTTATAGCAATTAGTATAAGCAAGAGCCTCTCTGCATACCATGCCTTGGCATCAACTATAAATGTGGATCTTATCACTCTGAGAGCAAATGGTTTTTCTGCACAACATGCTGTTAATTTCAGCAGTTAGAAGAGGCCTAGTTAGAAAGTAGAACTACTGAACAAAATTGGTCCTGTTTTACCTCAAACCAGAACAAACATGAAAATGAGCAAATTTTTGCTTTATGCTCAAAAAACCAAAACACAAAAATGTTTATTTTACTGTACAGAATATGTAATCTTAACTATTATTAAATGTTAATTGATTATTTCAATCAGATTATTTCAATCTATTTTAATTTACCTGTAAATATTTAGAAATTGCAATTTGGTGAAAAATTATCATGACATTTTTCTCACCCAGAGTATTGTGCTTCATGTCATATCAAAACATGTTAAATTATATTTTATTGAGATCCCAGAGAAATGAAAAAAAAAATCTGGTAGTGGAATTATCATAGTAATCTTTCAATAATTTTATGTAGAGCTTCTTATCTGAAAAAGAATGTCATCGAGAGAGCAAGTTAGCTGAGAGAACTGCAAAGCTGAATGGTTCCGAGGTGAAACTGAAAATGAGATGAGTACTTATCAGATAAAGTCACCAACATTTCTGCTTATAAATGTATTGCACATCATTTCAAGCACAAATTTATAAAATAAGGATTTAGGGTTTGATTTTTAAGAGTGATCAATCTTTTTGTAGACATGCTGTGCAAAGGTACTTTGGCATCGCACAAAACATTTAAACATTTGAACAGAAGTGCAGGAAAACTCCCACATCACAATTTTTAGTTCACCGGAGAGATGAGCAACCAGGATTCAGAAACCTTTTGTAATTACTTTTTATGTATATAAAGAACAGTTTGATGTGGAGAAACACTGCCAGTGGAATAACTAATGGTATGATAAGCTCACTCAAAAGGATTGTGGAATATGCAGATTCTGAATCAGAGAGCATAAATCCTTGTTCTTTGTGCTTTCTGGAGGAATATCAGAACCATTGCCTTGTGCACCTTGGACCAAATTCTACCCTGAAAACTTATCCATAGGTTTATTTGTCTGAATGTATATGTATGTGTAAACATACGTCCACACAAATATGAGTTTTATTGAATTAAAAAAATAAGGTTCCATGAATCCTACCATATTTTCTCAACTAAATTTGTCATTAAGTCTAGAAAATTTTCTGAAGAAGGAATAAATAAAGAAATGGATGCTGAATCTTTGGACATATTCATGCTTCTCCATTCTTCTTGTTTCTAGCCCTGGGCTCTTTGTAACTTTAACAATAACTGTAAGGGTACAAGCTTGCTTCCAGAGAGTTTACACTGATTAAAGTTTGAATGTGTTAAGCAACCTCTTCCACCAGTACTCATGAGACCTAAATTGGTAATGTGGAAAAAAAATCAATAATGAAAGTAGTCTGAAATAAGCTGTATAATTGTATTTCATATGAAATTTGATTTACATCTTTGATGAAGGGAAAAATTTGAGAGGTTTAAATTAGTCATGGATTTTTGTGTGTGTTGAAAATTACATCAAATATTTAAACTGACTAGAACACCTGGGGCTAAATCTACAGAAGGACAGAAATGTCATGGTAGTTAGCAATGCAGCAAGTATTTAAGCTAGCACTTTGTAAAACATTTGGGGACAGTCACATAAAGGAACTAGCAGCAAATAGTATTGAATGAACAGCCACTAACACAGATTATAAAAAATGCCAAGTGGAGGACTTTGGCTCAGCCTCTGACACTCTTGTGGATGTAGATGACTCACTCTACTGAGCAGAGAGGGAAACATCATCTTGAAGCGAGAGGTGAAGTTCCCAGTTAAAAGAAGACTTATCACCAGCACAATAGGTCAATGCACTAGACTTAGTGCAGACGTGCTGCTCAGTTACACTCCATACTCAGAACAGTGTCACTTAATTACATGCCCTGAGTGCACCAGGGAGTTATGTCTTCAGATGTAGAGTTGCCCTGCAAATAACTTAAGAAAGACTGAAGAGAAACAGTTGTCTCTAATCAAGATACAAAAATCCAAACTCTCTTCTTTTTTTAATCATCACGTGTGTTTCAATAGTTTCACATTAAGACACAAAGCAAGGAGAAAGAGAAATGGCAATAACTGCCTCTTCTGCCTGCAAAGATTTGAAATCACATTTTTCTGTGAATTTTATTACTGCACTCTAAGATATTCTGAATACCTTCCTGAAGACAGCTACACATTGCATGCAATAGTACAACGCTCATTGGACCAGAGAATATGAACATGACTTTAGACCACATTTAGAAAAATCATTTGGGAATACTCTGGTTCTACATCTCTTCTGTGCTCCATTAAATAATTCAGATAAAAATACAAGCCTTTGGAATCAGGAATGGGATTCAGGCTTACCTCTATTAGGCAAGTACTCTGTTGACTAGGCTAAAACAATGCATGCTCGTTCTTTGGCCTGTTGAATAAATATACATATACTACCCTGGTTTATCTAAAAAGAGTAAGCTTAAATTGCTTCAGGTGGAGTAAGGAACTGAAAGAAGGTGCCCTACACCCCAAATCAGTGTCCTAGTCCCTGAGGTGCTGGTTAGTTAAACTTCCTCCTCCCTGAAAAACCCATACCCCTTCTTTGATTTTGAATAAAGAACGAATTGTTTAAACCTAACAGAAAGACACTAAAAGGGCTGCGATAACACATTATTTTTCTTAGCTTTTCTTTGTTCTTAGTTTAATGTACTGAGCTGTGCAATGGCTTTTGTGGCTCCCATTCCTAAAACTCTTTGTGTATTTCATAAAGAAGCTACTGCCTAATCTGGCTGTTGTAAAAATTAGGTGCTGCAGAACTTTATGATGTAATGTCTGTGTTCCATTTATAGACCTACAGGTAAAATGGAATGACATGTAGGCAACATGAGTATCCTAACATAGATGGATCTAAAGAGTGACTGAACCAGATGGGAGACATTCTCCAGTTCCTCTCAGAGATGAAATTGATTTCAGGCTCCCAAATAATTCATGAATTTTTACATAATCAGGTTTTGGGTTATATGGGAATTTACTACCTTTTGTTGTTGTGCTATACTGAAGATCTATTTCATTTCCTATTTGCATCTATGCACACTTAAAAAATGACCCCACAGTTTTTTACAGTGATGAAGGCTTAATTATAAAGTTATGGAAAAGCAAAGTAGACAAACCTTCACATATTTATGTTCAACGTAAATTGATTGCTAAACTAGCCACAAAATAGACAATTGTGATCTAATTGCCTTCTGATTCAGTTAAATAAGAACTATAAAGTACCATCAAAATGATTTTAAAAATAACCGTGTAACATATATTTGCATTTAAAATCTTTTTAAATTATAAAATTTTTGGGCAGGAAAACAGAAGGTATGGGAAAGATGTAAATAATAGGGAATATTTAGTGCCTGAAGGAACTCTTTAAACTGGGTTAAAAGTTGACAGAATGAAGAGACTATAAAATACTAGGGCTTCTTGTGTATTTCATTATGGAGCTGAGCAGACAGACGTGAGATCAGTTATTTCAATAGACTTTGGATCAGGGCATAGATAATTTTAAAATAAATTATTTGAATGAATTACTCCTGAAATATTTATTTACAATTTATTACTTTTCTGGAGTGGGTAAGATAACTTAATATGTATGGTTTCTTTAAAGTTTGGGGATAATATATTTGTGAATAATTTTTCCATTGTTCACATTTGTCTACCAGTACAGCTTGAAATTTATCATACTGACTGCATAAAGTACTTCTGCACAACTTGTCTGACTTCAAGAGCTAGTAAATGAATGACTTAGACTTCTCTGGGAAAAAAAAAAAAGAAAGTTCTGAAGTACACGGGATTTCTACTATGCTTCTGAAAGGAAAAAAATGAAATGCCTCTTTTCATGAGTGAAAATGACAGCATATGGGAAAGTGAGATTTTACAGAGTAACAATAAAGAGAATATCCCACAGAATACTTTCTAAAAGGAAAACAATATAAAATAAGGCATTTTCAACTTATGGATCCCGTTATTCTACTATAATAAAGCATATTTATGGAAAGAGATGGAAAAGCACATGTGCTATGGGTCAAGATTGACTCTGTGCAAGAGAAACGGGCTATCTTCCGAAGCTAAGCTGAATGAAGGTTAGAACTACATCAACAGAAATGATTTTGAAAATGTTTTAGTTTTAATAACCAAGAATGTGAACTGAATATGATTTGAAATACCCACTATTCTTTCTCTCCTTTTTTTGTTTTTTAATATAATTCTAAGCTTTTCAAAATGATCAAGCAACTGGCGTGTTTAATTATAGAAAAATGATTAGCAACCACACAAAGCTCATACACCCGGATCAGTAAGTCTTTGTGAGTATCATTCAGTCACCATAAACTAAGATACTGAAAGCTTCCAGTATTTCAAGTCTGGAGCAAAAGTGCTGTCCATTGGACTGAAATAGTTTCCGATAATAGTTTCAAACATGGATCCTTAATAAATAATCCACAAAATAATAACAAAAAAGAAATACAGAGACAAGGTAATTAATTCTGCTTTTTGTCTGCATAAGAGTCTATCACTTGGTATGATGCAACTTTAACACTATGTGTTTTTTCAATCACGGCAAGGTATGATAATAAAATCACACTCCTGCTGTAATCTGGATGTGCCTATTGCTCTCCCTAACAATGTATTGGCAGTTTTTTGAGAAGCACGTACCCTGACCTGTCAAGTCTTGTTTTGTAAGTAGGAAAATCCCACATCTGTCCATTTGCTCTGCATTTTCTGTCTTCTTTAGGCAGTTCTACAGCGTCTCTCCTATTTAAGGCTGCTGCTTCTTGGCATAGATCCTTAGCTATGGAGGGGTTGCAGTGTTGGTCATCAGTGGCATTGGGCATGTCACTGAGCATTCAATATGAAACTCTTCATTCAAAGGAGAAGCTAGACAGCATATTCCCTGCCAGCAGTCTAGTGCCCCAACACAGTCTGCTATACAACCTAGCATACTTAAGCACATATTAATGCTATGACTGTGGTATGCACATACTGTACTGAACTTCTCTTCCCTCCCTTTGGCCTTATTAGGTGAGTGATGTGTGCAATGCCATGCACTGATAGTCTCATGTTTTTAGTGATCTATGCATAAGCAACACTCTATTTCACTATCTTTGTGCTCCTGCGTGTTGCTGGAAATTAACAATGAGGTTCCTTCTACTAATTCCTTACACTCAAGATTGCACCTACCAATGTTTTGGCCATCTTTCTGCCTATTCTGTTAAGGTCTGAATGCTGTCCTTTTTCTTCTTTGCAGGTTCTGGTTTGGGGCATGATACATCACATTCCTAGCCAGTCACTTTACATTTATGCTTCATCTCCTCACACTAAACCAACATGCTGCACTGAGGTGTCATGTTGGGGTGTGTTACTGTGTATGTGTAACCAAGTGTGACATAACGCAATGCTAAAGGGCAGCTAGAATTACTCCTATTTCCAGACCAGGAAATTGTTGTCATTGTGAATATCCATTCATGAGGGATGCTTCTGACCTTCAATAAATGCCCACTCTCATGTTCATTCCTCTATTACATAAGCATAAAGAGACCACAGAAAAATGGAATCACATAAGTATAATTCTCAGATGATTATTCTCCTCTTTATGATTCCAAATGCTACTACTCTTTCTACACTTTATATTGATCAGAATCTTCCAGCTTAGAAAGAAGTGAATGAAAATCACAACTGCTGTTTTGCAAATTCCCAAGTATAAGTAGTTATAATTAATCACAAAAAAGGAGGAACAGATCCAAAAGTATGGACCCAGAAGACTTTAGTCATGATCACTGAATATATCCTGTGGAATTTTAAGGAAGTTACATGGGATGAACTTCATTTAACCTAAACAATGCTTCCACCTCAACCCCCTCTGCTTTCAGAGGAAAGAGAGACACGTGCTTTCAGTGCTTATCATTCTCATAACCTCTGGAAGTAACTCCTTTCTCTTTGCTTAGCATAGAGAAAACCTAGATGACCTGATGAGAATATGTGCCTCAGGTGCAGTTGTTCCATTTCAGCTGTCTTACGGTGAAGAAACTACCTTGTGTCTTTCTGCCTCAGTTACCCATCTTTCAAATGTGTATAATAGTTATTTTTGACTCCAGAGGGGTGTTATCAGAGCATAACTGTGGTATTCTAAATTTCAAAGGTAATGACCTAATTATCTGTAGCAGATAAAGAATAAGCATGTTAGCATGAAAAAACCCAGAAGTGCCAAGATATTTTCTAGATGGGTTAAGAGTTGTAAAAAACAAGATCTTTTTAGTCAGAAGGAGGCATATGAATGCATGTAGGTGCTTTTTCATTCTGCCCATCAATAAGATTGTTAGGAGATTGATTAGAATAATTAAACCAGATTTCTTTTTGTTTTATCAAATTTAATAGGGGCATTTTTAACTGTATGCACCCAGACAGTACTTTGACAGATGCCTGGCAAAAAAAAGAAGAGAAACACTTATTGCCATTCACCTGGCAGAGACATGAGAAAGATCACTCTCTGATCTTTCTCTCTGAGCATGCACAAAGAACAATCTTTCTTTCTACCACCAAAATTCCTACATAAATTCACATCTTTGCATGTGATGCTAGTAACAGAGAGCATCCTCCCTGCTGGCTGTCAGTATGTACATTTGAACCCCTCCTCCAAGTGGTTAGATGACAGGAACTGTCAATCTGGTGAAAATTCATGATTCCACTATAGTTTGTAGGGATAAAACACTGCAGAGAATCGGTTGACAGCATTCCTACAATTCTTGTTGTATGCAGAACCATACAGACCAGGCAGCATGAACGTGTCTTTCCAAAATATAACTGGAAAGCACGTACCGCTACTATCTGTGTGCTACCTACATTGTGGACAAATGATAGAAGACATACTTTCATAGTGCATTTTACAGTGCTTACATAAGCATTAAGTTCACTAAAAAAGTGTCTTTTCTGAATCACAAGCAGAGGAATAAGAGGATTTGTAGCAGATGCCATGATTTCCAAAAAGCCAGCATTATTTCATGGCTGTCTGATGAAAACCCTGCTGTAAAATAATCTCTTTCCCAGTTTGTCAGCACATTTATTTGAATAATGGAATCATTAAAGTGGAGTGTAATTTATTGTCTGAGATATGCTCAAATGCATAATGTAATGCCTTTTGTGTTTTAACAGGAATATGTGTATATATGCTAAAAAGAAGCCATATTGGGATAGTTTGATAACATTATCTTCTACCTAAGACAAAATTTTATTAAAAATCATCTTGAAAGGAGTTTCTTTTTTCCTGTAACATTGGAAGCAAAAGTCACACATCCTCCTGTCTGGGACTGTGTCAGATTGCTCCAAAAGTTCCACTTTGAAACCTCAAGGCAAATAAACTCCTAACTGAAAAGCCTGGCATTATTCAAAGAGACACTTAGGGCATTCTTACTCACAATGTTAAAGCATCTGTCAGGAAGGGCGCTGTCATTTGCCACCTGATCTAATTATTTCTGACAACAGATGTGAGCTAACTGCAAAAACTCAACATCTTTAATACGCTGATCAAATTTCATTAACAAAGCATGAATACTAACAAGATTATAAAATATAGTGCAGTTTATGCTCAACATATAAGTAAAAGTGTGATTACATTTAACAGGTGAAAGGGCAGGTTAATTGGAGGTAAAAGTTACATTGTTGCTCATCAGTGTATTTAAAGTTTAATTACAATGAATGCATGACACATACCAACTGTTTATTAACAGTCCATAATTGTATAGCTATGATAGCTAGTACTCCTAAAATAATAAAAAAACCACCGCATTGTAAAGACTATCCCGATCAGTTTGGTTTTCTGTTTCTGCAGATGAATTCAAATTCTAATGTAGAATACAGGTCAAAAAGAGGCTTACTATAGGCTTTATAGAATGTTTCTTAAGGACATAGAATCTCAGACAGGCAAAACTGAGGTTTTCATCTAAACTTTTCCAGAGTCTTAATACCAGGATTACTTGAGGAAAAAGAATAAATGCTCAGAAATGCAAAAAATGCTTATTCTTTACCTATCCATATTATGCTTAGCTCTGTTTTATTATATCAAGCCTTCACTTCTCAAAGCACTAATAAGCACTACAACCTCTTCAGTTTAAAAAATAAGTAATATACCTCTCTTTGTAAATCCTTAAAATTGCAATACAGAAAATGCTTTTGCAGTAGATATATTTGACATATAGCCAAGGTAAAGTATTTATTGACATCACTACTAAATGATAAAATTTAATATACACTGCTGGTTCTAGGCAAAATTATATGAAAAATATCACATTATATGCATCCGTTCTAGAAATATTAAATGATTCTCTTTTTTTTGTCCCAAGTGTTTGACTGTAGTTTAAATGCTTAAGAAGGAAATATTTATTAAGAACAGAACCAGTAAGTTTCACTTAGTCATTAAAATGTTACTACAGGGTAAAAAGTGATTCGCTATACTTTTCAAACAGTTTTATGATATATTCTTCTATATTTCTACACCTTTGAACCTGATTATCATGTACAATATACACAGTTACAAGTTTCATTATAAACTGCCTTAACTGTGAAGTCTGTAATAAATATTGTAGATTTACTGAGACTATCTCGTGTCAACTTGTGTAATTATTCTCAGTTATATCAATCAGTTATGCTGCAGAGCTGGTCTATACTTGATTAATTACATTAAATTAATGTATCCACATTTGTGTCTACAAAAATTAGCTCTCTGAGGATATAATAATGGTTTTGTGAGAAAATTGCATATGTAATGTGCACGTTGGACCAAAACCTAAACAAAATACCTACTGTGTTATTTTTCAAACTGCCTTAAAAGAACTGGATGCAGAAAGTGCTGAGTACCAAACTGTAGGAATCTGTCAGGCCTTCTGGGATATCTTAACCGTTTTCTAATAAAAATAATGTGCTTCCTTAACATTATAAGTAAGACTTATAATGGTCCTCTTTGTTTTATAAAACTTTTTAAAATAAAGCCTGCATATTTAAAAGTGGGAATATGTAAGCACAAATCCACAATGGAAACAATGCTTTTGAGTGTTGTCGTAGTTTGGCCTCAGCCGGCACAAAGAACCACGCGGCCGCTCACCCAAACCTCGCAGCAGCCAGGGAAAATTGGAATAAAAAGGCAAAAACTCGTGGGTTGAGATAAAAAGCAATTTAACAGAACAACAAAGAAAAATTGACAAAACAACAATAGTACTGGCAGAGGAATGTATAAATAGGGGTACCGTACCGACGCGCACCAACCGGACCGTCCCGCCTGCTCCCAAACTGGGAACTCCTCCCCGGCCAGCTCCCCCTAAATACTGGGAATGGCGTCACGTGGTGTGGAATACCTGTGCTGTGCCAGATATTAACCCTGTCCCTGCCGGAACGAGGACAAGTGTACACATGGTCATTAAGGCACCTTATTTGTGCTGCATAAGTGGTAGGCATAAATGATAACCAAACAAATGTATGTGCTCAGCCATGAATGCATAACTTCAAGATCTGATCCAAATAATTCTTTAGCGAAAGTGCTGATTCCTCACAACTTCCTAGTCAGTAAATTGAAAGAACACAAGTTGCAACAAATATAAAGAATGATGGCAGCTGCAGAAGCCTGTTCTGTATCAGGATTGCCTCTGGCAGACTTCCAATGAAATTTAAAATATTTTATCACTGTTTTGGTGGAATTAAATTAGAGAAGTATTTTTCTTAATTCTGTGTTAATCTCCCTAATGCAGTGATAATTTGCAACTGAGAAATATCAGGTAAAAGTAATAATTTAACTCTTTTGGATTTTGTGACATTGTAGAACCTGACTAATAAGTTTTCTAAATAAAGCCATAAAGGATATGTTACCAAACAATACGATGTAAGAATAAGCAAGTACTTCTGAGGATACCAGCTATGTAGGTCAACAGTGGAATCTAAGCGACCAGTTCTGTCCAACTGCCATGTAACAAAGGTATGACATTTAGGATAAGTATACCCTAACCTTGGTAGTACAAATACAGCAGCTACCTGAAAATTTCATGTCTCTAAAGTCTACTTTGGTTTTTTTTTTTTTATTATACTGTTTAGTTACAATGTACACTGGTACTAAAGGGAGCATTTACCTTATAAAGCTTGAATGCATATGGAAGCTCCAGTATAGCTGGTTTTCATCAATTTATCCTTGAATGTGGAATAGCAGTATCAACAAGGGTAAACACAACCTCAGTCTGCAACACAGTGTTGAAATGAAACCGTCAATGTCATATCTGTCTTCAGACAGAAAAAGGTGTCAGGTCTCAGTATTAAACAAAATACTTTTTTTTTTTTCAAGAAAAATGACAACTTATTCCTTATTTATTTGTATCCAATTAAAATATTGAACTCAGTCTGATTTTTAGTGGTCCTATTTTTTATCTCCAACAGCGCCTCATTTTTCAATCATGCAGTCCACAGCAAAACAGGGAGTTTACCAACATTGTTAAGAAATGTCATTCTTTTTATACACAGATGTTTTGCCTTTGGTCTTCTTATAAGACTTGGATTTCCTTCATTACTTTTTTCTACGATTCTCTTTTCTACTATTGTTTTTAAATGTGATTTAATACTTTCCCTGAGATATGTAAAAAGTGTACTGTGTTCCTAAAATTGTGTAGACCTTAAGCAGGTCTTCATTGTTCTTCAATATCCTTCCTTCCTTTTGCCTAAGCACACTCAGTCTGTCAACCTCTGTTTCTGGGTGTGAAGTCCAATGTCAGGTGAACTGTTTTCTGGTCAATCTGGGAAAGCGTTTCAGTTCTTTCCAAGTCCAGTCTGATATTAGCTATAGGTAATACATGACAGAAAGGGCATGTTTAGAGGAGTCTGCTTGCACTGGCCTTAGAAGAAGTTGAAGGAGCCTTTTAAATTTTCTAAATACACTCCGTATTGTTTTCATTTCTCTGTTTCTTACTGAACTAAAGTACTAAGGTAATAGTGTTTTCTTAAAAGGGAAGAGTTCAGTGACTTCCTCTTGTGTTAAATACAGACCTTTCACTCTCACAGTCTGGTCCTCACTGACAGGTACAGAAGCTCATATGTCTTATCCAAACTGCATGCAGATATCATTTGAAAAGGTCTTAACTCTTTTTGTCAGAGAGAGTCTCAGTTGACTCTCCGTACAGTTTAAAATTGTCCAGATAGAGGTATCTCAAAAAAACTGTTTTCACAATGAAGCTGAGACCTTTTTTTCTCAAAGGATGACTAATGCTGAATCACAAATGATTAAAAGCAGACATGAAAAAGAGCTCTCTTGGAACAGTTCTTGATAGATAAAAGCAGTACCCTGGCTTGAAAAATAATGATACCTGAATAGTGTGCTCTCTTTTCCACATAGTCACAGAGGTATTTATAAAATAATTTGCCTTGCAATTTCTTGTTATTCCTTATTCCCTCTATATCAATATGGAAATGGAATCAGACCAAAGGTCATCGCGTAGTTTATGCACATTTTTATAAACTGTCTGCGTTTTTTTCAGGAATGAATAGCTGATATAATAAACTTGCCAATCATTCATAGGATTTTTTAATTCTTTTTTCAGCATATCAAATATCCATGCATTGCTGGTCATAGATCTAATCTGACTGAAGCAAGCTGTTTCCATATCCTTGGGACACTTGTAGTAACAAGTCGAGTGTGCATCCACTCTTCTGTTCTGCTGTGCATATGCAGCAGTAAGTTCTCCTTGGGAAGTTGTCTGAAAATGTTTCGCTAGGCACTAGCATGGAAATTATTAAAACCAAAAATAGTGCAAGACACTTAAGCTTGACGGTAGCAAGATTTTTATTTTCTTGAAAGTACTTTTGACCTCCTTCAGTATAACATCTTCTGCTATTGAATATGATGAACAACATAAATATCTTTAAGAACTCCTCATTGTTGCTGAGGTCAACTGGTGTATATGTTTCTATTGACATTCCAGATATGTTTTGAAATGAGAATCTCTGTTTAAAAATTAAGTGGATGTTTTTGTCTGCCTTCCATGGTCAGACCTCTTAAACTGAATTGGTTAGCTATTTGCTTGTGTCAATGCTGTCTTTAGTGTGGACTTTGATTGGCTTCCCTTATGTTTTGAATTCTCATTATTCTTGATATTAATCATAATGTTTTCAAAATATTGGCCAACTGGAAATGGCCAATGATGAATGGCTACAGAAATGATGAATATCACATGACTAACAGTAGCAAAGTGCTTCAGTGAAAATCCTGGAGTAAGTCAAATGTGAAACAAAAAGTTTTAATCTCTTCAGCAAATAGTTGGAACTAATAAATACACCTTGTGTAAATCAATCTTTATATGAAAAAGGAAAAAGATTATGGAGAGAGGAACTGAGCTTGTGATGTGGAGAAACTGTGACAGCCAGGACAGCAAATCTCTCAGCTTAATAAAGCTCACTTTTCAGAAGTGTTGCTTGACATTCATCCTAAATTTTACTTCTTCTGAATGGCTCCAGTTTCATTTAGCTATATGATACTTCACTAAACTGAATAATTCCTCTTCTTGAAAGCATTTATTGCCTCCAAGTATTGGACAAGCCTTGCAAAGAGCAGCTTGACTCCAGGAGTAATTCCTCTGCCTGTTACCAGTGAAAATTCAGGCAGTCAAGGGCCAGTAGCAACTCATAAGACAGTTGTATTTTCATAAAAAATCAAATTTTAATTGCGTTTTTGAAAAGGAAGAGGGAGGGATGGTGACACATGACTTGCTCTTAAAACCATGACTTTTCTTACTAACCTTCTAAACTATTCACAAAACATCTAGAAGTTTCTGATACATTCTAATATAGCTGGTTTTCCTAAATCTTATTACTTATCTGTGATTTTTATCAAGTATTTTTCACTATTTCTATACAAAACAGCATTTGCTTCTGGCTGAGAAGCCATGATTTAACAGGGCATCAGTAGGACAAGCAGGAGTAGTATCAGACTGTTCCAAATGGAAAGAAGTAAATCTGACCATTGCATATGGTGGTCAGTAAATATTTTATCAAAATAATACAATATGAAATAATTTTTTTAAAAGTCATGATAATTCTAGGGATTTAATCCCTAATGACCTTAAGAAAAACAGCACAACACATTCAACTATAGGATTATGTAAAAAGGAAAGTTAGACCTGATGAAAATGCACAGATTAGGGTCATTTACGTAAAAACATATTGAGAAAATGAATGCTTTATTTTTACTTGTAAGAATTTTTCTTAAATTTAAAAATGAAATCATATTTACATTTCAGAAACAACTTTAATAAAGTAGGGCCCCAATAAGGTGGGAAGTGTCTTTGCAAATGAGATGTTTGCTCTTAACCATAAAATAAGTTTCTCTTTTATTCATCATTACATACACAGAGCTACAAGGAAATAATATCTCTATGCACTAGTTCTATACTAAAAAATATAGTGCCACCAATTATGGGAACCAAATTATTGATGTTATTTCAGTGATTAAATATGAATCTGGCCACTTTCTAACAAGAAAAATTATATGGTTATATTTAACTTCTGTGTCTTTCTCTAATAAAAAATGTGGAATTATTTCATAACAGCTGCAGCATTCACTTTAAAAAGTAAACACTAGCACCTTTGCCATCTGGTTTAGTGACTTTTTATGATAGTTAAGAGCTGTCATTCTCTGGTAACTCCAGATTTACCATCTGAAGTTGACATTAGAGCTCTGATTAGCTTAACACTTGTTATCTATACTGAAGAATAAGCTGACCAGCATTTCAAAGAAAGTCAGTCCTCCAGCAGTTATCAAGAAAGAGCTACAATTAGAATATGCTCCTGGGCTTGGCAATATACTTTGTGTCTCCTTTTTCTGTCCCTCATTGCTGTAATGTAGCTATGTACCACTATAGGTAAGAGAAGCACTACCACAAATATTATCAAAAAAATATTAAGCACGGCACTTAACAGGCCTTCAAGATAATTTCACCTCAATATGAGAAAGGTTTGCCATCACATTTGTCCAAATGGAGGACAATGAGGCTGAGGAAGAGGTTTGCACCCCTGCATTCATGGGAGTCCTCAAACTGGCAACCTCATGTGGCACTGAAAAGACTGGCCATGCTTTACATTATTAAACAAGATTTCTGAAATTAATGCAAATGTATGCCTGTCTGAAATATTGTTTGCTGTTCATATCGAAGATATATATTCACTGAGTTCAATGTTATTTATAACATAGAGTTCCTGCCTTTCCATTCCCTAAGCGTCTTTCATCTTTCCTGCTGTGCTCGCTGTGTGCCCTATGCTTTTATTTTATACAGTGACTCCATTTCCCAGTATATGCTGTAACTTCTGGGAAACCATTCATAATTAGAACATTTTAATATCCATAATAAATATTTGTACTATAAATTATTTGATATATAATCCTGCTCATTATAAAATTATTTTCTTCGTGCATTTTTGACTAGCTTTAGTGACAGTTAGAAACACCAAAATATTAATGAAATACAGTATGCTATAAAACAGCACATTACACTGAACTGTAGATTTCTTAGAGACATGGTCATGGGCAACTGCCTTTAGGTGACCCTGCTTGAGCAGCAGATTTGGACCAGATGACCTACGGAGGCCCCTTCCAACCCCAACTATTTTGTGATTCTGTGAATTAAACTTTTGTTATGGTTTGAAAAACCCACAGCAATTCATTGTCATATAGACAATTATCCTATCATCTGATGACCCTTCCTCACCTGTGAAGGGGAATCAAGAAAAACAAGGAAACCCAAGGGCTGAAATATAATCAGATTTAATAGAATAAGACTACATGGTTAACATTAATAACACTTAAGAACCAGTATAGATCCCAATATGAAATACTAGGATTATATTCACCCAATTATATCAGTAGGAAGCTGTGCACTCCCAGCAGTGGACAGTAAATGTCGGACACTGCAAGCGCTACAGCTTTAGGAGGAAGGGTAGGGCTCAGGGGTCCAGCATTGGGGTAAGAAGTTCTCTGGATCACAACTGCCATAGAAGGGAGAGAGCTTCTCAGCAAACTTTCTAATTTATATTGAATGTGACGTTCATTGCATGAAATGATCCCATTGGCCAGCTTGGGTCAAGTGCCCAGGTCTCACTCCTCCTCATCCCTGCACCTGGCACACTTGAAAACACTGAGACCTTGAAACGCACGTAACATAGCTGGCTATAAAGTAAATACCTTCATAAATTCAGACACTAGAGTCTTCTAAAAAAGCAGTTTTCCCAGGCATTAGAAGAAAAACCAGTCCTGTGTCACTCAAAACAGGATAACTTTATAAAAAATAGTTTAAGTAAAATAACTTTCTGTACATTTGTTGACTGAATTTCACAACCAATACATAAAAGAGAAAAAATAACTACATAGTAATATAATTACAAGAAACAGTGTTTCAAATACAAATACGAAATTATTATATGCAGTAAATCAGACGGTTTTTGCCTCTCCCAGAGATACATTATTTTCATTCATAATCAAAGTTGCTTTATTAAACAAGATGTTTCTATCCACAAAAAGGACCATAACATTGCAACATTATTTTTATGTTGGTATTGTGTCCATATTTATTATTCCTATCCTTTGAGTCTTTCATATATTAGATATTTATAAAATGGTCTACATTTAAATACCTGACAAACCAACACCAATTTGGGTTGTTAATTATTCTTGCTTATTTTAACTTCCTTCTAAAACATACTGTCTGGTTTGTTTTGTTTTGTTTCTTTTAGTGGAATATTCCATTTTGGTATCTAATTCAAAATAGTCATGTTTTATTTCTGTCCTTATTGTTTCTTTCTGATGGAGTCCGTAATACAATATTATTTTACATTTCAAATATATAGTTATGATCATCAGTTGTGTTGGTGATGAATGTGTTGTGTACCTGAGGGACAATGACGTGTATTTTGCTGATGTACTGATGCAGATTATAATCTGTCAGGAACATTCTATATATCAGACATTTACTGGAAGAAAATGCCAATAATGAACATTATGAGAATAGTACAAAAAAAAAGAATAAAAAAATTCTTTGAGTTTGCTATTACACATGCATTTTTTCAAGACAACTTCATTAAAAGGTCTGCTATAATTTTTCAGTAGAAGTCTGTATGTTTGGGTCATCTTAAAGTTTCCTTAACACACCTTAGCAAGAGAAGCTCACTGTGAAGATGAAGGCACAAATACATTGATCACAGCAAACAAAACTGAGATTTACTGCAGAGGTCACAGAGAGAATGAAAACCCAGATAGTTAGCTATGATGCTAAAATAGTGTTACAGCTTCTCAGTTAGGAAGTGTCGAAAAGGTGGCTAACACATCCATCATTTATATTTCAAAGGAAAAGCACGAAGCCATTCTCAGGTGTCTCACAGATAGTCCAGACCTCTGAGCTCCTGTTTCAAAGTGCAGTTGTAATAATCAGGTGGCTAAGATTGAGGGAAGAATTTCAGGCACACCCTTCACAGCATTTTCATCTGGATTGGCTGCTCAACATAGGTTTTTAAACGACTTTTCTGTACGGCTAAAGTCTCTCTTTGCCACACAGAAAGACTAGGGACCTAACTTTCTGCTCTGCATTCTGCATCAGATCCAAGGTAGTTGAAACATTGTACTGAAACATACATAATTTTTACTATTATAAAATTCCTAATTTTTATNGCTCGCTGTGTGCCCTATGCTTTTATTTTATACAGTGACTCCATTTCCCAGTATATGCTGTAACTTCTGGGAAACCATTCATAATTAGAACATTTTAATATCCATAATAAATATTTGTACTATAAATTATTTGATATATAATCCTGCTCATTATAAAATTATTTTCTTCGTGCATTTTTGACTAGCTTTAGTGACAGTTAGAAACACCAAAATATTAATGAAATACAGTATGCTATAAAACAGCACATTACACTGAACTGTAGATTTCTTAGAGACATGGTCATGGGCAACTGCCTTTAGGTGACCCTGCTTGAGCAGCAGATTTGGACCAGATGACCTACGGAGGCCCCTTCCAACCCCAACTATTTTGTGATTCTGTGAATTAAACTTTTGTTATGGTTTGAAAAACCCACAGCAATTCATTGTCATATAGACAATTATCCTATCATCTGATGACCCTTCCTCACCTGTGAAGGGGAATCAAGAAAAACAAGGAAACCCAAGGGCTGAAATATAATCAGATTTAATAGAATAAGACTACATGGTTAACATTAATAACACTTAAGAACCAGTATAGATCCCAATATGAAATACTAGGATTATATTCACCCAATTATATCAGTAGGAAGCTGTGCACTCCCAGCAGTGGACAGTAAATGTCGGACACTGCAAGCGCTACAGCTTTAGGAGGAAGGGTAGGGCTCAGGGGTCCAGCATTGGGGTAAGAAGTTCTCTGGATCACAACTGCCATAGAAGGGAGAGAGCTTCTCAGCAAACTTTCTAATTTATATTGAATGTGACGTTCATTGCATGAAATGATCCCATTGGCCAGCTTGGGTCAAGTGCCCAGGTCTCACTCCTCCTCATCCCTGCACCTGGCACACTTGAAAACACTGAGACCTTGAAACGCACGTAACATAGCTGGCTATAAAGTAAATACCTTCATAAATTCAGACACTAGAGTCTTCTAAAAAAGCAGTTTTCCCAGGCATTAGAAGAAAAACCAGTCCTGTGTCACTCAAAACAGGATAACTTTATAAAAAATAGTTTAAGTAAAATAACTTTCTGTACATTTGTTGACTGAATTTCACAACCAATACATAAAAGAGAAAAAATAACTACATAGTAATATAATTACAAGAAACAGTGTTTCAAATACAAATACGAAATTATTATATGCAGTAAATCAGACGGTTTTTGCCTCTCCCAGAGATACATTATTTTCATTCATAATCAAAGTTGCTTTATTAAACAAGATGTTTCTATCCACAAAAAGGACCATAACATTGCAACATTATTTTTATGTTGGTATTGTGTCCATATTTATTATTCCTATCCTTTGAGTCTTTCATATATTAGATATTTATAAAATGGTCTACATTTAAATACCTGACAAACCAACACCAATTTGGGTTGTTAATTATTCTTGCTTATTTTAACTTCCTTCTAAAACATACTGTCTGGTTTGTTTTGTTTTGTTTCTTTTAGTGGAATATTCCATTTTGGTATCTAATTCAAAATAGTCATGTTTTATTTCTGTCCTTATTGTTTCTTTCTGATGGAGTCCGTAATACAATATTATTTTACATTTCAAATATATAGTTATGATCATCAGTTGTGTTGGTGATGAATGTGTTGTGTACCTGAGGGACAATGACGTGTATTTTGCTGATGTACTGATGCAGATTATAATCTGTCAGGAACATTCTATATATCAGACATTTACTGGAAGAAAATGCCAATAATGAA
The DNA here is from genome assembly GCA_013398295.1 of Chionis minor. Taxonomy (NCBI): domain Eukaryota; kingdom Metazoa; phylum Chordata; class Aves; order Charadriiformes; family Chionidae; genus Chionis; species Chionis minor. The sequence continues at coordinate 148,204 of VZSF01009110.1, forward strand.
CATTATGAGAATAGTACAAAAAAAAAGAATAAAAAAATTCTTTGAGTTTGCTATTACACATGCATTTTTTCAAGACAACTTCATTAAAAGGTCTGCTATAATTTTTCAGTAGAAGTCTGTATGTTTGGGTCATCTTAAAGTTTCCTTAACACACCTTAGCAAGAGAAGCTCACTGTGAAGATGAAGGCACAAATACATTGATCACAGCAAACAAAACTGAGATTTACTGCAGAGGTCACAGAGAGAATGAAAACCCAGATAGTTAGCTATGATGCTAAAATAGTGTTACAGCTTCTCAGTTAGGAAGTGTCGAAAAGGTGGCTAACACATCCATCATTTATATTTCAAAGGAAAAGCACGAAGCCATTCTCAGGTGTCTCACAGATAGTCCAGACCTCTGAGCTCCTGTTTCAAAGTGCAGTTGTAATAATCAGGTGGCTAAGATTGAGGGAAGAATTTCAGGCACACCCTTCACAGCATTTTCATCTGGATTGGCTGCTCAACATAGGTTTTTAAACGACTTTTCTGTACGGCTAAAGTCTCTCTTTGCCACACAGAAAGACTAGGGACCTAACTTTCTGCTCTGCATTCTGCATCAGATCCAAGGTAGTTGAAACATTGTACTGAAACATACATAATTTTTACTATTATAAAATTCCTAATTTTTATTATCATCTGTTGCATGAGCTGAGAGCGCCACTGAGCAGAGCTCTCACCTGGCCTCATCTCCAATTGTACAGTTTGATGGGTCAGGTCAAGTATGCTTCACCACAGTGTGATTCTGCCTGTTCTGCGGCCCTGTTCTGGAAATCCCTCTAATGTCGTGCCCAACCAATTTTATCAATTTCTTAAAGAATTCACAAAGTTTCTGCTGCATTTTCTTTAAACTCTTATCTCTTGCCCACCAAAACACGTTCAACCTTTTAATTCTTCTCGTAACTTAGGTCTTAAACGAGCAGCTCATATTCTAACCCATTTACAGCCAGGAGAGTGGCACACCTTAGCGATTTCTTGCAATAAACTTAAGACTAATCAGTGTCACAGAACTGGCAACATCAATACTGCCATTCTCTCAGCCTTGTGCTTTCCAGACAGTAAGAGTTGCAGCTATTTCTGCCAATCTGGGGAGTACTTCTGTACTGCGATAGCTTTTTTTTCTTTGTTTACATAAAAACTGTTTTATTACCTTTTGATTTTCCTTGTCTTGTAACATTTCTTCCTCGCATCTTACTGAATATATAAATTAATGCTGAATATTAGTTTATCCTGAATACCTCAGCAGCTTATGTGCAAATTAAACTCTAATGCTCTTCCTTCAGAAACCCATGCTAGGGGGAACCATAGTCTGCTAACGAGCACTGAGGGACCATTTGTAGCCTCCCAAGAAATTCAGGGCACTCTACTGTTTAAACTTGTGAGTATAATCTTCATAAAGAGTTATGAGCTGTTGCATGTATTGGGGCAAATTAGACCTTAAAATAACCCTTTTAAAATCACTGGAATTACTCTAGGGATGCACGTAGTCTATTGTGTTTGATTTAGGTGATTCCCTACTTAAAAGAAAACTTCTACTGTAATTCGTTTAAATTTCATTGAATTCACAGCACAAATATGCAAAGGGGAAGGTATCCAGAGCCTTTATTCCTTTTTTTCTCCTTAGCACATGGTTTAGTATACAGATCTCTGATAGAGTTGGTAACATATTTATACAGTGATTTATATTTTTGTGTTTATATAAAATTTTTACAATGGGAAAGTTCCATTCTTAAGAATCTTTTTGTATTTTGAATGGGAAAGAGGGTAATTTTGTCAAAACTTTATTGAAGATACCCACTTTTGGATCCAAGATCCACTTTTGTTGAAGAAAAATGGATAGTGGGGCATCTACTGGAAAGACAAGAGAGGTAAGGCAATTTTCCCTGACATATTATGAGATGTGGCATTCTTCAGTAATTGGATACAGTGAATGTGTATCTTTCAGCCTCATTGACTGGAACATTCATTTACAAAAATCTTGAATTACTTTCAGGCCACAGAGAGACCTTATAACCAAATGATTAGGGCACCAAGAAAAGCAGAAGTTCAAGTTCATTCTTAACCTAGTACAGCGCTACCGTTTTACCCTCTTGGATCTACTCAGTCAGCCTAGCCATGCGTGAAAGACCTCTGTGTGGAGTAGTGCTTTGAGCTGGAATTGCTTGGCCTGATCCTTAAAATGAGCACCATAAACCCTGCCAAAATAGCCTCTAACGGCTCCATTCAGTTTCCTAAATAGGGGTATCTAGTGTTATTTGAGATTCCCTAGGGACCTGAAACATGTACAAAGTGCCATAGAAAATATAAACCAATTATGTACTGGCTTTCACAGACAATGTAGATCTAAAATTTAAGAAGCTATTAGCCTAAGCATTAGTGTGTTCATCAATTCTGCTAAGATACCTGAAGGGGTTTTGTTAGCCAGGCAGACATCAGTCAGAAGAGCCTCCACTGCTCCCCGGGACAGATAGACAATATTGCTGAGTTGCCATTTTCCACCAGCTCTCATGACAGCAGTGGCTTGACACAAAGATTTCCAACTAGGCTGAATATCCTCCCCATTTCTTTTTTTCCTTTAGGATTTTATACCTCTGTATATTACATAATGTTTGCATAGTTTGTTTTTAAATAAATCATATTAAGGTATCAGGAATGAACCACTTCATTGTGTAAAAAGACTGGGAATTTCTGCAGGTAATATGGATGGGCAAACAAGTTTCCTGATGAACTGAATCAGATGAAGGAAGCACATAAAGGGTAAAAACAGGAACAGGTAAAGTAGAGGGAGGAACGTAAGAGCTTGGGTATATAGAGACAAAATCAGTAAAAAATTCAGTTAAAGCTAGGATGATTGAAGGACACAAAGAATAAAAAGAAGAGATTCTAAATGTATGATAGTGGCAAAAAGTAGTCCAGTAAAAGGAGACAATCTTATAAAAGAAAATATGGAAAAGGCTCAAATATTTGACTCCTTTTTTTGCTTGGCTTTTACAAGCAACCTGTACTCTCTAGTTATACTCTTATTTTACAGCAATTAAGCAAGGCTTTAAGGTAACAATTTGGCATGCAGAAGACTGAGGGCAGAGTCCCAGTTTTCACTGAGTTACTCCCTTAACTGGCTGGAGCACAGTTTCTGGGTTGCTTTCACATCCTCAGCTGGGCAAACTGCCCCTCCAGCTATTAATTGCATTTGTTATCCATGCTCCCACTTACCAGCTAAAGAGGTGTCCAGACAGATGTTGCAGATGGACAGGAGACTGGTATTCCCTAACCAGCAGTCAGTAAAAGACCAAGAGTGCAGACCTTTTTTGAATAAGAACCTGCCCATGAGGAAAGAGCTAACAAGAACTGTCAGTTGTGGCAGTGTCTGGAAACTCTAAAAAGTGGCTCATTTTTTGATAAAAGCAAAAACCAAAAAAAAAAGACGAATAAATGAATGAGTTCCATAGAAACTTCGGGATGTGGTGCCAGGGAGGGGGGAGAAAAGCTGTGGAAAAACAAAGAAGCCCCACAAGAAAATTTTGCCCAAATAAGCAAGTATATTAACAAACTACAAAGAAAATGCTAAACTCCATCAGGAAAAAGACTATCCCTGCTCACCCCCCACTGCATCATCTACAGAAAAGCAAAGGAATAAATATCAGAAAAAGCTGCCCCAAACCCCTCTTACAATCTCTCCTGCCACAAAAAACCCTTTGGTTATTTTGCATAGCTTAAGACAAAAATTGGTTTCTTTTTACTATATTTCAGGCTACGTCTTTTTCCAGGATAAACCCAATAACATTTCACTGTAAAGAAGAACTGATATCATCTTTGTTCATTGCTTCAAAGGGTATCTCAGCTGTACATCATAAGCAGAGTGTCTTTGTGTAGCTGGTGTTTCATGGTTGTACCAAGCACTTATTATTTTCACTTTTATCTGTGGTAAATAATTGCTATTGACCTTCTGACATTGGTTATGCTTCTTCCAAAATACTAAATCTGCTTTTGAATTCAGTTTCAGCCATTCCAGACCAACTGCCTACAAGAGCAGTGCTGACGCTGCAATCTGTCATCTTACACCGTTGGTCAACACTGAACAAAGAATCACACTGGGGTTTGCACATGCACAGACAACATAAGCCAAAGTGTCAATAGTGAATGGAACAAGGGTAGGTCATGTAGGTAAACTCTCCCTGGGGCTTCCTTGTATTTCACATTAAAGGACTGCCTAGGCTCTTCAAACAAAGCCTGTGATGCATCTTAGGTTGAACTTCGGGTCAGCTGTTTCATTAAAGAGCTGCAACTTTGCAGAAGTTCTGGAGATAGACTTGAAGTTGAAAGACCCAATGATTCTGCGGTCATACATGAGTAAAACTTATACTCAAAACTCACCTTTCATAAATACAGTTGTATGTATATAACTATGTATAGGTAGATGTGTATATAAATGTATGTATTAGTAGCTGTATATAAAAATATACATATATATTTATATTTACTGGCATACCTTTACCTTTCAAATATTGCAATCACAGCAACATTAGGGACAATGCTGGTGTGTCTAGGAAGATAATGATGGCTGTGGATTTAGTGGTCAAATGTCTATTTACTGTGTATGTAATTCTTACTCACATCCTGAAAACACATTAACACCATCCAAGAAATCTAACAGTCCCATTAGCATGCTGTTGTATTAAGAAAATAATTGTCACTTACACTTCAAAATTTTCTGAAAAAGGTATTCTTTGAGTAATGTACATTCACACTTCAGAACCTTTACTGGAAAACGTGCTTTGTTTTTGCTTATATTTGTAGTTGCTTAGATTTTTCTTTTATGTAGCATAGCATACTAACTACATTGTTGAACAAATTATTTATGACAATTTTAGCTTGGGACTAGGCATCTGACAGAAATCTCAGTGGTAATTTAATGTAAAGAACAAATAACAATAAGTAATTTAAAGGGAAGAGGCTAAAATACATATTGAAGTCTTCCCACTCTTTTTGTGTATTTGAAGAAATCTTGTTAAGGAAAATAATTTTTTCCCTTTTGTATATTCTAAAATTGCTTACACTCAATGACAAATATATCTGCATGGTGCACAGATTAATTATAAATATGACGATCTTTTTTTTAACATTAAATGCCTTTTCTGCCATGTTGTAGTAATTTCAATTTTTTTTCTAAGGCTCTGTTTGGCAAGATTTTAGCACAGAATGAATGCTGACTGCCACACTGTAACCTTTTTAATTTATAAAATACAATTATTGACAGTCACATCAGTCAACTTGTGTCTTTATATACATGACTGTACTCTATAGCTTCATCCTCTGTCTTTACCAATGTATTCATATATGCTGCTATGTGTGCCATTAGGCTTGTCTTTAATTCTGTTTGCTATTTCGATGAAGATAAAATGCATTTCAGGAATACATAACCATATCCATTTTCCTTTTGATAAATAATTTAGCTTATGTTGCACATATTAAAGGAACAGTAGTCATTGCTTATCAGCACCTTTTTTGTTGTTGTGGCACGCAGAGCTGGAACACGTTTCATTGCAGAAAACACTACAACAATACTTATGTTTTGTACTGTCCTTGCTGAGGAAAATTCTGCTAAAATTACACATTCATAATGGCTAGAGTGTAGAGCAGGAAATAAAAAGTAATTTTACAAAAACTAGGACAAAGCAAAACTTTCATTTCACTGGAAAGAAGGTGGAAGCCAGCCACACCAGCATCACAGCTGTATACTTTCTTCCCCGGATGCATACTGAAAGCCATCAACGCTCTTTTTAATTATTGGTCAGCCAGGATAGCTCTAGAGGAACTGAAGGGTTGATACAGATTAGGCTGAGAAAGTAATGAGAAAGCTTGACCCCCTATACATTTTGCAAATTTACTCTGAAAAGGGAGAGAATAGGTAGTGATGTACCTAGTGATGCAACATGCTTCTAAAGCTGTAGCTCTTTAACAAAAATTACATGTATCTCTGTTTGTATGACATGAGCAACTTGAATAATTTAATTTCCTTACCAGAACCTCAACTGTTCTGGCAGTTAACCTTATTCTTAACTGAGGTTAGAAAGATTATCCAGTGAACTTTTAACACTCCCTTACTACTCTTATTTGCACTAGTTAAGAATATTACCCAAAGATTTATATAATGATATCTCTCAGTGTTTCACTGATCATTTTGCTTTCTGTATTTTTAGTAAAGAGAATGGAGATGAATTGCTTTAGGAATTTTGTAATTAAAATAGTCTATTTAACTTGTGAAGTGTAAAAGGATAAAAGAAACCTTATTAAAAATTATTTTAACAAGTAAGTATTATTTTAATATCTATTTTTGCTGCAAAATAGAATTGTTAGCCCAAGGTCCAAATCAATTCAATAACATTCTTTCAGTTATATTCCTCTGATTTCAGATCATCTGCCAAACTTTATCCTACAGATCTATCCCCAAGTTCAGAGCCTGCTTCAGGTTACCTGTCTGCTTCATGACCTAAACTGCAAACTATCCAAATACTCCATTATTATGCATTGGGTTTAGCTCTGTTCCAGGAACACTGGTAATTATATTTAAGAATTTTTACAGATAAACAAAGCAGATCACTTTTTTCCTGCTATAAATACTTTTATCCACAACAGAAAAGGCAAAAAAACAGGCAATGGTCAAAATCTCACACGCACAAGAAAATTTTATGATTCTTTTTTGTAAAAAACAAGTAAACATTCAATTAAATAATTTAACTCTATCTAAAAATTAGTATTTGAAAGCTCATTAAAACAAGATTTAAATTATAAGGCAGCTTTAGCTTTACTTTGTATTAGTGATTTCTGAGTACCTTACTCTTCCCTAGGTGATTTTCTTTTTCAAATACAGCTTAAGACCTTAGTATTAGGGCTCCTGAAAAAATTCTGCAGTGGTTGTTTTGTACAATTTGTTTTTTCCTCATTAGTGCCAGCTACAACTATAGAGAAAATAAACAGTTCATCAAGCTCTAGAATGACAAAGTCCTGCAAAGGGAAAGAAAGAGGACCTGCTGTAGTACAGACTTTTTGAAGTGTTTCAGAGAATCATGAGAAAAGACATTGTATTTTAGCTCTGTTGGGTAAAAAAGCATTACATTTTCATTTACTTAACAAAGCTAAAATGCCTTCATATATTCTTTCCTTACAACTGAGATCCCCAGCTTTGCAGTGTAAAGTTTAGTTCACGCTGATTCCTAAAGTACCTTCTAGCTCAGTCTGCACCAAAGCAATACAACCCACACAGATATGAAATAAAATTAATGTTCATGAGAAATTTTTTCTCAAAGATTTTTAATTAAATAAGAATAAAATATTCACCAACATTTTTTGACCTTTTTTTGCAGTTTTTTGATGACTACTTTTTTCAGTTTTCTTTCTAAAGGCATTACATGAAATAGAAATAAAAATTTATTTTATATGTTGACATATTAATTTTTGTTTGGTTTTTAATAGAAATAACATATTCATTTGATTTAAAATTTTCACATTGAGATTAGTTTTGCATTCTTATTCTTACTAGCAGTTTTCCATGAAAATATCAGTTTTGACAAGAAAGCTTCCTATGCAAAAGATTTCCAGTAAGATCGCCATAATTCTTTACTGAAAAGAGTGGATAAGCAGCTTATTGTGGTGCACTAGGGTCTTTTTGCCAGTTTTGCTTTTTTAAGCAGCAAACAGGAAACTGCAGACTAAACTATACCAACTTTTTAATTCTTGCTTGTGAGACATTTTTCAATCCCTGCAAGGAAATTTTGTTCCATATAAAGTAAGTAAAACTGGAAGAGTTAACTTCCACAGTATTGAGAGACTTTAATTGTATTAGCTGCTGACAAGAGGATAATATTTTTAAGTAACATAAAATTAGCTCACTGATTGACAGAGCATGCATACAATAAAGTAAATATAAGAAGAATCAAAGTATAGGAAGTCATAACATTTAAGCAAGCTAAAAATTTTTTTTCTGAATAATCATCAAAAATACAGGCAACTAGAAGGCTAAAAAGTAAAACTACAGCAAAGAAAGCACTACAGAACATATTTTAATGAGATTTTTTTCATCTCTTCATTCTTTTCATTTACAGCAGCAGACTTATCCCTAAGACTTTGTCCCCCAGGAGAAAAGGAATAGAAGTATTTTAGTTAATGTCAGTTTGTCTTGCTTTGTCCTCACAGGAGGTAATGAGTATGAACAGTCTATAACTTGTAATCTTTGTTTGAGAAACAGATTTAGTTTCAATATAGTTCTGAAATATGTGCCTTGTGCTCATAAACATATCAGATCCCCAAAAGTATCAGGCTACCTTAAAATGGTGTAATACAAGAATATTTTTGCTTTTCTTATTTGCCATCTCTTTTTTTCAACCTCTAAAACACTGAAATCTGGAAAGATAGTTGTAAATTAAAGCAAAACTAAAATGTCATTAAGATCCATAGGTCATACATAAAATGCCAGGTGTGACCAGACTAATGAAAACTGCGAAAGTTCTGATTTAAAGCAGTCAAAGGAACACTGTATTTTCTCATTTTTAATCAAGAAAAGCTGCCTCCTCGAACTGGATGCTTAAGAAGGCTTCCCCCAGTCATTATTGTACACTAATACAAAGGTTATTTACAGTCTGTCCCTGCTCAATAAAATGCTGAAGTTGCATTTTCTATGCATAGCACTGAAGTTTTCATTCAGGACGATCAGCTCAGCAGGCTCGTGGTGCAGGCTGCAGCATCTTAGGAATGGCAATATCCATGTTTTTCCTTAGTTTATCCTGCTTTCTGTATGCACTTCAGCACACAGACAAGGGCTGAAATCATAGAAATGGACTTGTGCAGGTCATTTCCCAAGCGACATAAGAACACGCTTTTGTTAAGGGAACACTTTCACGTACCGAGGATAATATGATTCATGCATATTGCCTTAGTCTCTCTTTTGGCCTCATTTAATATAACGGACAATGTTATACACTGGCATAGTAAAATGGAATATGGAGATTAGATTCATGAACAAGAGCTTGACAGTTTGGTACAGAGAAATGATACTGGACAGTACTGTGAGAAGACACCGACTCAGGCCATGAATGCCACGTGACTGGATGACTGCAGAAGCCCAGGCCAACTCACCAGGTTCAGTGCAAGTTTTCAGCCTCCAGTTTTGATGTCAGCTAAAATATGCCCATGGACAAGTGGAGAGAAAAAGGAAGGCTATAGGCTTAAACTAGGGTGAGTCTTTTCAATATTTTTATAACAAGAAGCTGAACAGAAGATAGTCCAAGCTAGCAGTTGTTTTTTGTGCCAACGCAGATGATTCCCAGGCTAAGAAAAAGGAAAATTCTTTACCCCTAGTGTCTGAGGGACCATGACCCTGAGGAGGTCACAAAACTTAAAATTTCAAGGGACTAGTCTGTTTAATATAATTCCTACTTTTACTTGTCCTGGCTTAAGTAAATCATAATTCTACTGCTTCAGTTGCATTTGGAAAGGGGAAGAATGACTAGGAACTGTAGAAAATGCCTATTCCATTCTCATAAATCAATATAAACACTTTGGTAAAGAGCAGGGATTGGTAGTTTGCATTAGGTCATTGGAACCTTGCTGACTTTTTTGGAATTTAAGCACTTTCAAGAAACTGCTGGTTAAAATAAAGCAATATTATAGATCTTGCTTGTGTGACACTTCATGGTCATGAATGGAGAACTGGGATTAAAATAGTTTCCATACTGAGTCAGCCTTAAAATAAATGGGAACATTTCAACAATTTGATTTGGGGTTGCCAATAATTCTCTGTAGCCCATTCTATTTTTGCAACTATATGTGTTTGAATAAGACCTTTTCCAGCACAGATTTTGTTTTTACTTTGTCCTCCTTGATCCTTCCACGCACTTTATTGATTAGCATGGCTTTTTCAGCCTGTGCTTTGCACTGCTGTTTTTGTGCATCCTGTTACCTTAGCATATACTTTCAACAGTACTTCAAATTAGTTTATCTCCTGCATTTTTCCTTGTATCCAAAAAGTTATCATTTATCTAATGATTAGTTTTGGACATAGCGTTCGTAGGAATACATTGACTAGAAGTAAGCAACTGATATTTCTCTTTCTTAAGAGTTGACATTTCTTCATTTACCATGTTTTAGCCACTTTGCTCCAAAGAATGACAACATTGGAAGACCACAAAAAAAATCTCCACGATATTGCAGTAAGAATAAATCAACCTATTTTCCCAAGCCTTATTCATTGGAATAGTTGCTTCAACTGAAACTTTCAGATCAAGATAATTTTCAGAGGAATATTGAAGACAAAATTGCATGTTTGGTAAAGCTATAAGCAAAAAAATTTATTTTTTTTTTAACTAGCTAAGGCAGACTTACAATTTCTTCCGCATCTGCTCAGTCATAGATTCTTTACCCACATTGTGTAGGGCTCCTGACCCCGGCTCCATCATCACTACACTGAGAAGTAGTGATTCCCAGCAGGACACTGTAAGGTCTCTTGTGTTCCACAGCGCATCATGACAGATGTGTGAATTTGGAGAAGAAACTGTAGTAACGTGGAAAGGGAAACATTGTAGTAACACTGTGGCTATGCCTGTGCTTGAAGTAGTTGCAGAAAAAAAAGGATAGCTCTGAATACAGTAAAATAAAGTATGAGTGTTAGCAATAAATAGCAAATATGAAGGTAATATTTATTTTATTCATCGATTAATCTTTCTTATCTTAAAGAAGGTTGTTTTACTAATGTCACTGTATCATTTCCCATGGAATCTGTACACAGTGTGATTCTTGGATATATGTCTTTGGTGAATTTTGTTTTGAAGTACTTGATTTTATTTTATTTCAGAGGTTTTATTTGAATATTTTTGTTAGTATCTTATACTACACTAACAAACATTATGAGACATTGTTTTTCACAAACACCTCTTTCATTAGAGAAAAGCAGACTGTTCTTTGTTTCTGCAATTTCAGCTAATCTTCTACAGTTTCTGTGGGTAAACTGGTACTATAGTAATATGCGTGTATGAATGCTATACAAGTGACAGTTTGTCTCTCCAGAATGCTCATCTGTTACTCATTTTCTTTTTGCAACTGAACGCTTCACTGCTGGTACGTGGGCCACTTCCTCTGCATCTCTGGTGGACTGGAAAAACCTTCTATTCCTTTTCGCTTAATTTTCCCTTTACTTTTCAAATATACATTGTAAATAAAGTTTTCTTCTTTCCTATACTTATATTTTCATTCCTCTAATCCTGACACTGGACACTATCATTGTCTTATTACATCAGGGAAGCTTTATGGATTTTTTGGTTTTCTGGGGTTTGGGTTTATTTTGGTCAGATTTTTTTCTATGAAGCACAAAGAGGGAAAAGAAATGGTTACTGTAATAACAATATTAAGATTTTTTATGCAATGACCAGAGACTTTTCTTAACAGATGTGCTACTATATCTGGGATTTTGATTAACTACCCTGTTTTTTAAATTCATCTGCCTCCATATTTCAGAAAAATAATTTGCAAGGTTCTATTGACTCTCCCCACAGTGTCCATGAATGCTCTGTCCATGAGAAAATTATTCGCTGCTTGATTTTCAGCTCTGTTTTTGTTTATCCCTCAGAAGCAAGCTTCACACACAACAGAATGGCAGATAGAGCATGTGGCAGACAGCTAATGACTCATAATGACAGACTCATAAACAAGCTAATGCGTGCTAGGGAGGGGTTTTTTTTCCTTCCAGAACACCCTACCAGAGGCATGCCCTTCCCTGTCCTTTTCGCTTTGTCGGGGTTATGCGTACAAAGTAGAGGAAAGATGCTTTCACAGTTACTTAGTTTTTGAAACATTTCCTTCAATTTTATATGAACATGATACCTGGCATATTTGATCAAGAAAACAAAAAAGTTCTTTTGAGGTGTGAAGCCTCCCCTCCATCTGGAGTTTTGGTTGGTGGTGGAATAAACCAGCAGGAGAAATGGATCTCAGCCGTGCACAGACAGATCTGTGACAACCACAGACTCCCTTTGAATCTCTTTTGGAAGGAAGAGCGTAACTGCAAAGAACACCTCACAGCTGTTGCATAAATATACATTATAGAATGCTCTGCAGCTAACAAGTCCCAGTAATTCATGACCTATAGATGCACTGAGCCAGCACTGCTCTGCATATTGGTTGGAAGAACTGTTGAATACATTTATTTTCCATGCACTGACTATATTATTGTATATCATACAGTATTAAATAGTTTGTGGGTGAGCACCAGACAAGAAGGCTGCCTGTTTGCTTTGTTGTGCCTGCTGCAATCTGGAGTCCTCAGGAGGAAGGAAAAATTGCACCTCCCGAGGGTGTGATCACTTTGGTACAAGCTGAACAGGCACTGGAAAGCAACACCAGAGAAAAAAATGTGCCCAGAACAGGTAGAGTCATTAGCAAGAGAGATTTGTTTTATTTTAACCTGTCTCCTCAACAGAATTGATTGTTCTGTCTTAAAAAAACCTTATTCTTTTGTGCCTGTGTTCTAGTAAAACATAAGTTTAGATATTGAGAACACAATTTTGTTAGTTTTAGTGTGTTCACTTTAATGAAAAGCTGCAGATATATTCACCTCAAAGCTGTGGCTTGTTCAGGGTCTTCTCAAAGTTGTCCGGGTACTGAGAGCAGGGAAGCTTTTAATGGGTGATACAGGGACTTGGGTTTTTTGATAAAGTGTTAGATACTGATAACTAGATCGATGGGCTTTCTTGGCATGTTGTTTCCTTCAGTAGAGCTAATATCAGTAGCTGTCATTCAGAGGGACAGGTGGAAGTTTGAGCATGAATTTTACAAATAAAGCCGTCACTAAATTAATCATGATGAGATTTAACATCAAGTAACATAAATTCATAAGCTTTGAGGTGAAAGCATCCATGATCATGAAAATATAACTTAATAAAGAAACCTAGATGGCACAAATGATTAAAATAACTGTGTGCAAATACCCTTTTATCTCTTTGAACAAGAGGTATTATAAAATATACAGCCAGCTTTCCAATTCTTTGTATGTGGAGTATACAAGGGAGAGCCAGATGCTTTATCATGTTCTTTTGCTGAGAGCCAAAGCTTTACAGAATTAAGCATTCAATGTCATGACAATAACCTTTGAGCTACTCTTTTTTTTTTTTTTTCCCCTGAATGGAGCAGTTGATTCTGCCTAAATAATATCAGTTCTGTCTTCCTTCGTTGGTGTTCTGACTGCAAATAAAAGATGCTAAACTTCCTAGCAAAAACCTTGAAGATGAAAATGTGCTAAGCCAGTGAAAAACTCTATTTGGAGGAATAAGAAAATTGAATCAGGGCTACAGACAAGGGAAAAGGATGTTGTTTCTGGTTAAGCACACAGGGAAGTCAAACTCATTGGAGATGAATGTGAAAGACAGTAGAGGGAAAGGGAAGAGCTGTATGGGGGATAGAGGTTTATAATAGAAAATCAGAGAGAAAACAACTCTGCATAGTGCTGTTCAACAGAGAAGGAATGTGAGGGTAGAAATTATAAGCTGGAAAATACAATGGAAACAGAAGACAAATGCCCCAAACCTACACCCAAAATTATGATCCAGATCCAGATCATGATGCAGGTTTGGTAAATGACATCAGCTGAAGAGACAAGCAAAAATACCAAAATATTTGGAGGCCAGAAGATGGGAGGGGGCGAGACAGAATAGTGGTGGGCATGTGATGGCCATTTTAGAAACATCAGGAAAGAAGGAGAGGAAGGACAGAAACATGGGGATGAGCTTCTGAGTTGTGGTGGGAGGAAGAAGGTAATAAGATGAGTGTGGATAACACACAGGATGGGGAAAGAAGAGAGCATCACAGTTGTGACAGATGTCACCAGAAGTATGAAAAGGAGGTCAGATTTTTTTTATGGAAGTTGAAATGTGTGTGCCTGGGGTGGGCAGAAAGGGGATAGACCTGGGAAAGGAAGAAAGAAAGTTGGAAACAGTCCAACATGGAAGGGAAAACAATCCAGTTACACAGTAGGAAGGAAGCAAGGAAGTATAACGATACATGCAGAAAAGTGTTGTGGTGAGTAGCAGGTGATACAAGGTGGAAAATGAAAGGAAGTATATGAAAAGCGCTGTGAAAAGACAGCTGTAGTGCTTTACACACTTTGCACACAGGCTTGCACTATCTCAACCTGCCATGGATGGGGAAGAAGATGACAAGTTAAGTTGGAGAACAAGAACACATGCCTTGCTGCTCTCTCAGTTACTGCCACTCAACTCAGGAGACAAACAAATCCCATTTCACCATCACTGCTACCAATATCCTTAATCTCAGAGGACATTTCATGGTTGACCGGCCTTATTTGCCTTAGAAAAGCCAATGTAGAAGTCAATAAGTACGGTAAGACTTTTTCTGCCAGTGACGGACAGATTTTTTCTTAGCGTCAGTTTACATTTATAAAAGAAAAGGCGACATTAAGCCTCTGTCTGCTTGTTTTTCTGTAAAGAGAAAAGTGATGTGCTTTAAAAGGACACCTTAGAACACCACACATTTGAACTCCCATCTGTGTTTTGAAGTAGGTATTTGCAACCCTCACTCTTCCACCTTCCCTGCCTCTGTTGCTTTCTGCTCCATCATATTAGCATTTTAACAATGTACACTGACATTTAGAAAAATGCAGTTTTCATGCTGCTCTTTAATTTACACAGACCAGACAGGGACAGGGATTAAACTGCAGTACACATTATCACACAGTTTTCTTTCTGATGAAACAGTCTACACTTGCATGTAAACAATACAAATCAACCCCCCAATAAACCAGAAAACCATCCTTGGCATTGGTAGTACTATTCTCTCCCAGGGCTTACTCGATTAATGCCAATGTCTGGGTAAGTCTGGGTGTATCTATACAAAACCCTATGTGTCATCGCCTCTATGATATTTTTTAAAGAGAGAATCAGCATAGCTCTGGCCTAATATTGTTTACAAATCAGCACACTGTGAGACTAAATATCATCTTATATTATCTTGATTACTCTGTAGGATCTGAAGTCAGAAGACTAAGCACCAAATAAAGAGCTTGAAAGTAAAATATTATTGCTTTATCCTCCTTTTATTTAAAACTCCTTTTGCACAATGAATCAGGTGAAACACAATGTAAAGTCGGATGCAAAAAGCACATGTTCAGCATGTAGAAGGATCAGAGCCACCCACATTACCCTACTAAAATCCTGAATAAAAATATTTTGCACCATTAAGCTAAACACACAATATTAAATAAATATAAAGACAGAAGAAAAAATTAGACCTGTATAGCTATTCAAATTCTGCCTGCTATTACACTGAAAAGCTTAATACTGTCTTAGGAAACAGTCCCACAGTTTTCCATTTATGAGCATAAAACTACTTTAGCAAATTCATTGCTTATTCAAAATTTGAGGCTGCTGAGGCAGCAGGGGCTTGTGCACCTGGGGAGGCAGTTCTGCGGGATATTAGTCAAGTCTGTTACTACCTGTGACAATAGCACTATGTGAAGTGAGGCAGGAAGACTGACTTTTTTATGCTTTTGGTATATGCATCCATATCTCCAACAAACAGAGATGAGAGGAACGTGCTTTCTCCCACAAAATAATAGGATTTGAAAAACATTCAGAACAAAAACATTTAAGGAACAGCAAGCTCTGTCTCTGGGCACCACTGAAAAGAGTCTGGCCCCATCCTCTTGACATCCTCCCTTTAGACATTGATAAGCATTGATAGGATCCCCCTTCAGTTTTCCAGGCTAAACAGACCCAGGTTTCTCAGCTTTTCCTCATAAGAGAAATGCCCCAGTCCTTTGATCATCTGATGGACTCTTTCCCATAGTTCCTTGTCTTTCTTGAACTGGAGAGCCCAGAAACAGATGGAGTTCTCCAGATGTGACCTCAGCAGGGCAGAGTAAAGGGGCAGGATGACCTCCCTCGACCTCCTTGCCACAATCCTCTTGATGCACCCCAGTATGCCATTGGCCTTCATGGCCACAAGGGCACATTGCTGGCCCATGGTCATCCTGTTGTCCACCAGGACTCCCAGGTCCCTCTCTGCACAGCTGCTCTCCAGCAGGTCAGCCCCTAACCTGTACTGCTGCATGGGGTTATTTCTCCCCAGGTGCAGGACCCTACACTTGCCTTTGTTGAACTTCATTAGGTTCCTCTCTTCCCAACTCTCCAGCCTGTCCAGGTCTCACTGAATGGCAGCACAGCCTTCTGGTGTGTCAGCCACCCCTCCCAGTTCTGAGTCATCAGCAACTTTGCTGAAGGTATACTCTGTCCCCTCATCCAGGTCATTGATTGAACAAGTTGAACAGGACTGGACCCAGTACTGAGCCCTGTGGAACAGCGCTAGTTACAGGCCTCCAACTAGACTCTGTGCTGCTGATCATAACCCTCTGAGCTCTGCCATTCATCCAGTGCACAATCCACCCTACTGTCCATTCATCTAACCCACACTTCCTATGCTTACCTATGAGGATAATATGGGAGATGTTGTCAAAGGCCTTGCTGAAGTCGGGGCAGACAACATCCTCTGCTCTCCCCTCATCTACCCAGCCAGTCATGCCATCATAGACAGCTATCAGATTGGTCAAGGATGTTTTCCCCTTGGTGAGTCCATGCTGACCACTCCCAATAAACTTTTCTTCCTCCACATGCTTAGACATGACATCCAGAATGAGCTGTTCCATCACTTTTCAGGAATGGAGGTGATGCTGACTGGCCTGTAGTTTCCCAGCTCCTCCTTCTTGACCTTTTTGAAGTCTGGAGTGACATTGGCTTTCCACCAGTCCTCAGGCACCTCTCCTGTTCTACATGACCTTTCAAAGATGATGGAGAGCAGCTTAGCAATAACATCTGCCAGCTCCCTCAGCACCGTGATCGGGTGCAAATCCAAACGCTTGGATTTGTGAATGTCGAGTTTGCCTAAAAGACCTCTAACCCAATTCTCCGCAACCAACAGAAAGTCTTCCTTTCTCCAGACTTTTTCTCTTATCTCCAGGGTCTGGGATTCCTGAGGGCTCGCCCTAGCAGTAAAGACTGAAGCAAAGAAGACATTCAGTACCTCTGCTTTCTCTGCATCCTCCCTCACCAGGGCACCCACCTCATTCAGCAGCAGGCCCACATTTTCCTTAGTCTTCCTTTTGCTACTGATGTACTTGAAGGAGCCTTTTTTATTGTCCTTGACATCCCTTGACAGATTTAATTCCAGGTGGGCCTTAGCCCTCCTTGTTGCATCCCTGCATACTCTGACAATGTTCCTATATTCCTCCCAGATGGCCATTTCATTTTTTTCACATTCCTCCTTCTTCCATTTGGAATTTTCCAGAATCTCCTTGCTCATCCATGCAGGTCTCCTGCCTCCTTTGCTTGAAAACTTTCTCATAAGGATGCACAAATCTTGAGTTCGGAGGAAGTGGTGCTTGAGTGTTAACCAGTTGTCTTGGACTGTCCTACCTTCTAGAGCCCTAACCCATAGGATTCTTCCAAGTCGGTATTTGAAGAGGGAAAAATTAGCTCTCCTGAAGTTCAGGGTTGCCATTTTACCTCTTGCCTTTCTTCTTCCACGCAAGATCCTGAACTCCATGGTCACTGCAGACAACGTTGCCCCCAACCTTCACATCCCCAACCAGTCCTTCTTTGTTAGTTAGTACAAGGTCCAGCAGTGCACCTGTCCTCATTGGCCACTCCACCGCTTATGTCAAAAAGATACCATCAATGCCCTGCAGAAACCTCCTGGACTGTGCATGCCTGGCTGTGTTGCCTTTCCAGCAAATACCAGGGTAGCTGAAGTCCCCCAGGGCCTGTGATTGTGAGGCTATTTCCAGCTGTCTGTAGAAGGCCTCATCAACTTCCTCTTCTTGATCCAATGGTCTGTAGTAAACACCCACAACAGTGTCACTGAGCCTGCCCCTTAATTCTTACCCATAAGCTCTGAACATGTTCTTCATCCATCCCTAGGCAGAGCTCAATATATTCCAGTTGCTCTCTCGCAAGAGAGCAAATCCACCTCCTCGCCCCACTGGTCTGTCTGTCCTAAAAGGTACATAGCGATCCATGACAACATTCCAGTCATGTGATCTATCCCACCATGTCTCTGTAGTCGCAATGCGGTCATTGCCCTGCGACCACATGCAGATCTCTAGTTCTTCCTGTTTATTCCCCATGCTGCATGTGCTGGTGTACAGGCATTTCAGGGAGGTAATTGAGCACACAGGTTTCCCTGGAGGGGAGCAACAGGACCCACCACAGCAATACACACCCTTGAGGTGGTTCGCCTTCTGGTTCTCATCTTGTGAGGCAGCTAAGGAACATCTTTCAGTGCTGTGGTTGGCCCGGCTTTTCCCCAGTTGGATAAGATGGCATAAGCATTAACATTTTAGACCCCACTCCCCAAGTCCTTCAGTTTAAAACCCACCTCACCAAGTTGGCCAGCCTGCTGCCAAAGATTCCCTTGCCTCTTCTAGACAGATGGGTTCCATCCCTCCCTAACAAACCATAGTCATTAAAGAATATCCTGCTATCATAAAAGCCAAAACCCTAATGACAGTACCAGCAATGCAGCCAGAAGTTGGTATGCATTATAAATCTATTTCTGTCTGCCCGTTTTCCTCCAACTCGTAAAATGGAGGAAAAGATGGCTTGGGCACCGATATTTTTCACTTGCACCCCCAGAGCTTATAGTCTTCCCTAATTCTGCCCAGGTTCTGGCTTGTGATGTCATTCATGTGCACACGGAAGAGTAACAGTGGATAGTTGTCCATGTTCTTGAAAAGCTGTGGCACCCTCTTGGCAATGTCCCTGACCTTAGCTCCTGGAAGACAGCATACCTCTCATTACTCCCTGTCAGGAGAGCAGATGGGTGCCTCAGAGCCCTGTAACAGAGTCATCCTCTTCCAGCACTTGTCATTGTTTTTCGTGGTTTCCACTGTGTGCTGCTGGTGCAGTTCCTCCTGGCAGACCTTGCTTGTGTGTATCTACAGCTGTTAAAGCTTCATGCCTGCTTATAGTTGTGATGCTGGAGGATAGAGACTGAAGTGGACTCCTGCTTTTGTGGGTCACTAGGGTCCAAGTTGTCTCTTTCTCAGTGGTGTCTGCTACAGGAACATGGTTATGAAACCACCTATGGATCTCTGTCCTATATTGTGGAACCCAGCTGGAAGCCAAGCCTGAACCAATTCCTTTGTCTTTTTTTCTCTCCATATCTGCCACTGGTCTTGGTGTCATAGCTCTTACTCTTCCTCCTCCCTCCCCCCGTCTTTCTCTATGTTTGTGGTAGGGCTCAAGCAAATCAGGTGCAGTTTACAGGAAAAAAAAAAAAAGGAGGTTTCAGCATTTGCCTTCATCCTACACTGGAGTAAAAGACTTCTGGACCTTTTTAAATTTTTCATGGGAAGGGGTATCAAGTCTATCTCAGAGTAACTAATAACTTCACAGCTGGGGAATCACTTGTCTTGCTGACTCACAGCATTCTCTGATACTGAAAAGAGTTCTAAAACTGCATTTTCTGTAAAGCACTCATCAAATGGCTATTTTCAGTAGATTTTGTCCTTCAGCAGAACTCTCATCTTTGACTTCCAAAGCCTGATGGTAGAACCTATCCATAAGATGAACAGTTTCCCAAGAAATATTCCTATTTCAATCAATTTTAATTTGCAGTTTCATCTAGTATGGGGGGAAAAAAAAGAGAGAGTTTTCCCACAAGACATGATGCAGAAGTAAAGGCAGCTTTGCAAGGGGTAAAATGTAAGAAGGGTTGCATTAGATAGGTTTTTATTTGCATTTTTGAAGTCCAAGATCTGACCAGTAAGACTCAAGATTTTAATAGTACTCCATATTTCAAGACACTGAGCCTTTGAAAGAATATAAAAAGTTACTTTATATTCTTCATTTGTTCTTCTAATAAAATGTATAGTTGCATAGCAAGGTATTTCAGCTTCAAAATATTTATCTGAATTTTTCATGAACTCTTCTACTGGTGCAATGTCAACAGCAACTTTCTTGTTTGCTTTCAGCAGCCTCTTCTCTTAGTTTTGCCTTTCTCTAGTTCAGCCCTATACCTGTTGCCCATGTTTGGTTGTTCTCAAATATACCCCCATTGCATTTAAACTGTTTTCCCAAAAGGATACGTTTCAGGTTCTGAATATTTCCTCTTTGTATACAAACTTGTTAGTTAACTCTAATCTTTTCAGAGCTTTCATCTTTAACCATGTTTTTTTTCCTTCTCATTCTGTTTTTCTCTTTTATCATTACCTTTTCACTGCAAAAGGCTGTCACTCTGTACAGTATTCCAGGGGTGCCTTAGCAGTTCTGAAAGCAGATGGCTTCAAACACATCTAATTGCACATTCAGTACTTTTCTTTAGGTTATTTTTCTTGTCATCACTATATGCTAAACCCCAAAGGACCAAATCCTTAGCTGGTGCAAAGTGGACATTGAAATGAATACAGCTTTGTGAATTACACTAGGTGTAGCACCATTGCTGCCATCGCAATTTTGCTGAGTAGAGTTAAAAGCCCAATATTTATAACTAATGGAAAATTGTATCTAAGAATATGAGCTCAGTTAATGCAGAATGGTGTCATCAATAACTTCTATCTTCTGCGATACTGACCCTCAGCTAACACAAAGTGTGCAAAGTAGAGAATTTAGGGCTATCACATAGTTGATCATTGAAAACTTGTTCCTGTTAAGTGTCCTGAGTGAAGGGGACAAATGTTAATGGGGCATGTTGAGATGCTGCTTAGTGACTCTTCTGTATGAAGGTAACTTCAGAAGTTGTAAATCTTCACAGCTTTGAGAATCAGGATAGATAGGATTACAACTCAAAGGCACATTCTGATTAGTAGGTCAATGACAAAAGAAACAAATAACTTTTGTAGATTTGTGCTAGAAACAGTCTACAAAGTGACTGGATTTCCAGAAATTTAAAGCTGCTCCAGAATAAATTGTGTTTTGTGCTGAGCAAGTCTTTTGCTCTCTACATATTATGACCTTTCAAAGTGCAGAAAATAAAAGGAACAAAATTTGAGAACATCTATT
The DNA here is from genome assembly GCA_013398295.1 of Chionis minor. Lineage (NCBI taxonomy): Eukaryota > Metazoa > Chordata > Aves > Charadriiformes > Chionidae > Chionis > Chionis minor. The sequence goes on from VZSF01009110.1 coordinate 169,293, forward strand.
TTTCTCATTGCAGCTGCAGCACCATCACAAGGCAAACTGTGGGTGATACAGACGAGAAATTAATAGCATGTTTGTATAGCACAGACTTTCACACTCCTGCATTCAGTCTGTCTCTGGCTCTCTCTCTTATTCCTGATGAGAAAAATCTCTTCAACACATCAGCCGTTAAACTTCATGACCATGCAGAAATTGACAGTAAAAATATCAACAGCATTTTCTTTGGGTACTCTAAAAACAAAGGGAAAATAAGAAGGAAAATACTCCATGCTTTCTTTGAATTGTTGACATAGTGTAACAAAGAGCATCCAAGCTGTGCAGCCAAATGCTTGACACTAAGAAAAATAAAGCAGGGGTGAGCCTAGGTACTGGCTGAATTTTGCACCTTATGACTGACAGCTTTCCTGTAATACTAACACTAATCACTCAGCTTGTTACCTTTTGTATTTGAGTAAGTCAGTGGTAATGCTCTGAACTATATATTCAAGTAATACCTTTCAAATGTTCCCATCAAAAGTGTTCAAACTTTTTCAATGCTTAGAAACAAACTGAGTGTTAGAAACTCATAAAATCCAAAAGCCGTAATTCAATGTAAGAGTGAGAATGAACTGAGTTCACTCAGTGTGGAATTGTTATCAATATTATTTTTCTTTCTAGATTTTCTTTTTCTCTAAGGCTTTTTAACTATCAAAGAACAAAAAGCTTCAGATTGGTTATCCTTGAATGAACATGCTTGGGTCTAACTATACCTTTCAAACAAAATCCACAAAAACACCCCAGGCCACTTGAAGCAGTCATAGTCTGCATCTTTAGAACTCAGTATTCTTGGAACTCCTCTGATTCCTCATAAAAAAATGGAATATGATGGGCAAATTTCAAGCTGATACTCGAACGTCACTATTCAATAAAACTTGAGTCTCAGGCTGCTGCAGCACTGAGATTTTTAGAACCTCTGGGTTTTATTAGCAGCAGTGGAGTGTCTGTCCTTCCATCTCTCAGGGATTCTTTCCAAATGTGCCTGACTGATTAGGCATCCTGGAGAAAAGAAAGAGGATCAGAGAAAGAAAATTTACCCTCCAGAAGAAGGTGCAATGTAGGATCCATGGCATTATGGATCTGTGGCATAAAGCATGAAGGAATCTGAGGAACTGAGATGGTTCAAGGAATGTATAAAAGAACTAATGGGCTTGCACAATATGAATTAGTTTTGAACTCCTGTAATACTTTACACCTAAAGAAAACACAGTATTTGGAAACATCCGTACATGTCCACACATAGGAAACCTGTTAATATATGTTATCTGAGAAATAATTGGATCTGAGCAGTACACAACTAAAATCACATTTATCTTAGAAACAAGCACCTGAAAATCTTTTAATCTTTAAGATATTCTTGGTCTCATTATCCTTTTCCCAAGGGACAGGCAATGTTTCATACTTGATTTTGCAAAGTAAATGAGAGTGGGGGAGATTATAGCCTAAAACAAGCTAACAGGCTTGCTGAACTATAGCTATTTTAAATTTAATTTGTAGTTTTAGAACTGACTTTCACATTCATCAAGTCAGTGAAAAGTGAATATTTTAAGAAGCTATGAATCATGCTCTACATTTAGCTACCCATCTCCTGAACTGTGGGCAGAGCCAAGATGCTCCCTCTAGTTTGGATGGGATATCTAACTTTTAGACAAGCTAAAGTTAAGTGACATGACTCAAAACCATAGGTGATTTACTCTTGGCAATAAAGGAAGTCTGAAATTAAGCTCTCTCCCACAAGCATAAAAATGTTTCTTAAATATAAGATAATTTTTCTTCCTAACAGTGTAGCTAAGAAACTTATTTCTGGCAGTACCTGAAGTTTGAGAGCTTAACCTGAAGTTAACATCTATCTTACCATAAATGTTGCATAGGATTTTGTGTGTTTTGGGGTTTTTTAAGACAGAAAATAAAAGACCGAACAAAAAACGATGGAGCTGTACTCCCCAGGATCTGAAGCTTTTCTAGCTTTTGCAGCTCCTTAAGAGGAAGGATCCTTAGGAGAGATCCATTGTTTGAAGTTTCTAAGAAACTGTGAAGCTAACCCTCCCGAAGCCTTTGTAGAGTAGAGAATTCATGTTATATTTTGCACTACAAAGCTGAGAGAGACCACACACTGTATGCTCTAGCCTTCCCTGTGATTGCCTCATATATTTTTAGTCTCATATAACCATTCCATTCATTATGTATTTGATACCTGTGGAAAAAAAATGTTTTAAAAAAATTATCTTGGGCCGATTGCTTTCATGGGAATATACTTGAGATAAGTCATGCACATGTAAGTCCCTTTCTTTTGCAGTGTAATACATTGACTCCAAGGATTTGTACAAATCTCCAGTGGAGAGAAAACATCACCACAAATTTAACAACTAGAGCAAGGACATGTATTCCACATAATTAAACACAGCATTCTGTACATTTTTGAGATATGTTATCTTTCTATGCAAAAATAAAAAAAAACCAAGAAAGCTTTGTTTGTTTTGCTAGCTGTTTTAAATATTTATTTTTCTACATATCAATTTCTTCTTTTTCTCTCCACCTCTACCTAAAAAGTACAGAAAAATGTTTTTCATTACCTTTCTGCAAGAAATTTCTTGCATATACTATGTGCTTAAAATCAAACAGATTATTTTTCCAGAATGGTCCATTTTTAAGCTTATATTAAATTAATCTTCAAAAGCAAATAAATCATTTTTGTCAGAGACAAGATCTTCAATGATGAAACTCCAAATGTGCTATAACTGCTAAATTAATTTAAAGCAGAAAGAGTTATGCTGTTTCAGCGATTACTATTGCAATCTTTCCTGCCATATGGCAATTAACAATTGACAAATCTTTCCTGAAGAAAGTTAAATGCCTTTATTTCTATCTTAGAGTAAAGGAGATAAGTCCAAAGATGCACAGCAAGTTTTGCACAGTGAGGAAAAGTACTAAAATATTACAATGCTGTGTCCTGGTTTTAATCACTAGACTGTCCCTAAAAAGGAAACCATTATAGGCATTAATTCTCCCTCTTGACATACTCTGAAGATGGAAAAAGGGACTAGATCCAGAATGCAGGGGCAATGGAGGTGTTATGCAAAGGACAGTGGGTGACGGGCTCAAGACTCCCCTGGAGACGGTGGTTCTATGCAGAGGTAGATGAGTGTCCAACTGTCTCCTGAACTCAGATGTGCCAGAACTGATTGGTTTTGCCAGCAACACAGATCATCCTCAGCCTGGGAAAGCTGGAATTTTTAAGAGACAAATGCGCTTTCAGTTTCTTCAGTTCTATTCCAAAGAGATTGTCATGAATTTTCACTATACCTTGCAGACTCCAGGGAGGAGGTGGAGTGGTGCTACGAGTTCTTGGAACTCAGGTATTATTGATCCTCAGATATTCAACATGTGTCTATAACTCTCACTTAACATTTGTACATTCATTTTTGGACTACATTTGCCTTAGAGGTAAACAAGAGAATTCTAAAATACAACATCTGTTTGAAAAGTCAGTTTAACCCTTTTGCCCCTACTTAGACTTCAACTTTATGATGAATGAGCCTACCTGTAATCTGACAGTTCAGTGAAATGTATTGAAAAACAAGTCTTTATCAAAATCTGTCATGTGATCACCCCAGTGGATTTAAGTAGTAATGGGATAAATCTCTTTGTAACTAAATCTGTTAGTATTACCTTATTGGTTTGTTCCCTCTCTTTACCAATACTGGGCCTGACTCTCCCTCACAGCTAAGGTGAACCAGAAACAATTGTGTTTATGTCATCAAAATAATTAAGCATTAACCCATGCCAACAGTATGAAACAGTCTTTCTTGTTTTATAAAGGCCTTTGAGTTTCCAGAAAACTGCTTTTGCTTTGAAAATCACCTGGTTCACTCATTGATTCATAGAATTTTCTTTACGTCTTAGAAGCGATTCCGGCACTGCTGCAAGACACATTGTCAATGAGCAGTGGTGGATATATTTGTCTCAAATGAGTCATCTGTCTTCTTTGCCTCACACTGGCAGAAGGTTGTTCTGTCTTGACTTACTCTGTGCTAGGGCTTACTCTTTTCCTTGATTCCTCAGTAAGAAAAGACGCATGATAAAAGTGAATCAGACCTACAAAGTCATGTCATCCCGGGGACAGACAATCATTTGTAGTAGGGTTTTGTGCTGCTTCTGCCCTGCTAGCTGTATCTATGTGGTTTTCATTTAATATAGATATACTGGAAAAAAACCTGCTAGAATTCAAAGGATCTTTCTCATTCCTGCTAGAATTCAAAGGATCTTTCTCATTTCTCTCTTCTCAGAGAAAACCTGAATATCTAGAAAAACCCCATAATCATTTAGTTCCAGGGAAAACCAAACTTCTCTCTTACACTGACAGCATTAATTAGGAGAAAACCATTGAATCTGCTGTGCTGCAAATGACTTTTTACTGTCTCCTTCTTAAGGATCCTGGTTGTGATCTTTTCTTTCCTCATTAAAGTGATACCATCTCCTTTCCTAAGTGTGACCTGTTTCAATCTTGCAAATGTTGCTAGTATTGATCTATTTCTGTCTTGGATTTAATAAGGCTTTTGCATCCAATCGTGTGAGATTCTGAAGGCATCCTGCAAAGTTTAATCTTCAGCTGGATTTGAGTGCCTTCTGCCTGTCCTGCTGTTTCTCCCAAGTGTTTGTGTCAATTGCTGCTTTCAGACATTTTCACTGCTTTTAAGAAGTGCCTTTAGTTTATTGGCACTTTATTCCTAATTATATGACCAAGCTGTATACCTTTGCTTTTAAAGCACATATATTGGCATCCTGTCATGCAACACATTGATATTTATACTTGAATTGCATAGTTTAATGTATGACTTGGCCTTGGCTCCAGTTATCTAGAAGAAATATTGATTCCTTTTGAACCCCAGTTTACTCTGCAGTCTTCAGATACAAGCTTGTTAAGTGCCCCGTATCTTAGATCAACAACTTTGACAGAGTTTGCCTTAGGGGAAAAAGGAGGGTGTTACAATCCCCATGTCTTGAAGGCTGTGCCTTTATGGGTTACAGAAGCCTTGGTGGTAGTATCCGTTGTTTCTAAATTGTAAAGACAGCTTGATTCACTGACTTATACTGAATTGTATTAAGAAAAAAAACAAAGCAAATCTCTACGTTACCGCAGATAATTGCAGTATGCTTTCTCTTATTGTTACTGCATTACTAATTGAGGATCATGCCTATAATCAAACTATACCAGCTCAAATACTTTGGTCTGTTCTGCCTAAATCAAAGTTATGTCAGGCTTTGCACTTCAGAGTCATTCTTTTTCAGCTTTGATGGTTCCCCCAGTAGGTTCTGTCAGGGTATGCAGGACTTGTAAAGGATGTAGAAGGTGAGAGTGTCTGCTTCGATAAGATTATCTGATGAAGGACCTTTCCAACGCAAATGTGGATAATAATTAAATGGGGGAACCAACAAACAAAACACACAGACATAGAGATCTGACAGACAAAAATAACCAAGACAAGGAAAGGATCAAAACCTCATCAGTCACATTAATTGATGGGCTACCAAGAAACTGTAGTCAGACTAAGGATTTGTGATCAATAAGGTTGCAAAATTGAGGGTCCGGGATATTGGAGGTTGGAGGGTGGTGTTCAGTGGGACTAGGCAAACTGGTGAAGAAACGTGTAGAGGAAAATAACTGGGGAGGAAAAAGGAAGAATAGACAGAAAGGGGTTTTTAAAAGGGCCGATTGCATGTAAAATGGGTCTAGTGAGTATGCTTGTCTGACTGACCCCTATGCCTGATCACCATAGTCTGTCCTATTTTACTAAACCCTCTATGTGATCTCACTCTATGTGTGTGAGTGCTGCAGGGACTAGGGCCAGCTACTGGGAAGACCAATGTGAATGAATTGCATTCCAGCAACTGGAGTCAGACCAGTGGTGTGGGCATCCCTGGCCTGTGGTGCCAGCTCCTGGAGTGTGTGAGGGTCTTGGCCCCAGACAGTAAGGCAAGACTGGCGTGTATCATGAAAACCACACTGAGTGAGCAAGGTAAATGAGAGGCCCAGCACTGGTGGCTGGAACGGGACCATGTGTCACAAAGCCCATCTGCCTGGTGCCAGCTGTGGGGGAGGAAGTGTCTGCACCTTACCAAAAACATGTGTGCGTGGGCACGTGTGTGTGTGTCATTCACCAATAAACTTCAGGCTGGACTAGCTGGTAAGTAGGTGAGCCGTGATGTAGCTAAGAGGGACTGGGATCCATGCAGGTGTCAGACCAACCAAGGGGACTTGCCAGTACTCAGGAGACCACAAATGTCCACGTGAACCTCAGGAGTGTCATGTGTGTGCCTTCACTAGTGAATATCAGTCCTGCTGCTGAAGGTAGCTCTGTGTCTATACTTCTGTGTGTGTGCGTGTGTGTGTGTGTTTGCGGAGCTACTGGAAATGGCAGCCCATCCTTTAATAGGAACTGTACAGGAACAAGGTCCCATCCTTGTATATTTGTTTAGCAAGGAAAAAACTCTCCAACCGTTTCTAATGCTGTTGTTAAAAATGAACTGCAGAATTTTCTGAATTTGTGGAATTTTTTTTGTTTTGTTTTGCACGTTTAAGTTCTCTTAGTGTCATTTTAATCTTATATAAATAGGAGAGCCTGAAAGCTCAGAAGATATACAAGGTACTGTAAGTGTACATGCAAATTTACATTATTTTGAACAGGCTCATGAATATATATTATACTGTCATAAACTACAAGATATTAGCCAAAGATTGATTATTTTCCATGTTTCCACTCCTGTGATTTTTGGCAGATCCACCTTCTATCTGAATGGGATTGTTGAATGTCAAGGTTGTTGAACCAGTAGCACTATAAAATTGGCAGACTCTCAGCTATGCTTAAAAAATATACACATTACATACTCACATTCAAGGATGTATAGAGGTCTTGATTTTTAAAGGGTTTCTCTTGAATCACCATTATTTTAATGCTTTCTTGGATATGGCAATTTATTTTTTAATACATGGATCGTAGTAAAGCATACTAAGTTCTTTGTAGCTGCCAGATGATTGTCATTCCAGAGAATGGAGGAAAAAGAAGAATAGGCAAATTTTCTCTAAAAATGCCACTTAATAAGAAGATATTGTCTTTGTGTGAAAAGAGAGCTGTACAAGAGAGGATAAGCATGAAGGTGAGGGACAATTGGAAATCCCTGGCAGTTATTTCTCTGCCATCCATTATCTGTTTCTACTCTGTCTTGTTTACTCTTTGCAAGAATCAAATGTGCTTATTATCTTCTAGATTCTTTTCCTCAGCTAGGATTTTTTACATACACGCTTAATTAAAATGTTATTAAAATTAAGTGAACATATGAAGATTATGGCCACGTACACCCAGTGATATGTGTACTGTAAAGCACATTTGCACTACAGTCTCAATGAACAAAAGTGAACCATTTAATTGACCAGCATGAGAACACCAAACCAATATTTTAGTTATATTTATTATACTTTTCTGTCCTAGAAAAATATAGATATTTGCTACTAGAGGAAAGGATAAACAAATTACACTGAAGCATCCATATTAACAGTAATGATCATTTAGGCAAAATGGATTTTACTTGTGAATTTAAAATTGACGTTTTAAAGCTTAATCTTCATGCCTTTTTAAAGGTTGAATACTAATGCAAGGGATTGGGACAGCCCAGTTTGCTCAAAATAACCACTCAAGTTCCTATGCATTGTTAATAAAGACAAACAGTACATGTTATAGATACAGTCCTAACCATGGATAATTTGGAGGCAATTCTCTGGATACTTGGTAAAAGCCAGGATTTTCTCTGTCTATATCTGAAAATATATATACTTTTTCTATATCTATATCTATATTGCAAGACTCATGGGAAGAGTTTGGCTTCAGAAGGAAAACAGTCTACCCCATTCTGAAAATATGTGGGAAATGTAAGCTCTGGCAGACCCAGAACTCTCTAGCTAACAAAGTTAGGCACCTGCAGGGGTAGGCAATCCTGGAGAACCAGCATATTGTTTGATGGGGATGCCAAAATTCCAGGTTAAGAGAGATTTAGATTTCCTTGATCCTGTCCTAGTTTCCATCACCTTTTTCTGCCTTTATATTTTGTAGTTGAATTTCACAGAAGTCCAATTCTGCATTCAAATATGTAGACGCAACATCTACAGAATTTTGAATATATTTAAATAAAAATATACACTTGTTAAATGTCTCCAAATGTCACGTGCCATGTCAGTGTGAACAGTTTGATATAGTATTGAAAACTGGGAATATATGTTAGAATTTGAAGCAGATAAAGAGTGAGAACATGATAGCAAAGCAGCAAATATATTCTGAATGCTGGCTGGGAAGATTAAGCAGGAAGACTGGGGGAATGAACAGGAGTGGATAAAATAGTATGCTTCTAGATGTGAGAAAAATACTTATAGTGGTGATCTGGTATGCGGGGGTACAAGAGAAGTTATTTCCACAATATCTCTAGGATTACAGGCAAAGGGACCATTAGCTGAGAAACAGCCTAGCATTATGTTATGATGAAATACAATATTTAAGAGAAATAAACGAAGTAATTAGGCTCATATTGTTAAGGTTAGAATAGAGCTTCCAGTTTTCCTTTTGTCAAGAAAATATCAAAAAAATGCTGCTTCTCTGCACAAAGTTCTCTATACCTCTATCTTTAATTCTTATCTCAGTCTGCCAAAATTGCTGTTGTTACAAGGAAACCTTCCAAAACAGTTCACATAGACTTTATTTCAAAGCCTATCTTTATATTACGGGCTGACTTATATTTGGAAAATAGAATCACTGAACTTAAAGGACTCCACGATGGCAGAATACTCTACAAAATCAAAGTACAGATTCACTAGGTGAGCCAAGCTTGATGGAGCCTTCCCCATTTCTACATTCTGCACAACACACTTTACTCTGGGACAGGTGGCGAGACTGCAGTCATGTACTAGGAAAACTGAATGTATGATTGTGTAAAATTTCTTTTATTTTCACAACAAGATTTTAAACAGTGAAAGCTATGTTTAGTGAAAGGTTTTGTCATAAGGACTGTATTTCAACCGTCAGGCTGTGCAAGGATCTTGATTACTTATTAGCTCCATACGTAGGAGAAACCTTGGAGAGAGAACTAGCTTTAAAAAAGCTATGTCTGTCACTAGGCCTACTAACTAAGCCGCTAATATTGAGTCTGTAATAACGAAGTTCATTCTTCCTTCCTTTAAACCTTGATGGTGATAGAATGGAAACTGGAAGACTGGTGTCATGATTCTGAAAACTTTAATATGAAAACAATTTACTGTTCTGCATGCCCAAGAAGTCATGGGATTTTCCTCCAATGCGTTGCACAGGTGAGTTTGTGAGTTGCTAACTAGGTATTAGCATAGAAGAGAGACTTTACCATGACAAGCATGAGAGAGATGCCAAAGCAGTGAAGGCAATGCCTTTCATAGGGATAAATGCACGAATTGACAACATTAGGATCTCAAACTTTATGCAGTTGAGATACATGCTTAGTATTTTTGCCTGATCTCCTAGGACTTTAGATTATTCATTTCGGCTACCTGAAGAAAGAACATGAACATTGGTATTTAAAAAAAGATGTCAGATCTTATATTCTTATTATTCATATTTATTGCTAAAAAATATTTTACGTTTTTTTGAAGGAGCCTGAAATATCCCTTAATGAATAGGTAGCTTGAAAGACATCTTTAAAAATAGGGTGATGTGGCAGTTCTCTTCTGAATACTTAATTTCTTATTTGTAAATGAGAAATGATTGCTGCCCAAAAGAACGTTTGTAATGCTACAAAGATTAGAAATATCAGATCATGCACTTCTTGAAGTACTTGTGAAGAAACAACTGAGCTGACTTTTTCTGCCACAAAAACTTGATGAAAGTGTGCTCTGAGAAGTTGAGGCCTAAATTTAAAATTAAAAATTTGGTTTATATTTTTTTATATTTCTCTCCTATTTTGCAGCCTAATCCTGTGTCTTGATCTTTGTAATTTCAACAAACCTAATTTAAAATGATTGTGTTTAAAAAAGGAATTCAGGGTACTGATTTGATTTCAAATACATGTTTTCATGAAATACAGAGAAAATAGAGGTGAGACATTAGTTCTAAGGGCAAATTCTGTAGACTAAAAGTAATAACCATATTCCTACTGACTTTAGTGATGTAGAATCAACTACAGCTGACTAAACTGATATTATTTTGTTTTTATTTTTTAGCTATTTCTAGATTTAAAATAATGTTTTCAGTCTGTAACTGGAAATAACAGAAGCAGCAGTGACAAACTGCATACAAAATGAGTTGTTAGTCTGCAGACAGAAGCGTTGTCAACACTGTCTATGAAAGCAACGTAGGTCAAGTCATTCTCTGCCCTCTTTTCTTCCCCAGGGAGGTACCTAACACTTTCACACAGGAAAGTGTTTCTGACACACTTTGTTTACATTGCAGATAAAGCAGGAATATATTAAGAAAGAAGTTGAGGAACTGACTTTATTTGCAAAAAGTAATAAAAAGGAAGTTTGAGGAAAAAAGACATGATCTTCTGAAGACTGAAGAGATACAGTGTCCTCCACAGTGCACCAATGATTGGTTACTATAGGTTCAGGGTAAGCAAAATGACCTTTGATGGAATGGGAGGACAATCGTATCTACAAGAATAAACCATCTTGCTAAGATGATTGGAGCTGATAACTGCAGGTGAATTTCTGGTGTCAGTCAAAAAAACTGACTCAGTTGAGCCAGAATTTCAGCCAGTGATATTCTGCTCAAGTATTTGCAAATTTTCTTCTCAAACTGTCTCTCAGGCAAAGATACAGTCTCAAACCTCTAGGTTGAGTGATTATTTTGGGATGAGGGATAGCTCTATCTTGAGGATATGAAAATGGGGAAAGATATAACTGTCATTGCATAATTAACAGTACAGCTATAGACTTTCTGTCACTGCAGACTCTAGGCTAGGTAGGACAGAAAGATCTCAATGCCCTCTAAGTTCCTTCTCAGCCCAGCAGTGTTTCACGTACAGAGGTCTTGTAGGTGTATTGTAACCTCATATGATAAGGCATATTAGGGTTCTGTATATGTTAACTAAAAATAAAACTGCTAGATATTATAACCTGTCAACAATTTTTCTTTAAGATTTAGAAGTATCTTCTTGCCACTGTGCTACCAGCTACTCAAAAAAGTAGATAAAATTGCTCAAATATTAAATTTAATTGACAAGACAAATTTTCGGTGAGAGGAAATATAATAAATACATAGAATTTATTTTTTTACTTAACCATGCACCGTCGTTTATTTGAGGCATAAAAATATTTGTAGGACGTGTAATGCCAATAGCATTTTTAAGTAAGGCATTTTCAAGAGGAAAGAAAATAAAAGTTGTCATCAAAACCAGAAAAATGAAACAATGGCACATTGTATAAAACATGAAAAGAAAGTTTTGAGAAACTGACAATAAGAAATAAAACAAGAAAAATGATAAAGAGAAAAGGTGTAGGACTGCTCTGTATTTCACATTTACTGATTGCTTATGTGTCAATAGAAGATAGGGCCTAAGTTTCATATTTGGATTCCGGTAACAGTATTTTCTCCCAACCCAGAGCTGATCCATAGCATCATATGAATCATCTGACGTCTTTAAATGACAGAAAAAAATAATTTTTTATAGTCGTCTTAATTTTTTCCTATAGTCTCAGCTTCTTGATCATTCTTTTCAGAGTTTGTTTAATTTAATTCAAGACAAACATTAAAAGAATGATAGTATTCTGCTTTTAGCTGTGCATCTTTCATCCCAAATGACATTGAAGTACTCTCCAAACTGTGTTTAGAGGGTTGAAATTATAGTACAGTTCAACCTTTTGGAGTCGAATATGGGAATTTTCTCAACAGCTTGTATAAAGGGGAATACTGTATTTCTCTTGCAACCAGGTATCCTCACCATTTGCTCACCTTTCTGTTGATAGGTAATTTGGACTTGTGCCAGCCAGGGTGCAACTGTGTGTAGGAAGCTTTCCTGGAAATCACCTCTCAAGCCCTACATAAGAGACTCTTATCTTCTGTGGGCAGAAGTCTTTGTTTTGCTCAGACATGATGCTTGGTGCAGGCAATATCCAGGCCAGCTGAATGTCTAGGTGCTTATTGACACCTTGCTCAGCCATAAGGGCTTTGATTTTGAAGTTAAGATGGAGGATTGAGTTTGTGCTTCTGGTACCACAAAATAGTTTCCAAGAAGAGAGGAAAAATGTAACTCCTGAAACCTGTTATCTAATGTGTTACAACACAGGTCGTGCCATGAAGAAAGTGCCCAAAAAATCCTAAATCCTCCCTCTTTTTGTTCACTAAGATATTTACAGCTGACCTGCAAAACAATGAAATGTGAGCTGACAATATCTGCTGATGACAGTAAGATATTCAGTGTGGTATAAATGAGGGGTCACTGTAAAGAGTAGAGGAAAGGTTGTAAAAGCAATAAAATGACAGCTACAATTCAAAATAAATAAATGTGATATATGTGAAAAAATACTAACTTTATACTAACTTTCCTCATATTATGCACACAATGATGGGCAAGTCAAATACTAGGAATGAGTAGAAAAGAAAAAGGAAACAAGACAAAACAATCACTATATTGCTGTATAAATTCATTGAGGGATTACACCTTGAACACTCTGTCTGAAACAAAAAGGGCATAGGAGAAATATAAAAGGTACATATAAGAGCAGGAAGGGCAACTGTAATTAGGGATGAACAGTCTTCAGTCTGCAGAGGAGAAAATGGAGAGGACCATTCGTAGCAAGGTTAAAAATGTCTGACAGAGAGGAGGAAGGAACAGAAAGGAGTGAGAAACAGCTCTGCAGACACCCAGGTCAGTGAAGAAAGGAGGAGGTGCTCCAGGTGCCAGAGCAGAGATTCTCCTGCAGGCCACGGCGAAGATCATGGTGAAGCTGGTTGTCCCTCTACAGCCCATGGAGGACCATGCAAGAGCAGGCTCCTGGCAGGACCTGTAGCCTGTGGGGGATCCATGGTGGAGCAGTCTGTTCCTGGAGGAAACTCTTCCACTCCATGGAAGAGACCCTATGCTGAAGCAGGGGAACTGCATGAAGAGGAGGGAGCAGCAGAGACAAAGGGACCGACCACAATGCCAGTTCCCCATCCCCACGTGCTGCTGGGGGCGGGAGAAGGTGGAGGTGTCAGAAGCAGAGGACTGAAGTTGAGCCTGGGAAGAAGGGGGTGGTAAGGGAAAGTTCTCTGGGTTTTTTGGTTTTTTGTTTTCTTCTATTTTTAGGTTTCTCATTATCCTACTCTATTTTCAATTGACAATAAATTAATTTTCCCCTTTGAGTCCGTTTTGCTCATGACAGTAACTTGTAAGTAATGTCCATATCTTCATCTTGACCCATGTCCTCGTCCCTGTCTTCATCTTGACCCATGTGCTTTTCCATTTTATTTTCTCTCCCATCCTGTCAAGGAGGGGGAGNTCATATTATGCACACAATGATGGGCAAGTCAAATACTAGGAATGAGTAGAAAAGAAAAAGGAAACAAGACAAAACAATCACTATATTGCTGTATAAATTCATTGAGGGATTACACCTTGAACACTCTGTCTGAAACAAAAAGGGCATAGGAGAAATATAAAAGGTACATATAAGAGCAGGAAGGGCAACTGTAATTAGGGATGAACAGTCTTCAGTCTGCAGAGGAGAAAATGGAGAGGACCATTCGTAGCAAGGTTAAAAATGTCTGACAGAGAGGAGGAAGGAACAGAAAGGAGTGAGAAACAGCTCTGCAGACACCCAGGTCAGTGAAGAAAGGAGGAGGTGCTCCAGGTGCCAGAGCAGAGATTCTCCTGCAGGCCACGGCGAAGATCATGGTGAAGCTGGTTGTCCCTCTACAGCCCATGGAGGACCATGCAAGAGCAGGCTCCTGGCAGGACCTGTAGCCTGTGGGGGATCCATGGTGGAGCAGTCTGTTCCTGGAGGAAACTCTTCCACTCCATGGAAGAGACCCTATGCTGAAGCAGGGGAACTGCATGAAGAGGAGGGAGCAGCAGAGACAAAGGGACCGACCACAATGCCAGTTCCCCATCCCCACGTGCTGCTGGGGGCGGGAGAAGGTGGAGGTGTCAGAAGCAGAGGACTGAAGTTGAGCCTGGGAAGAAGGGGGTGGTAAGGGAAAGTTCTCTGGGTTTTTTGGTTTTTTGTTTTCTTCTATTTTTAGGTTTCTCATTATCCTACTCTATTTTCAATTGACAATAAATTAATTTTCCCCTTTGAGTCCGTTTTGCTCATGACAGTAACTTGTAAGTAATGTCCATATCTTCATCTTGACCCATGTCCTCGTCCCTGTCTTCATCTTGACCCATTGCTTTTCCATTTTATTTTCTCTCCCATCCTGTCAAGGAGGGGGAGTGAGAGAGTGGCTGGATGAGGGTCTGGCAGCCAGCCAAGGACAACCCACCACAAAAGTGTAACCATAAATTGGAAACTTTAGCCTTAATTTGACAGGAAGATAAAATTTGCAGCAGATATCTTTACTTTCAGAAAAAATTTATACAGATGTTGGAGCAAATATAGTGTGATTTTCATTTCACTTTTCATAGGCTCATACTGAGTTTTCGCAAGGAACCTCTGGTAAAATACTTGGAGCAGTGAGAATGTGTAAAAATGAAATATCACTCTGGAAATAAGTGTGACAATGCCAATCTTTCCTGCATTCCCATTGTGTAAGGTGCCCAAGTGAGTTTAATTTAATTCTTGCTATCCTATGAAGATGGCTAAGAAGCATATGAGTGTGCGGGTGTGTACTGTGTTGCAACAGGCCTGATTCATCTAAAACACTCAAGGGAGAGTTATGAGCTTTTGCTCTTCAGCTTTTCAAAGGGATTTAGTTAAAATTAGATGTTGCATGGATGCTGAGGCAGGAACTGGACTTGTCAAGTAGGCAATTAAATGTAGGCAAAGGGAACTTTTCTATTGCTCATTATACACACATATATGATTTTTACCTTACTAGTAAAATAATAAAATAGTTGTTTGAAGTAGCTTGAATGTCATTAACAATGCTACAACTAGCAGCACCACAGAAAATGAAAGATTAAAATTAAACATTTTTTTGTGTGTGTTACTAATGTTGTCCGCATGCAAATATTGGTATAAAAAGCAGACAAGGCAATATATACATTATATTTAATCAAACATAGATCTAAATAAATTTAGATACTACTAGGAAACTCTAAAATGGATTCGTTATTCATTGTATTAGCCAGTATACACTGGGTGTGAAGAATGTAGTGATTACAAAGCATGTACTTTTATTGCTATGAAATAACATATAGCTGTTTTAAGCACATAACATATAGCTGTTTTAAACACATTCTAATAGGTCCCTTTGTACCTTATACATTATTTTTTCTATAGTAGTTATCTTGATTAAATAAGCAACTGGAAATATAAAGGAAATATATCCAACACTATCTTAAAATGTTCCTTACTGACAGCTATGCAGGATGACCTATGCTTTAATACCCTTCCATTCAGCAGTCACGAAGTGGCTGAGTGCAAAGTAGCAGTGCTTTAAATAGTAGCAAAATCTATAAATGTAAAGATGAGTTGAAAATTAGGCCAAGGAAAAGACTGCTCTGGGAGGTTAGAACAGTATGATAGATTTTCCAGTACTAGTGTTTTAAAATCTGATATTTTATTGAATAGTGCCACTTGCCCTGGTAAAAATGGTGCTTACTTGCAATGTGAGTAATACTAAGTCATAGGGCAGGGCCTCTGCATATAGACAAAGTTTACATAGCATTGTCAAACCTGTCAAATGAAATAATTTTTTCCTGAAGCTAAGAAAATATGTGTGTTGACAAAACTCATGTCTCAGAATTAGAACCTTTGTTCATAATCTTAAGGAAGGAATTTAAGCTTGAACTAGAACGGAGACATTATTTATCCAAAATGTGATGTATTCATCTGAGGATGCTTTGGCTCTGTTGGTCTCTGTATATTAAAGGGAAGGTGTGGGCGTGGCATCTGGAAGCGCATACTCCAAGTTGCTTTAGCTAGCAACTACAGCAGTTTAGGGCATGGTTTCAAAGAATTCAGCAGACTAAAGCAACACTGTACCGTGTAACACTTTCTCTATTTATTAGCACAAGGTGAAGCTGTGATGCTGTACCTTCAGTACATTTATTATTTGTGACACAATGTTAAAGATGTGCCAAACTAGAGGAGGCATGAAACAAGTACAAAAAATATTTGTACAAAAAAGAAATCAAATTTTTGAAATGTTTCTGTTATTTACAGGATGACCAAGCATTGTAGAGCATTGCATTTTTATTCTAAAATGTCAAGTTAACTTAATATATACATTTAAGCAATTAAATTCATAGAATCGTAGAATCATAGAATCATAGAATAGTTTGGGCTGGAGAGGATGTCAAAGATCATCTAGTGCAAACCCCTCTACCATGGCCAAGGACACGTTCCACTAGACCTGGTTGCCCAAAGCTTCATCCAGCCTCACCTTGAACACTTGCGGGGATGGGGCATCCACAACTTCTCTGGGCAATCTGTTCTGGTGTCTCAGCATCCTCACAGTAAAGAGTTTCTTCCTAATAAATAATCTAAATCTACCCTCTTCCAGCGTGAAGCCATTACCTCTCATTCTATCATTATATGCCCTTGTAAAAAGTCCCTCACCAGCTTTCTTATTAGGCTGCCTTTAAGTACTGGAAAGCTGCTATAAGGTCTTCCTGGGACGTTCACTTCTCCAGGCGGAACAACCCTAGCTTTCTCAGCCTGTCTTCATAGGAGAGATGCTCCAGCCCTCTGATCATCTGCATGGTTCTCCTTGGGAATTGTTCCAACAGGTCCATGTCCTTCTTGTGTTGGGGGCTCCAGAGCTGGACGCAGTACTCCGGGTGGGGTCTCATGAGAGCAGAGTAGAGAGGCAGAATCACCTCCCTTGACCTGCTGGCCACGCTTCTTTTGATGCAGACCAGGTACAGTTGGCTTTCTGGGCTGCAAGTGCACATTGCTGGCTCATGTTGAGCTTCTCATCCACCAATACCCCCAAGCCCTTCTCCTCAGGGCTGTTCTCAATCTTCCCAACCTGTATTTGTGCTTGGGATTGCCCCAGCCCATGTGCTGGACCTTACACTTATCCTTGTTGAACTTCATGGCATTGGCACAGGCCCATGTCTCAAGCCTGTCAAGGTTCCTCTGAAGAATGAATGTGTAATGAGAAGAACACAGTACTGTAAAACATTCACTACTAAGGCTTTTTCTACAAAGGTATAAATATGCAAAATTTCTCCTCTTGAGGCAAGTGATCAGTTTTACAATATTACAAAGGCACTTAGAAAATCTGTTTATAAATCAGTGAATCAAACTTTCATTCTTTTTCCAGATAATGTAAATATTTGATTTCATAGAAATTTTGTTTGATTAACTAGCATAGGATTGGACCACATTTCATTGAGTGTTTCATGCAAAGAGAAGTTAGAGATGTTAAACTCTGATGGAAGCTGAAATCACCAAAGACATGACTCTGTAACCGACTGAAGAAATCGGTGTATCTAATCTTAAGTGCAGATCAGCCTTTTTATGGATTATAGTAATATCAATTTAACAATACACAAACCAAGTTCAATACTAGTTTGCCAGTAACGGCGATTCATTTTCATATATATTGAGTAACATCTTCCATGTTATTTATTGAACTTATTTTACATATTTTTTTATTGGAGAAAGAATTTTTAATAGAGACCTTTTCTGATCTACCACTTGCAGATTAATTTATTCACAGTACAGCACCCAGTTTGTCAATCTTTGTTTTTATTTCTAGTGATAAATTATTTAGTTCAAGCAAATCATTGACACCATTCATGCTTGAAATCAGGGCATAAACTACATCTAGAGATCTTAGAGAACCATAATAAATCACTATATTATCTGTATAAACCTCCACTAATGATCTGATATGTAGAGATGGCAGGTCATTCATACAAATTAGAAATAAAAACTGAGTCCAGTCAAGGGCTCATAAAATCTGTAATCATTATTTAGAGCATCAAAGTCATTATAGATTATAGTATTTAATCTACACATTTAAATTACAGCGTCACTGTCTAAAATGTAATAATCAAAATAGAAATAACTTCTTATACAATGAGTTCATATCAGCATTTTTTACTATTATTCAAATGTATTATTTATTATTTCTCTGATTTGAAAGAAAATGTTAAGTGAATTTTTTAACAATGTACTTGTTTGAAAGTTGTGACAGGAGTCACTAAAATTACTGCAGATGATATCTGTAAGAACCGATGAGAAAATGGAAAGCACTGCAAAGCACAAGACATGGACAAGGAAGTAGGAGGAAAATCGATGGATCAGTCTCTGCTCTAATTTATACCCTTTGCAATCACATGACGCTGGATTTCAGTGGTTATAAATCATTATGTCTCTACTGGAACCAATGGAACAATCCATGTTTAGGCTATTAGAAGCTCTGTCCAACATCTAGAAGTAGAGAGTGGCAAAATTAGTGGACAGAGATGAATTTGGCCCTGTCTGTTTTATCGAAGGCCTTGGACATTAATGAAAGTACTGCCTGGAGAAAAATGCCTGTGTTTATTCCTTTTCATTGAAGATGATCATGGGATGCAAATGAAAGACCCTTTTTCTCCCAGTCATTTAATACGACCTTATATGTAAACTGTAGCGTAGTCACTTAACGTAGATATATATATTAATTGCTTAATACCACTTGCTCACAGACAATGCCAATTCTGCTCTCTCAGCAGTCTTCATTCAGTATGTACCAGGCAATACATAATGTTACCCCCTTTCTTAAAAACTGGAAGGATTAAAAATAAAAGAGGAAAATAAGAAGTTACCACTACAGGGTGACAGTTCAAAGCTGTCCCCAACAATAACAGACATTGTCTCTAAGGTTCATTGCCATTTTACATCTCTTTTGTTACTGTGCAACGCAAACACTTCTCCCACTGTAAAGGTTAGTAAGGTTTCTTTTCTTCTTTCTACACCTCTGTGGTGAAAATAGGGAATATAGCATGATTTCAGATTCTGACTGAATAGTAATATGTTCTGGAGAACTGTGATCAAGTCACAAACGAAAGTGAGGGCAGGCTTTTCTTTGCAGGATGTGGCAGTCCATGTGAAGAACACTGATGCTTCAGCACAATGGTACCCTAAAGGAAAAGATCCGTATGTGAGGTCTGAAGGAGAACCTGTGATTTCTAGGGCAATTCAAATCCAGGGTTCAGAGGTAGCATTAGGAGCTCTACACACTGAGACCTTTTAGGCCAGGTACAGTAACAAAAGACATTTGTATCCTCAGGGAAAGATACTGAGGCAATAAGGGTGTAGTGCAAAATTCCTCATCTGCAGACTCCTGGCTTCATTTAGTTTTCTTTTTGTAAAACTTGATTAAAAGCCAGTAGACAGCATTTTTTTTTGTGACAATAATGTTGTATGTTCTGGTCCCCTCTCCTAGGGACCAGTATTTTATTTAGGGCAGAGTAAAGGCCAAATAAACAAGCAATGTTTATGGACTGCTCCGTGTTTTGGAATATTCAAACAAAAGGTCCACTCTGAACTACACTAAGAAGGGAACAGCAAAAGAAATACAGGTGTTACAGACAGCAAAGGAGTAGTAATGTAAATACAGCTGGCCAACCCTGACTAGTGGCTAAACTAAGATGACAGGAACATGAGAAATGGCAGAAATGAAAAACTATGTATAAAGAGAGGTATTACCTTACAGACTGCTGACCAAGGTGGAATTTTCCAGGGCAACCACATCGTGAATAACAAATAAGTGTAAAAAGTCAGCAAAACTCAGACCCCTGGGGAAAGAGAAAATAGGACTAGCTGGCTTATTTTGGAGGTGATGGCAGTGTTAAAGATGAAGAAACTGGACTGTGAATAGAGCTGTAGAAGGGGTAGTAAATCATGTGATTAGGTCTGATCAGGAATGTGTGTCACCCAGTGCAGTCCTTGATCACCACAGTTTGGAGCAGCACACTGGAACTTCCCTTTACTACTCATGTCTGACTTACCTCCATGACCAAGAAGAACACAAGGTGATTTTCCGTGTCATGAGTGAGGGAATATCCGGAGAGCTCTTCCCAACAGCAACAAGGATGGTGCCTGGATGGTACCACTTACCAAGGCTTTTTCCTTTCCTTAACACTCTTAACGGAGTGTCCCATTACAATGCTTTTTTATTTTTATATTTGTTTTTTATGACTCAGTGGTTTAAAATGTAGAGGTGAAGATTCTCCCTCCCACCACCATTCTCATTCTGCCTTTACTCTGGGGAGGGTGTTCACCTTCAATGCAAGAATGGAAATTCAAACCATCTAATACGGAGAAAACTGACTGCTAGGTTACAGGGTTTCTCTTCCAAAAGTTGCTATGTATTTTGCGATGAAAATGGCAGTGATCAGTGAGCTGTGTACTCCATTTAAAGCCTTCCTTTATTATTTCTAATTCACAATAGAGATATTTGAAATATGTTGTACTGTCTTGTCCTCTAATGTAGACTGTTTACATTTGTTTTTAATAGAGGTATTCTTTATTTTCGACAAAAGGAGAGGATCAAACCTACTCTTTTCGCTACTGCAGATAAAATCTGAGGGTTCAAGCACAGGAGTTGAAGAGAAAATTCTGAGAGGAAAAATACAGAAAACTTAATTTTAAAATGTGGTAATGATATATGGAAGGGAATTTAAGTGATTGAATTCAACAGTTTAGCTTGGAATGTATAACATCAATAGTTGAATGTTATTTTTTTAACCTGTCATTTTAAGAGTGCTTGTTCTCACTCTGACATATTGTAGCATCTGAAAAAAGATGGGTATATTTCAGATTAACAGCACATATCTTTAATTATGCTTTCTTTAGCTAATAGTTTTGAGAATCTGGCTGTATTAAAGAGCTTTAGCCCATCAAAAATGTTTCTCTGAGCTTCTGTGACTTTATATCATAGCAGATGCCAATGTCACACCAGTCCCCAGGGGATTCTCAGATGCATATACCCTAAAGTTCCTCCCACAGACATTTAAAGAATTACTGCTTAGTACTTACATTCAAGCTTTGTTCTCCATGTAAAATATTCAGATCTGTACTCTGTGTGGCTGTACATCAGTTGATAGCCAGCAGGGCTAGGTTTTCAGATTAAATAGTATTAGCTGTGATTAAAAGCAGCAGTATCTAAAAGAAGTAATTGCTATCAAAGTTAAACTTCAAATAAACTTCTCTGTATAACTCACTATTGTTCATACCATGATGATCATGTTTTATTGCTATGGTTCTTCATTATCAGGTGATAATAAATTCAAAAGCTATTAAAAAAGAAATTATTCTGTGTTGCATATGAGGCAATAAAGACAGAAAAACTCATTTATATTTTCCTAACAGTGCTACGCACAATGAAAGTCAGAAGTGACATACAAAGTGCTTATTCAGATCTGCTGTTCTCACCATTTCTTGATACACCCACATACACTCAGAAACTTTAAGAATAAGTTATTTGATCACCAGGTTCACACATGGAGGCACGGCCAAAAATCACAAGTACCAGATGGTAGAATGAGTTTGCTAATTGTAGTTGGACTTTGGGATCTCAGCCTTCAAGAATGACTATGGCAAGTCAGAACAGATATGGGATAAGGGATTAGGTTTGTTGTATGATTTGGGGTGGAAGGGATTTCTAAGGTCCTCTAATTCAAACACCTGCTGAAAGCAAGCTTAACCCTGAAGCTAGGTCAGGCTGCTCAAGGCATGTCTTGCTGAATTTTTAAAATCCCCAATAATACAGGTTCTATAATCTTCACAGGCATATTTTGTCAATGCTTCTAGTACTTATAATGATTAACACTTTTTTTTTTTTTCCTAATATCTTGTCAGAAATTCTTTTGCAGCATTTTGTGGCTGTTCCTCTCATCTTTTCAACTTGCAGCTGTGATAACAGTCTGGTTCCACATTATTTACAGACCCTCTTAGGCCATTGAAGGCAACAGTAAAACCCTTTCTTTTCCTTCTCTTCTCCAAGCAAACAAACCCAGCTTCCTCAGCTTTTCCTTGTGTTGGCTTTTGAGGGACAGCACTTTTATCAGGTTTTCAGTTAGACTTACAGCTGTGACTTCTTAAACAGACCAACTCAGATTTTCGTTCACCTTTAAGACTGTCCATTCAGTCCACCTCTTCCTAATTCAGCTACAAGAATGACATGGGAGCCAAAGTATTCTGCCCACATCCAAAGATCTAGTCATCATGAAAGTCACTTAAGCTGATTAGGCACAATTTTACCCTTGGCACTTGGCACATCTGTGCTGGCTGTTCCCTGTCACCTTCTTGCTCTTTATGCATCTGGATGTGCCTTCCAAGAGTATTCAGTTCATAGACTTCCCTGGTAATAGGGTGAAGCTGGGAACCTGCAGGTTCCCAGCCTTCCTTCACACCCTTTTGATGATGAAATGGTATTTGCTTTTTCCCAGTCACCAGGAACCTCTTCATCAGAGACCTTTCCCAATTACTATTACCTTTCAAAGGTGATAGAGTGGCTCTGCAATAATATTGGCAGTCCTTGATATTAAACTCCCTTCCCTTCCCTTCCCTTTCCTTTCTTCTAAATCAGTGTCTA